>CM064916.1:51719681-52246501 GCA_032727855.1 Quercus ilex subsp. ballota | reverse complement strand
ATTAAAGGATTTGAGATTAAGCCACTTACGTCCATTCTTTCAAAGTAGGCAATTTCTATGGCAAGATTTCCCTATGAGATTGCCCACATTAGAGATTGGTTCCCTTCTTGGACTTAAATCTGTTAAGAAGCCAAGTTCAGCAGACTAATCCCCTTCCCCTCTTTTATCATGGTTGTTTAAGCATTAACATTATCCTTTTCATCGTTGCTAACTTATTTCTGCCATACTCATATTATTGAGTTTTCCTATTGCAAAGTTGTTTAAATATTATCTTTGGTTGGCAGCAAGCACCTTATTTGGAATGCCCTCTTTTTATTATCATGTTATATTATGTCTCTCCTGCCATAACTTTTCTATGACAGCATCCCCTGCTGTGGACACGTGATCAATGTCTCGATAAAAGGGTCCTGGCTTGTGCACAAGCTAGCTTAAGGTGGGTTTCAGTTGAACCAGTCCTGACTCTCCTACCCCAGAACAATTGGGCCACAATACAGTAGGAACAGCCCAGCCTAGAATACAAAAAGGCCCACCACAAACAGCATGATGCTGAAATCACTTTTTATTTGTCAGAATATAATACAGCATTCAAATACACTTGGATGAAAAATATAAAAGATTAGATGTCTAACCAACATAAAGTAACAGGCATATTTCTTTTAAATTAAAGAAAATGATAGCTTTAATTGGAAGAAGCGGTAGTCAATTTGCCAACAAAGACTCCAATAGTAAATCGACTACTATAATCAACCGTCGGGATCTGTTTATCCTAATCCTTACTAACAACCACCTGAAATCATCATATCAATCAAGCGGGGTTTTTAAAAAAAAAAAAAAAAAAAGCCTTACAGTTTCAAGGACACAAACCACTCCTAAACCCTAATTACCAATGACTGTCACACCATACACTTCAACAGAAATTATTGAACTGGTATTACTGGCCAACATATGATTTAATCTAACAGAAATGTGGTACAATATATATATATATATATATATCTGAAATCTAGCAGAATCCATTTAGACTTGATAATTACTATGCATTAGAAGCTTTTCCTATAAATTATTTGAAGAAGCAAGAAGGGACTCCGAGTTTTAGAAAACCCTTTCAACTGGCTGTAACTATAATGTCATTACATCTTGTAGACCAAAAACTAAATGAAAATGCCATCTCATCCTCTAGATATCCTTAAAAATTCTTGATAGGTGCAGTAGCAGATATTGATTCTTCCTCATATACTTCAAACCCTGACTTTTAAGCCAAAGGAGTAGAATTCTGTACCTGGTCATCATAGCGTATGTTTGTTATCCAGCCCTCTTCTTTCAGCTTTTCTACTTGGAAAACACCTTCATTATTAATGAAGTCCTCAAGATCTTCCCTTATCTTCCTTATAGAATGAGTAGAAGCCGGTGAGTTTATTTAATACTTGAAGATTGAGAAAATAATCAGAATATCAGATGCAACGGAGCCTTTTCCGGAAGAAACTTTATCCAGCCAATTCCCATATAAGTTATCGAGCAATGCAGTCAACATCTCACAATTTTCTTCAGACATCGTTTTCCGTGTAAGCTGATCCCCAGCACTATTGTATTTGTCAATCCTTTCCACTTCTGGCTCAATTCCTACATTCTCAAAGACACCTACAGAACAAATTTTTTGAAATCTCCATCAAATAATACAATTAGAGGCGTAAGTTAGCTCAGACTACAATTTTTAATAATTGGAAAATTAGGAATGAAATTTTGTATAAAACTCATGCAAGAGCATGGTTTCTTCACTCTTCGGAGCCTTCTTCATGCCCTAAGTAAGCAGTATTCATTCTTTAATGAATCATGATATGTGTGTGAAAACATGGCAAAATTTGCTGAATAGTACTTTTTTAAGGAAAGTTTTAGGAGAGTAGCATACAATTGAAATTATTTAATTATGTAAACTTTAAAATGACAATAATTATCAAATAACTTATTGGCTAAACCACACTTACTAGTATGTGTACATAATTTATTTATTTTTAACCACTTTGCAAAATTTTCGAGATCATCAGGTTTGGGTTTATGAAGAACACTATCAATTTCAGTAAATTCCAAGATAGGCAAAAATCTTTCTTTCCAATGTTTAAATTTATTTCCATCAAGAGGTTCAAGCTTGGTAATTTATGAAATGACTTTAAGAGAATCAACAACTTGTTTATCCATTTTGAGAAACTAGTCCAACCTTTAAGATTGTTGGAAAATAATAATGAAAAAGCAAGTTTGATACAACAAACAATATCCCAAATAATTAGCAAGAATGTAAATAAGCAATAATAATATAAATTTAAGTAAATTTAAGAACAATCTCATAGTGCTATAGAATCACGCAAAAAGTATTGTCCTTAAAAGTTGATTCGTACCACTCAGTAAAATTTGGTGCGATTGGTTCTCTTGACCAAACAACCGTCCAAGATTAGACTATAGCGTCGACCTTTGTGATGTACGCACTTCCACTCACAAAAGGTTTAAGATCAACCTTCAATTGCCTTTCCTTAAAAAACAAATATTCTTGTAGAAAAATATGTGAGAAAGAAAGATAGCAAAATTGTGTATATCTAAATATAGAGTAGTAAAAAGACTCTTTAGAAAATGTGTTATGATGAGTATTATGTAAGCTACTTATGAAGATAATAGTCTATAGTTTTTGGTTACTAATAACCGTTAAAAGCCTAACTACTATAAAAGTGTTTGGAACACACACCCGCACCAACATATAAAAGGTTAATTGGCAAGTTGCTTTACATTGAATAACTAATCCACCCCTGATGATAGGCCTACGATTAACATCACATGCAGTTTGTAAATTTTTTTGCAAAAATGTTTGTATCTTTTGCATTATTCTTAATATATATAAATATATAAATAACATTTAAATTTCCATTAAATATTATTTATATTACATGTTAAATAGTCTCTCTCTCTCTCTCTCTCTCTCCCTCTCTCTCTCTCTCTCCATCTCTCTCTCTCTCTCTCTCATTTTGAAGCAATATAACTTTTTTTGTTTTGCATTTACACTATGATTGATAGTTTAACCCACATCTCCTTTCTCTCCTTTTAAAGAAAAATCATCTGATAAATTTTACCAGTTAATACTAGCACTTCGTAATTTGCAGGGTGTGATGATCCACCACCACGACCTGGTATTACACCAGCACTACCGCATCTTTCTGGTTTTAACATTCAGTATCGGAAAGTTCTAGCTGATCGACAAGGCTTAATGATTAAATTTATTCCTCGACTATTAGCAGCAGTTCCTCTATTAAGCTTGTATTAAATACTTTACTCTATGATTGTTAGTTTTTTTTATATGAATTATGGAAAAACTAAGAAATCTTCAAATTATTGATTTTCAATTGTTACTCCATGCATCAAACGATTTTTCTTTGTTGACTTTACATGAAATTAATAAAAGGTTGAGCAAGTGTTTTTTTCCTTCCAATTCTCACTTCATGTAATAAACAATGATTTTTCATATAAATTAAGGAAAAGATTAAAACTCTAAAAGCTTTGGATTGATAAAGGTTCATGAAACCTAGTGCAAATTCACATAAACCTAGGAAACAATAATGTTTTCAGTCTTGGGTAAGACTTGAGCCCAAAACTTGTAAATAAGGTTAGTGAATTGTGGACCGTGTAAATTGAAGAGAGGGAATAATTAGACCGGGCCTTTTGCATGTGGTACAAACCCTGGCCCATAGTAGTTTTTTTTTTTTTTTTAAAAGAGCCCATAGTAGCTCAAAAAATAATAAAAAATAAAAAATAAAAATGTAGGGAAAGCCGGAAAGGTAAGAGAACAAAATATTAAAGCACTCCTCATTAATAATTGCATGCATATAATATATAACATACCCAACGTTTTTTTTTTTTTTTTTTTTTGGAGAATGAACTCAACGTAGTATTAAACTTCGAGCACGTTTAGTGTATATTTTTTATAATAAAGATTTTAGATGGGTTTGTGGGAAAATGTAAGGACATAATTGGAAATCCACACATATTATAGGAGAGAATATATTTCATGAGAATATCACATAAGAAAATTTCCTCTTTTATC
Organism: Quercus ilex subsp. ballota; assembly: GCA_032727855.1. Taxonomy (NCBI): domain Eukaryota; kingdom Viridiplantae; phylum Streptophyta; class Magnoliopsida; order Fagales; family Fagaceae; genus Quercus; species Quercus ilex. Next base: position 52,242,420 of record CM064916.1, on the reverse strand, counting down.
ATTTACCCATTGTTAGAGCACATTTTTTTTACACCTAATATTATTTAAATAACACATATTTATTTTCAAACGTCACAACAAATTATTGAGCATACCTAAATATTATTTTACTATTATTATAGTCCACGACCATTCTTCTTCCCATCACAAAATTGGGCTACAAATATAAAACACTATAAGACCCAATATTTTTGTAAAGCTTATTCCCAAGTTATTTATTGAGCAAGTTAAAATCTCATTTTTTCTAAAGCCTAAGAATTTTTATGCTTAGCAATATTTGAAAAACTCATGATTCAAATACATGGCAAAACAATTTTATCAATGGAATTTAAATCTATAATTAAAGTCCATGATTCAAATACATGGCAAAACAATTTTATCAATGAAATTCAAATACATGACCAAAGCCCATGATTCAATCTCATGGCAAATTATTTATCAAAAGCCCAGTTCTCAATAGTAACATAAAAAAAGCTCAGTTTTCACTGGCAATATCAAATGCCCAGTTCTCACTAGTAATATCAAAAAACTCAGTTCTCGCTGGCAACATCAAAAAGCCCAGCTCTCGCTGGCAACATCAAAAAAAGCTCAGTTCCCACAAGCAATATCAAAAAGCCTAGTTATCACTAACAATATCAAAAGCCCAATTTAAGTTGACACTATTTTATCAAAAGCCCAGGATTATTAATGCTTGGCAAAAATATTATGTCATAATTATTTCACTTAAAAGCCCAATGATGAACAATATTTTAGCTTCTTAAACATTTCTATAATCTATGACAATTATCTCAAAAATCATGACAATCATTTTATAAAAGCTCATGCAAAGTTATTTATCTCATACCATATTATAAACCCATGAAATTTATATAGTAAGAACCCATGGTCACTATTTACATCACAACATTCATAATATTTATTTTCAAAGCTCATGGTAATTATTCATCCTACAAGCTCCGCATTTAAATTATGATGTGATATGTAATTCATCATTTCAAAAAATAGTAAATGTTATTTACAAAAGCATTTTGAAGTAATTATGCTTGTACTATTATTTTAAATATTACACCTCATTGCCCATAGACCCATTACAAATATCCATCAAAACCCAAAATATTTACTAATAATAAGAGTCCATGAGGGTTGAAAACCCATGGCAATATGTGTTATTGATGTTCATTTCGTAGGTTCAAATATAGGATGAACACAGCCTAGCCCAAAGGGTCCTGCCCACATGAGCAAGCCCGATCCAAAGAACTCCAACAAAGGCAGAGGATTGAAATAGACAACCAGCCTCCCTCTTCTTCATCCTTCACCAAGGTCCAGTCAAAGGCCTCGACAAGAGAACCAAGTCTTTGAGAATGAACTGGGGGCTGTTCCATCAATTTTCTGTCACCCTCTACCTAATGTGAATAGTGCCCAGAGGTTGTGATAGCAGCTAAAGCCTAATGGGTGATGGAACTTCATCATTTCCCTCAAGAATATATCTCCAGCGAAAGGGGAGCTAAAACCAAGTTATCCAAATCTCAACAAAACAATGCTATAAATGTCAAAAACATTCAAGAAATGGTTCATGTTCCAAGCCCATGAATCCTAAAGGGGAAAATTTGGGAAGATGTGGTTTGAAGGGCATAAAGGAATCTCCAGCAAAACCCTCTAAAATGGGCTTAAACTTTGACATCTGGCTTAAGGTGTTGAATCCCACTTCCTAAGGTCCAAATCTCAGTTGTAGCACTAGAATTCCTCCTTGATACTTGCCTTAATCCTATTGGTTAAACTCAACTTTAGAAATCTTGACATTTAATGCAAGATTAACCCAAATACTCACCATGTGTCATATTACTCAAAGTAGCAAAGCAACCCAAAAGCAAATCTCCCATTTATGGCCAAATCCTAAGATAATTAAGTCTGCTATTCTGCCCCCTAATCAGTTCTACATTTTTGGACTTTTGCTAATTTATACCTCCCTAAACTCCACTATAAAAGGATAACCACACCAGCCCACAAAACACACACCAACCCCTCTGAAATTTCTGTTATTCTTGTCACTTTGCTTGTAGTTTAATTCTCCCCAAGCTCATAAACTATTCCCCTTAGCCCACACTCACTTAGCCTCAGACATTCCTTTTCCTTTTTTGCATATTCCAAGCCCATAAATGCTTCCTAATCAATCACAAACAACCTTTTACCCATTAAAGACTTAGTTTCAGCATTAACTCCATCACACCACCACAAGCTTAAATTACCCACTCACTCAAAATAGCCTACACTACCCCATTCATGCCCCACATATATATTCCCCAAGAATCTTAGTTCAACATTTGCTGCACTGAGCTGGAATCTCTCTTTTCCTTCACACCATGCTAAGTAACCCCTTTCTTCTCACCATGGAACCTCTAATTTTTACTTTTTGTTTTGCAATTGAAGGATATAATGTATTTGAAACCATGGAATTCTTTCCTCATATTGATGTAATGATGGCTGAATGTACAATAGATTCCTCTAACCAAGACACACAAGGACCTCCAGAAGTGAACACTTTCTTAAATCTATTTAATAATTGATTACTGGACTTTAAATGTAATTTCACCCTACCGCTAGAGAATTTATTTTTATTGTATCATCAAAACAGGACCACTACTATTCTAATTAACTATTGTGAGGTATTTTTATTAGGCTTTTGTTGCTGTTTTGTCAAGGTGCAGCCTCTATTTCTTACTTGGATAGGCTTATCACCACACTGAAAGCCTTTGGGCATCATCTCAAGAGCCCATCATTGAGTTTTAGCTTGGCTTCCCCATATTTTATTTAGAGGCATCAATTTCCCCCTCAACATTTTTGCGAGTCCACTAGGGAGCCAATCGTAAAGTGAAAGTCTATCATGCCTCCAAGGCTGTGCAATAGCCGACAATAAGCAAGTCAAGATAATGTTTGTCTAGCAGCACAAAGCCACCATGGTAAGGTCAACCAAGACCACTACTATCCTAATTAACTATTGTGAGGTATTTTTATTAGGCTTTTGTTGCTGTTTTGTCAAGGTGCAGCCTCTATTTCTTACTTGGATAGGCTTATCACCACACTGAAAGCCTTTGGGCATCATCTCAAGAGCCCATCATTGAGTTTTAGCTTGGCTTCCCCATATTTTATTTAGAGGCATCAATTTTCCCCTCAACATTTTTGCGAGTCCACTAGGGAGCCAATCGTAAAGTGAAAGTCTATCATGCCTCCAAGGCTGTGCAATAGCCGACAATAAGCAAGTCAAGATAATGTTTGTCTAGCAGCACAAAGCCACCATGGTAAGGTCAACCAAGAGAATTATGATCAACGATTCTCTTTTTCTCCTTGAAATGCTACAAGGAATGCAGCAAGCTCAATTTGAAATAGTCGAATCTGTTTGAGTTCTAAGGGAGGCTCAAGGTCAAGGCGTCCAACCACCACATAAAGTACCAGACCCTCGAACACAGCAAGAAAGGGGGTCAGCAACTAGAAATCATCAGTTTGGTGAACAAAACACCCCTGCACAGTAGTTTGTTACTTTATCTAATCTCACTTCTCTGCTGGAGAGAGAAAGAGGTAGGCAACGAAATGAGCCTAGGCATTATATTCGCAAACCCCCATATCCAGCGGAGCTACTTAGCAAACCATATTCGGAGAAGTATGAAACACCTACCTTTGGCCTTTATGATGGGAGGAAGGGGAATGCAATGGAGCATGTTAGCAAATTTATGGATTCCATCGGTCCATTTGCAGGAGATGGGGAGCTTTGCGTTGTACTTGATTATGCAGAATTTACGAATTTGATAGTTTTTGAGCCCAAGGTTGTACAACTTGAAATAAAAACAATTGTGAATATTGGAAACAGTTTTCGGGCGATTATAAGACTTTACTCATGATATATAAATTATTGTAACTCTCACTTTCAATACCCTCTTCTTTCAAAACTTTCATAGAAACACTAAAAATCCTCTAGGTTTTTACAAAAATTGCTATTTTTAGAACCTAAATAAACTTGGTTGTATTTAGGGGATAAATTTGTAGTAACCTTTTAGCAACTCTTCTATGGATGCATATATTGTCTATGGAAAGCAGTTTATTGTGGCTCCAAATTATCAAATGTTTTGTTTGATTATTGAATCACTATATTTTTTTTAATTACATTTTTCAGTATAGAAAATGTGATGTTTAGTCCCTATTTTGTTTTAATGTGAAAAGTGTTAATTCCTTTTTAGTAGAGGTAGAGTGACAAAAAATGTGCCAAACAAATGAAAAAACCAAAGTTTTGAGAATCTCGAACGTATGAGTGGTGTATGCGATTATGATGTTTATTCCCTATCATCTTTTAATGTGAAAAGTGTTAATTCCTCTTTAGTAGAGGTAGAGTGACAAAAAATGTGGCAAACAAATGAAAAAACCAAAGTTTTGAGAATCTCGGATGTATGAGTGTTGTACACGATTATGCAGAATTTATGAATTTGATAGTTTTTGGGTCAAAAGTGGTACAACTTGGAATGAAAACGATTGTGAATATCGAAAACCATTTTCAAACTGTTTTAAGACTTTACCCATGATATATGAATGATTGTAACTCTCACTTTCAATATCTTCTTCTTTCAAAACTTTCTAAGAAACACTAAAACTCCTCTAGGCCGTCTCCAAAGTTGCAATTTTTAAAACGTAATAAACTTGATTGTGCCCTGGGGATAAACTTATAGTAACCTTTTATCAACTCTTTTGTGGGTGCATATATTGTCTAAAGATAGCATTTCATTGTGGCTCCAAATTATAAAATGTTTTTTTTTTTTATTTTAATTATTGAATCGCTATATATTTTTTATTATATTTTTCTGTAGTGAAGGCGTGATGTCTAATCCCTATTTTTTTAAATGTGAGAAGTGTAAATTCCTATTTGGTAGAGCTAAAGTGACAAAAACTATGGCAAAAAAGAAAAATTAGACAATCACTTTCGTACAAAATATGTATTTAAGACATATGAGAGCTTCAAGTTTCTTTTGAATCAAAATTTCCTGAGAGTTTTTATGAAACTCAAACGTACGAGTGTTGCACGAGATAATACAAAATTTACGAATTTGATAGTTTGGGGGACAAAATTTGTTCCACTTGAAATGAAACTTTGCATATATTGAAAACAGTTTTTCAACGGTTATAACTCTTTATCCATTCCGGATTGTACTCTAACTAGCTTTGTCTTGGATCTTTTGTTGCTACTTAGTTTTTGAATGAATCAGGGTCTTTATAACAATTAAAAAAAAAAAGAAAAAACTCTCTATCCATGGTATATAAATGATTCTAACTCTCAATTTCAATGTCTTCTTCTTTCAAAACTTTCTTAGAAACACTAAAAATCCTTTGGGACTTCACCAAAATTGCTATCTTTAAAACCTAATAAACTTGGTTGTATCCTGGGGGATAAATTTGTAGTAACTTTTTAGCAACTCTTGTGTGGGTGAATACATTGTCTAAGGAAAGCATTTCATTAAGGCTCCAAGTTATAAAATGTTTTATTTATTTATTATTGAATCACTATATTTTTTTAATTATATTTTTCAGTATAGAAAATGTGATTTTAGACCCAATTTTTTTAATGTGAAAAACGTTAATTCCACTTTAGTAGAGGTAGAGTGACAAAAAATGTGGCAAATAAATGAAAAAACAAAGTTTAGAGAATCTCGGACATACGGGAGTTTTATATAAGACGCACAAGACTATCAAGTTCCTTTTCATCAAAATTAATTTAGCATTCATTCGAAACCCAAACATATGAATGTTGTACAAGAATATGCAGAATTTATGAATTTGACAGTTTTTGGGCCAAAAGTTGTACAAATTGAAATGAAAACGACTGTGAATGTTGGAAACAGTTCTTGGATAGTTGTAAGACTTTACCTATAATATATAAATGATTCTAACTCCTACTTTCAGTATCTTCTTCTTTCAAAACTTTTTAAGAAACACAAAAAATCCTTTGGGCGTTCTCTGAAATTGCCGTATTTAGAATGTAATAAATTTGGTTGTATCCTGGGGATAAATTTGTAGTAACATTTTAGAAACTCTTGTGTGGGTGCATATTTTGTCTAAGGATAGCATTTCCTTGTGGCTCCAATTTGTCGAATGTTTTGTTTGATTATTGAATCACTTTATTTTTTATATTATATTTTTGGGTAGTGAAAATTTGATGTGTATTTATTTTTAATGTGAGAAGTGTTACTTCCCCTTTAGTAGAGCTAAAGTGATTTTAAAATAAGGATCTAATAGTAATATCATCATAAAATAATTTCATTTTATTGCCTATATATATATATATATATATTTTATACAAGATAGAAATTCTACTCTAACCTAATTTAAGTATATATGTGTGTGAAACTCTCTCCTAGAGACTGAAACTCCGACCCTTACCCCTACACCCTATAAACACTTATACTTGTGGAGTGACTATCGCACCAAGGGTATGCAGTAGTTATTGCCTATATGTTACTCCCAAACAAAGCTACTAAAATTCTACTCATTTTGATTCCCTTCCATTCATTTATTTTAAAATATCTAAACAAGGTTACTTAATTCTATTAATTTCCCTTGGTTAAATATATTCCATTTCATTCTATTCTCTTATGATAATTCCATTCCATTTATTTTCTTTATGAACTCTCAAACAGACACAAAACTTATTTAATATTTTGCTAAAAGTATACTAAAATATACTTAGTGTCCGTTTGGATCACGTTGCACGGCTGTGTTTCGGCATTTTTGCCTTTTTTTTTTTCTTTTTACTACTGCCTCTTGTACTTCTAAAAATTATTATTTTTTATTATTTTTAATAATAAATTTTTAATTTTCAATAAAATAAATAATACCTAAACATATAAAGAGTATCCAAACGAGAAAAACTAAGATTTTAAAAACTTGTATATAAAAACTGTAAACTAAAAGCTAAAAACTGGAACCGATGGATGCTCTTACCACTGTTGATGCTGTGGGTTTTCTTTTTTCGTTTTTTATTTTATAATTATTTTAGGGGACAGGTAAAGGACCTAAATGAAAACAAAAGGTAAAACTCAAGAATGTCCGAGAATCCATTGCAGGCTCCCTTCCAAACCTTCGAGAAAATGTAAAACTCCGTTCAAACCCATCTCTCCAATCTCATAGCCCAACCTCACTACACAATGCCTACGAAAAAGCCTTTCTTTTCTCTCTCTCTCTCTCTTCCCCATCCAAAGTAAACCCATCAAACACCGACTCTGCTGCACCTGTAACTAAAGAAGAGCTTGGAAGGGCCACGCGGACTTTTCTTCACACCCTTGCTGCTCAGGTTCTCATTTCCATTGTTTGATGATTTTGCATCATCCCCTCCCCCTGGTTGGTTGTATGCACTTACAGATGCTTGTAAGATAAGTGCTTAGTCTAATGCTCTTGCATGAGTTTTATACAAAATTTCATTCCTAATTTTCCAATTATTAAAACTTGTAGTCTGAGCTAACTCATGCCTCTAATTGTATTATTTGATGGAGATTTCAAAAAATTTGTTCTGTAGGTGTCTTTGAGAATGTAGGAATTGAGCCAGAAGTGGAAAGGATTGGCAAATACAAAAAGTGCTGGGGATCAGCTTACACGGAAAACGATGTCTGAGAAAATTGTGAGATGTTGACTGCATTGCTGGATAACTTCTATGGGATTTGGTTGGATAAAGTTTCTTCTGCAAAAGGCTCCGTTGCATCTGATATTCTGATTCTTTTCTCAATCTTCAAGTATTAAATAAACTCACTGGCTTCTACACATTCTATAGGAAAGATAAGGGAAGATCTTGAGGACTTCATTAATTAAGGTGTTTTCCAAGTAGAAAAGATGAAAGAAGAGGGCTGGATAACAAACATACGCTATGATGATGAGGTACAGAATTCTACTCCTTTGGCTTAAAAGTCAGGGTTTGAAGTATATGAGGAAGAATCAATATCTGCTACTGCACCTATCAAGAATTTTTAAGGATATCTGGAGGGTGAGATGGCATTTTCATTTAGTTTTTGGTCTACAAGATTTAATGACATTATATTGAAAGGGTTTTCTAAAACTCAGAGTTCCTTCTTGCTTCTTCAAATAAGTTATAGGAAAAGCTTCTAATGCATAGTAATTATTAAGTCTAAATGGATTCTTCTAGTTTTCAGACATATATATATATATATATATATATATATGTACCACATTGCTGTTAGATTAAATCATATGTTGGCCAGTAATACCAGTTCAATAGTTTCTGTTGAAGTGTATAGTGTGACAGCCATTGGTAATTAGGATTTAGGAGTGGTTTGTGTCCTTGAAACTGTAAAGCTTTTTTTTTTAAACCCGCTTGATTAATATGATGATTTCTGGTGGTTTTTAGTAAGGATTAGGATAAACAGATCCCGACGGTTGATTATAGTAGTCGATTTACTATTGGAGGCTTACAAGTATGTATTTTCTAATGGAGTGTATTGTTCCTGGAGTCATTGTTGGCAAATTGACTACCCCATCTTCCCAATTAAAGCTGTCGTTTTCTTTTATTTAAAAGAAATATGCCTTTTACTTTATGTTGGTTGGACATCTCATCTTTTGGATTTTCGATCCAACTGTGTTTGATTGCTGTATTATATTCTGACAAATAAAAAGTAATTTCAACATCATGCTGTTTTAGCTTTTAAATTTTTTTGAGTGAATACTAGCCAAGGGGCAATTTTATGATTTAAATTTCTCAATAAGTTGTCTGAGGAATAATACTATGTTATTCATTTCCATATATACCATGCAACTCTTTCTTCTTCCTTTTTTTTTTTTTTTTCTTTCCTAATGATATGTATCCATTATTAATGATTTAGATTTCCACTGCGAGGTGCATTGAGGTTTTGTTTACAGGAATTCATAACTCTCTTAGAGCTAACTTTTGTTGTGTCACACATTGTGACGTTCGCAATCATTGTCATCGAATCTGTTTTGTATTGGTGATATATGAAAATGTCCTTTTTTCTGTGTGACTTGTGTGAATCCTAGAGTTCCATTGGTTCAATTGCTTAAATGTTAAAAGATGCTCAGGTTCTCATTTCCATTGCTTGATGTTTTTTGCATCATCCCCTCCCCCTGGTTGGTTGTATGCACTTATACTTCTTGAATTCACAACTCTAAATGATACGTGTTTTTCATTTTTCATTACTTAAGTATTTTGAGTTTGGGGTTACACACAATGTATTTCTATTCATGCATTCATGCTTTCTATAAGGTTACTCTTTGAGTTTTCTATGTATTTGTTTCAAGTTCACCAAGATATTCCCCCCTCCCCACCCCCAAAAAAAGAAAGAAAAAATAGATTGTAACTATTGGGTATCACCTCATTGGAAACCTCACTGTCCCCTTCTTTCATACCTGTGTCTGAGCATATGTGGAAGCTCATAATGCATCTTTACACTTTCTCATGCAGTTAAGCCACAACACTTTATATTATTAATTCAAAGTGTTGATCTTCTTAGTATCCTGATCAATAGATAATCCAACAAGGCAATAGATGAGGGATGTAAAAGATTAAAAGAATTGGTATGTTACTCTAGACCTCTTTTTGTGGCCTGTTCTTGTAATTTCATCCATTTGTCAAATTAGCTGTTTATATTGATAATTGAAAGCCACTTATTATTTCTCTTCAATCTACATAGCTGTTTAGTTTACTGATAATTTTCAACAATGTGTTTAATGATGGGAAGAAGCCTGGAAGTAACTTCTATCAAAGTAACAATTAGTCAATTATCAGTGATTCTAGGTAATGATTTTTATTAGAGCCTAATGGACTATCTTCAATCCATTTCTGTTCTATATACGTAAGCATGTATGGATAATGGATGGGTGTTAATATTGTGACTGTTATGTATGTATGTATGTATTTGATAAATGTAAATTTAGAGCATCTTAATTGATTGTCATCTTCATGAATAAACACACACACACACACACCCACGCATATATATATACATATAATTATATATACATATATAGCATTATATTTATAGCTAAATTACTGCCCTAGTTTGAACTGCGTAAATTATACTCCTTATACTTTGACAACTGTGAAAACTAGGTATATTTGGCCTTCAATTATCTTTTATAAGGGTATCTCTGTAAAAGAGATGGTGAATGATCTCTAAGTATAAGTGTCAACAACTACACTTACTATCACTAAGGAAATGCTGATATTAGTTCCAATTTCATCAATGGTTTGACGTTAAATCAACATTTATAATAATTAACTTCCATGTTTTGTTTAGTGTGTACTCTGATACAATCAATCTTAGGTTTAAACCAAGCTAAAAGCACTTGATAACATTTTTCTAAAACCCAAGTGAAAATGTCACTTTATTGAGAAATTGATGCTAAATATATATGTGTTTGATTTAGAAGTTGAAATCATGTTGCTCTTTCTTATGTTCAGATATTTGATCAGCTAAAGAGCCGTTTCTCCTCATTCATGACAATCTCTACCTCAAATATGTGAGAAAATTATAAAAGCAGCATATGATCCACATATATCTGGTATCTATCTTCATATTAAAACCTTGAGTTGTGGCTGGATTTCAAGAAATCCGACAGGCATATATTGGATTTCAAGAAATCAGGTAGTATCATCGTGCTGTTTATTTTTCTCATAATACTTTGTATATGTTCTGTATTAAGTTAAAATACAACTGTTTATCTTTCCCTGTCTTATGCAATCCTCCTGAACTCACGACCTGACCCTCCATCGATTCAAGTGATATGCCATTTTTTATGTGTATGCATGCACCTGAAGAGCTTGGCCATTTGTTTTTTAATTCATAAGCCATACATGCACCCAATGGGTCTTTAATTGATGACCTCACCTTGACCCTTGACCCTTGACCTTATCTGCAAATTTACTATTACTGGGAGTGGAGGTGCCATTTGAGCTAGAACTCATTGGGAAAGAGGTTGACTTATTGTGTGTGTGCACATATATTTTTGTAATTGGTAAATTCACATGCACCTCAACCACCTCACCCTACACCCATTCTTACAGGAGAAAGATGTACTATTTGATCTTATTGTCTCTATGCACCTATATGATGGGCAATTTATCTTCTTTGGACGTTCAGGTGCACCGCTTCTTTTGAATTAGCTATTTCAGTTAGATCTTGTTGTCTCTATGCACCTATATGACAGGCACTTTCTATGTTCTCACATGAATGTCAAAATTAAATGGGAAAATACTTAGGAGCACTAGGACGTTGTCTCCTTAGTGCACCATTGACTTGCTTATATTACTGATCTCTGTTTCAGAATTTTTATGCAGTAAATTTTTTCTAAATTTAAAAATTGCTAGACTATTTACTGAGATTCACATGTCAAAATGAGATGCTCCTATTAGATAGCATCTGAAATGATTCAACCAGAGCTTCAGAATCCATATTTGCAGGTTGCATGAAATCCCATCCAAAGGAATTGGTGATCCGCTCTGGTAATTAGAGCTGTGAAGTTTTGTTAATTACATAATTTAATCATTCAAAGATTACATTTTATATTAGTTGTGGTTAATCCTGAGTGCTCACATGTGCATCTTATAGATGGTTGTAAGATAAGTGCTTAGTCTAATGCTCTTGCATGAGTTTTTTAATGAAACACATATACAAAATTTCATTCCTAATTTTCTAATTATTAAAAATTGTAGTCTGAGCTATCTCATGCCTCTAATTGTATTATTTTATGGAGATTTCAAAAAATTTTGTTCTGTAGGTGTCTTTGAGAATGTAGGAATTGAGCCAGAAGTGGAAAGGATTGGCAAATACAAAAGTGCTGGGGATCAGCTTACACGGAAAACGATGTCTGAAGAAAATTGTGAGATGTTGACTGCATTGCTTGATAACTTCTATGGGAATTGGCTGGATAAAGTTTCTTCTGCAAAAGGTTATGTTGCATCTGATATTCTGATTATTTTCTCAATCTTCAAGTATTAAATAAACTCACTGGCTTCTTCACATTCTATAGGAAAGATAAGGGAAGATCTTGAGGACTTCATTAATGAAGGTGTTTAACAAGTAGAAAAGCTGAAAGAAGAGGGCTGGATAACAAACATACGCTATGATGATGAGGTACAGAATTCTACTCCTTTGGCTAAAAAGTCAGGGTTTGAAGTATATGAGGAAGAATCAATATCTGCTACTGCACCTATCAAGAATTTTTAAGGATATTTGGGGGGGTGAGATGACATTTTCATTTAGTTTTTGGTCTACAAGATTTAATGACATTATAGTTACAGCCAGTTGAAAGGGTTTTCTAAAACTCGGAGTCCCTTCTTGCTTCTTCAAATAAGTTATGGGTAAAGCTTCTAATGCATAGTAATTATCAAGTCTAAATGGATTCTGCTAGATTTCAGATATATATATATATATATATATATATATATATATATGTACCACATTGCTGTTAGATTCAATCATATGTTGGCCAGTAATACCAGTTCAATAGTTTCTGTTGAAGTGTATAGTGTGACAGCCACTGGTAATTAGGATTTAGGAGTGGTTTGTGTCGTTGAAACTATAAGGCTTTTTTTTTTTAACCCTGCTTGATTGATATGATGATTTCAGGTGGTTTTTAGTAAGGATTAGGATAAACAGATCCCGATGGTTGATTATAGTAGTTGATTTACTATTGGAGTCATTGTTGGCAAATTGACTACCCCTTCTTCCCAATTAAAGCTGTCATTTTCTTTTATTTAAAAGAAATATTCCTGTTATTTTATGTTGGTTAGGCATCTAATCTTTTAGATTTTCCATCCAACTGTATTTGAATGCTGTATTATATTCTGACAAATAAAAAGTGATTTCAACATCGTGCTGTTTTAGCTTTTAAATTTTTTTGAGTGAATACTAGCTAAGGGGCAATTTTATGATTTAAATTTCTCAATAAGTTGTCTGAGGAATAATTATTATGTTATTCATTTCCATATATACCATGCAACTCTTTTTTCTTTTTTTTTTCTATGATATGTATCCATTATTAATGATTTAGATTTCCACTGTGAGGTGCATTGAGGTTTTGTTTACAGGAATTCATAACTCTCTTAGAGCTAACTTTTGTTGTGTCACACATTGTGACGTTCACAGTCATTGTCATCTAATCTGTTTTGTATCAGTGTTATATGAAAATGTTCATTTTTCTGTGTGACTTGTGATGAATCTTAGAGTTCCATTGGTTCAATCGCTTAAATGTTAAAAGATGTGAAATATTAACATTTATAAGGTTTTTTTTTTTTTTTTCCCATGTTAACTTACAGAAATTACTCTGGAGTTACCGAGTTAGGAAATGGACTCTTGGTTTATCTGGCGGTAAAGATCAAATAGCTGTAATCAGAGCCTCAGGGAGCATTAGTCGTGTATGAAGTCCATTAAACGTCTCTAGTTTGGGCATTATTGGGGAGAAGTTTATTGAGAAGGTTCATAGTGTGAAAGGTAATACTTTATTTTATAATTTCGCTTTGCCTTGATCTAATGTTCTTTTTCTTACTGTGGAGTCATGATTAAGATGTGACCTTGCCTTTTGAGATGGTGGCATGCCAATTATGTTCATGTTAACAGTTGTAACATATGTGTGTTAAGTAAACACCATGTGGTGGTTTGTACTTATCCCATGTTATATGTTGTGGAGACACGGGGAACCATTTGAAGATGCAATCAAAGAAAAACTTATAGATTTGCAACTTGACTGTTGAGAAGACATCTGGCAAGATATCTAAAAAACTGATAATGTAAACTAATTCAAAGATTATAGTGAATTAGTGCTATTCAATTGATGGTAACATCTCTATGCATCCGCAACATTCATCTATTATTCTTGAGGTCTAAGAACAAAAAAATGAAATCTACAAGGATCATGTTTAATCTACTTGGGAGTTGCTTAATTTGAAATTAATGTTTGTATTCTTGCTTAATGTTTTTAGTTGCCCAGTATTTGCATAGTCATAATTTTTTTTTTTTTTTTTTTTGATAGGTAAATAGAAAACTTTTATTAAAGGGGGAAAAAAAAGAGAGAGAAGAACAAGGATGTTCATGATGATGAATAACAACACAACAGCAACAAAACAGCAACACAGCACAACACTACACAACACACCACAACACACCAGCAAGAGAGAAGTCAAGAAACTAAGCTAAGAGAAGGCATAAACTCAGAGAGAGTAGAACACTCAGTGAAACCCTAGCAACGAGACCACTCCATTAGACTGCGTTGGCATAAAATCTTTAACTCCTCCAACGTTTTCTCTTCATCTTCAAAAGATCGACGATTTTGCTCCAACCACACAATCCACATTAAGCACCCTGGAACCAGATTCCAAATTTCCGAATTATGCTTCCCAGGCCACTGATGCCAACTAGATAACAAACCCACCACCGAACCCGGCATAACCCAATGAATACCAAAAGCCTGAATCATGAAAGTCTATAGGGAATGAGTAACAGGACAATGAAGAAGAAGGTGGTCTACTGACTCCCCATCACAGCAACACATACAACACTAATTAGTCAAAGGGTGACCTTTAAGCATTAGGTTATCCAGAGTGAGGATCCGACCATGAGCAGCAGTCCACAGAAAGAACATCACACGCTTAGGAATCTTTGGTTTCCAAACACCCTTCCAAGAAAATAAAGAATTTGAGGCACCCTAAATCTCATGGTAGTAAGACCAAGTGTCGAACTTTCCATCCCCTTTTAGCCGCTAGCGAAGAGAATTTCTCCTATCATCTTGAGGGATATGAGGATGGATAAGCTGAAATAGAGAATAAGAAGCAGCCATCTCCCAATCTTCAAACGCTCCATAAAACCTTAAATTCCACACTCTAAAAATACCCCCTTCTGGAGTCCACAAAACCTCAGAGATGCAAGCATCCTTGACTATTGAACATGCATAAAGTGCAGGATAACGATCTTTTAAAGAATTCTCACCAATCCACCTATCATGCCAAAATCGGATACGAGTTCCATCTCCCACTTCAAAGGACAGATGCTTAGAAAAGCTCTCCCACCCTTCATTAATGCTTCTCCAAAGACCACACCCATGAGCCCTCCTGCAGACTTTAGTGCACCACCCCCCTTGACCCTCACCATATTTTATGGAGATAACTCTCCGCCAGAGATGGGTAGTTTCATGACCAAATCTCCATAGCCACTTCCCTAATAAAGCTTGATTAAAAGACACCACATTTCTTAACCCCAAACCGCCCCTCTCAACGGAAGAACACACCTTATCCCAAGCCACCAACAGAAACTTGAAACTCCCCTCAGAAGACCCCCACAGAAAATTCCTCTGAATGCTTTCCAATCTAGCCGCCACAGCTTTAGGGATAGTAAAAAGAGATAAAAAGTACGTAGGGAGACTTGAGAGAGTACTCTTTATTAGCATGAGTCTACCACCTTTAGATAAATAGAGCCGCTTCCACCCAGATAGCTTCTTCTCCATTTTCTCCAAAATAGGATTCCATATCGCCGCTGTCTTAAAAGAAGTTCCCAACGGCATCCCCAAATATTTCATAGGCAACCTGCCCACTCTACATTGAAGAATATTAGCCAGAGCATTTATATTATTCACCTCCCCAACGGGAACGATCTCACTTTTCTCGATATTGACCTTCAACCCCGTAAAAGACTGAAAACAAGACATTACCAACCTAATGGACAGCAACTGCTCCCTAGAGGCATCACAAAATAAGATAGTGTCATTAGCAAATAACAGATGGGAAATATGCACACCAACAGCGTTCACACCTCACATGGAATCCCCGAATAAGATTACACTCCTCTGTCTTATTCAAGAGTCTACTTAGAACCTCCATTATCAAGAGAAACAATAGCGGGGATAGTAGATCCCCTTGTCTCAATCCCCGTGAGCATCCAAAAAATCCTTCAGGGGAACCATTTACCAAGATAGAAAAACAGAGAGATGTAACACAAGCCTTAATCCACCCCCTCCATTTCATCCCAAACCCCATCCGGTCCAACAAATAAAACAAGGCTTCCCAGTTCACATGATCATATGCTTTTTCAATATCAAGCTTGCATACCACCCTTGGACTTTTGCTCTTCAACCTGCTATCCAGACATTCATTTGCAATAAGCACTGAATCCAGAATCTGCCTTCCACCAACAAACGCATTTTGAGTCTTAGATATTAGCTTATTTATAACTGCCCTCAACCTATTAGCCAACACCTTAGACAGCAACTTGTACACACTACTCACCAAACTGATGGGACGAAAATCCTTGATGTTAACGGCATTACACTTCTTAGGAATTAAAGTGATAAACGAAGCATTCATAGACCTTTCAAACCCCGAGTGTCGGTGAAAATAAGCAAAGAAATCCATAACATCCTTTTCCACCACACTCCAACAAGTGTGGAAAAAAGCTATAGTGAAACCATCAGGACCAGGAGCTTTATCCCCCTCCATCTCCTTTAATACCTGGGTGACTTTCTCCTTTGTGAACTCCGTCTCTAACGATAACCGCTCTCCCTCTTCGATACAAGCAAAATCTAACCCATCCATAGTGGGACGCCCCACCTCAGATTCCTTAAACAGTCGTTGATAGAAAGAACTAACTGAGAGCAAACATCAGGCTCATCCTCATAAAGAACACCATCCACCTCAATCCTTTTAATTTGATTAGCGTTTCTATGAGAGTTTGCTAATCTGTGAAAGAACCGAGTATTATTATCGCCCTCCTTCACATACAAAGCTTGAGACTTTTGCCTCCATGAAATCTCCTCAAGAGAAGCTAACTGGATCTATGTCACCTTTGATTTGAAGGCGACGGATTTGATCCTCATCTGATAGATCCACTAGCTCCTCTCTCGCATCTAATCCCCATCAGCTCAGTCGGCAAGTTCTTCTTTCTGAAAGCCAAATCACCAAACTCCTCCCTGTTCCATTTTTTTAAATCTGCTTTCAAAGCCTTCAACTTTTGAGCCAAAATGAAGCTTGGAGAGCCAGCGAAACTGTACCCATCCCACCAATGCTTTACACTATCAACAAAACCCTCTACTATTAACCACATATTTTCAAATTTAAAGGCACTTCGACCATGCCGAACAACACCAGCTTCCAACAAAAGAGGACAATGGTCAGAAAGAGCACGGGGAAGCACCCATTGGGATACATTGACGTAGTGCTCCTCCCAATCAAGAGAAACCAAAGCCCTATCAATTCTTGACATAGAGAGGACACCAGAGTCTCTGAACCAAGTGAAGGAGGCCCCCTCTAAAGGTAAATCAACTAAAGAGTTATTCTCAATAAAATCCGAGAATGCGAACATAGCAGGGCTGAAAGACTCACAGCCAATCCTTTCACTAGGGTACCTAATAATATTGAAATCACCTACAAGACACCAAGCCATAGGCCATCTGGCACGCACCTGGGAAACTCATCCCAAAAAAAAGACTGCTGACCATTATCATTAGGACCATACACACTTGTACAAGCCCAAACAAAGTCATCCACCACTCCTCTCAATAATACACTAACAAAAAATTGTCCAACCATAACATCAAACTTCTCAAATACCCTCTTATCCCAAATCAGCAGGACCCCTCCTGAAGTCTGCACAGCATCCAAAGCAGCCCAATCAATAAAAGGACTACCCCATAAACTCCGCACAAAAGCAACATCACAAGAAGAAACTTTAGTTTCTTGAAAGCATACAATATCACACTTCCACTCTTTTAGCATATTCTTACAACCACTCTCTTCCGGGGATTGTTAAGCCCCCTTACATTCCAAGACAGTAGTCGTAGAGTCATTTAAGACATTCAACACCCCCCTTCCTATTCCTAGCAAAAACTCCATCATAATTAACATAAGAGATAAGCCCCTTAAGCTCCCTAAGACCTCTCGTCCCTGAGTTTCCAGAATGCTTAGACACCCCGGCATCATTCACCTTGAGACATTCCTGTTCCAGGATGCAAAATAGAACCAAACATTGAGCTTCATGTTTCACTATAGGAAAACCCACCATCTTACAAAATTTTTTCAGCAACTGTGACACCTAATTCGAAGGTGGCCCAGGCTCCGTCACCTGTGTTCCCTCGAGAGAGTCCTAAGCCAAAGGTTCCCATCGAGACAAAGGTTCACTATCCAACACCCAATTAATCTTCTCACCAGAGTCACAACCACTGTCATCCGTCCCACTGGCTTCCCATGGGAGAATGTGCAGCCCAAAATCTGGCTGAAAATCCCCATCACAATCGACTAATCCACTACTCCGTTCTTCTTCATGAGCTTCCCCTTCCCCAACCTCAGCTTCCAAACCAAAACCCAAACCTGAGAGAGGGGAAAATCTATTGAGATCCTCCCATGGTTGCTGACACAAGATCGGCGTCCCCTCTTTCATAATCGGAGGCTGAATACCAGCCACTTTCGAGGTAAACACCAAATCTCCGGTGAACGTCCCACTTGCATAAACCCGGAATTTCCTCGGCACCGGAGCCTGAGAACCTAGAAAAGGCAGCCTTGCCGGAGCCGGGATTGCCTAAAATAAAACAACACCTTGACGCCAACTCTTTTCCGGTCACCGGAGTATCTGATACTCTCATCGGCGTCAACCCAGCGTCACTCGAGCTCGCAACCACTTGTCCCAGAGGCAGAACCCGAGACTCACGCACACCCACGGCTATGAGATCAGTAATACTCCGCTGCCTGTGGACTGGGTTTGCCAAAGATTGACTTTGGCGTGGCCTCCAAACAGGTTTGGGCTTGACGTAGTTGAGTGGGCCTGAGGTATTAACCTTATGAGAATTCTGAATAGTGGGCTTTTTAGGTTGCCACCGTTGTTATTCCGTTTCCCCGCCACCACCGACGCAAAGGATTTTGAGGCATCTGTAAATGGAATACCTGTGATAGGTTGTTTGGGAGCTAGAGACTCCGGGGATAACACCTTTCTCAGGTGTAACCCAAAACCTCTCCAGCCACTCCCCCGTCTTCCCTTCAGGCACCACTATAGAAACCTTACGACGACCATGATTGAGTTCCGAAATTAATAAGAAAGCTCCGTGAGAGTTGGAACCCAACTGAAGAATAAAGCATTCATCCCCCTCGCGGCAAGATTTTGCAAACTGCCCACTAGACTGCCCAGAGATCAGTTCTTCCACATAGAACAGCAGTCTCTTTGCACTTCCTCTTCCCATAAATATTGATCTTAGAGAATCTCTGCCTCTCTCGTAAATACGCAGCTGGTAAAAATACCACCTTCCTCAACTGAAAACTCAAAAGATTTAGATTCCACGAAGAAAAAAACAGAGCCACCCATATTGAATCAAAAGTTCCAAGAGAACAAGACCACTCAAATGAGAAACAATTATTTCTTAACAAAAGGTCTGTGATAATTATTCCTTAACCTGCAGTTAAAAAAATAAATCCTAAAAGCCCCACTGTTTGTTGTTGCTCACCCAGTCATGTTGGCTTTTTTTCCTTTTCGTCACCCACAGAGTCTAAAAGATGTAAGGCAGCAATCATCTGAATTGACAGCCCTGGAGTTGATGCTCTTGCTTCTGTTTTGTAAGTGTTGGTATATTTTACCTCTATATATGTGTTGTGAACCATTGATACATGAACTAAGATAAGCCATTTTGTTGACAAGTTACCTATTATGCTTTGTTTTCTTTACAATCTACGCTTTGGTGATTCAGTATTCACTTTGTCAAGGTTCTTACACACTGAACCCAACCTCATACTGGATAATAATAGAGTCCCACAAAGCTTCCAATGGGACTCAATATGTGAAAAGGAAGCCTGCCCTAAATCCTAAAACCTCCCGCAAGACCTTCCTCCTCTTTAGCACCCACTGAAATTAATTAAATTGTTTTCTTTTTTTTTTTCAAAAGTAACTATCATACTGGTAAGTTGTAACTACCATAAAAAATGAGAGTAGACACATTAAAAATCCACTTCTTTTACATCAACTCCAAAATAATAGTAGTGTCATCTGCACATAGAAATTTTAGTCACCAGCACTTGATTTGTGTTAATATTACCAATGGGAAAACTTGATACAAAGCTGTCCTCTCCTTGTCTAGCCAACATCTACTGAAAGCTTCTCAAACAAGAATAGAGAAAAGCTGCAAATGTGGATTGCCTTGCCTAAGGCCTATCAAACTGTTGAAGAGTGACAGTAGTTTTGCTCACAAGATCTTTTTGTTGGACTTAATATCTTTTTATTTGATGTGATTTTGACAAATCCACCATTAGATTACATTTTCTTCTTATATACTCCATGCTTAAAAAATTTCTAGAAGATCAAAAATCAATAGTTATGTCATTAATCAAATGTTTAAATTTTAAGTTTTTGTGGTCTAAAATTATACATAAAAAATAAGTTTATAAATCGAAAAGTAAATAGTGTCCGATTGGCACAAAATTTGACATGCGTCTTAAGAAAGATTGCACTAAAAACAAATAACATACAGCAAATGAAGGCTAGGAGCTGTCTTAGGAATAGCTCTCAGTATAGAAGTCTACTTCTTCTCTCCCCATGAAGGCCCGGCTACCTTGAATTAGCCATAAACGAGGCCCGGCTACCTCGGATTAGTCATCAAATTTTGTCTTTTCTTGTTTTTTCTGTTGTTATGGGAGGTTCCACTTTCTTCTTTGTGGAATAAAGAACTTTTGAATTTTCTGTTGAAGGAGGAGGTTTTTTTTTTTTTTTTTTAATGTTACGTATTTTTGAGAGAAGTAGGGACTCTTTACGAGTGCAAAGTGTTTGCTAGCCATTGTTGTGGACCTCATGTCCAATGTAACCCCTGCACAATTCGCGCGAACCTTTAGGGAAGGAGAAAAGGTTTTCATCCTGCAATTAGGTTCAAATGCTCATGACTCTTTCCTAATGATCTCAGAACTTTTGCATGGTTGTAGAAAAGGCTTCATTGTGGTGCCAGAAAGAAAACTGGGCAGTGGATGAGAGGTTTTGGATTTCATCTGTGAAAGTCCATTGTTCCAGAGTCACTTGCTGCCAAGCCTTCATCCCAGAATTTCTCTAGGCTTAAATAGACTGTCTTGTTACCAACAGATAGGTGCCGACAGAGTTATTCAATGGTCTAATGTTGAGCTAAATCAGTCTGACTCTTTGGAGGTTTGATGAGAAAACTATGGAGTTCAGTGAGTTTGCCATTATGCCTCGGGATTTGCTTTATAGCTTGTTTGATAGTGATGTGGATGATAAGTTTGCTAGCTTGAAATGTGTTGGTTTGGCTGATCTTATTTATGCTTTTAACGAAGACTACCATAAGAGATACACTACTTGTGTTTGCGAGATTACTACTACTACTCAACAGTCTGGTGGTGGCAAGTGCAAGTGGAGGAGAGTAACCCAATTGCCTTCGCATATTAATAAGTTCCACCAAGTCATTAGCTTTTGTTCCACAGTTTCGCTGCATAGCATTCTTCAAGGTCGTGGTGGAGATGCTGGAGCTGAAGCCTATGTTTGGGGATTCATCATTTCCTTTCTTCTACTTGGTAATGGTAAGAATGCTTGCTCGCTCGCTCAAACCCTCATCTTTTTTAGCACCATTATTATCATTATTGTGTACACAATCTAATTTATTTGAATCATGATATGTTTGAATGATCAGAAGTACCATATGCGTAACACTAGTCGATTAAAGTGGAGCATGTGCTTCCGAAGGTTAATTTCATCATATGAGGTAGTGTAGGTCCATTGAGAAAGTAGTTTTGAATATTAGTAATAGGGCTGGTTATAGTTTTCAAATAATGAATGGGTTGTGCTAGTACTCTTGATGAAAATGGAAAACCAGCGTGCTTCATTCGCAAGAAAATACCTCATCACTATTTATTCATGGTTCTTTTTGGTAATTTCCAAAAGTATGGTTAGGTTTCAAGGGAGTTTCCAAATCCCCAAGTGCATCATTCAGAATAGTTTTTGACTTGAAATTCTTTTTCTACTGGATTAGATCTTTATGAAAACCCTCACCTTGCTCTTAGGGGAGGAGGTGCCTTTATGTCAGAGCTTATTGGCTTTTATCTGGACCTCTTTTTTGCTTGCTCTTTGCAGATATCTGCCTACCTTTTCAGGTCAGTGAACTTACAATGCATACGGAAAACCTCATAAAGACAGCTTGAAACTATATGATCAGTTTTGAAATCTATTTGCCACTTGCAATCTTTCTTTGTTTTTAAACTTTAAAGGAAGGCTCTCATAGCAAGGTTTAATGTTTGATGCCAAGTGTCATTTATTGTTTGATGCTTAAAACAAATTGATTGGCTGATGGGATAGTCAAAAAGAAAACCAAAAATAAAAAGGAAAGAAGAAAACAAAGGATCATTGAACAATTTATATTGGGAATCTCAGTTTTTTATTGAGCTGTTCTTTCTTGTTGGTTGATTGTGGCCGGTAAAATGGGTTTTGCTAACTTGAAAGCCAATATATATATAATGGAAACTGGGGAAGTATAAAAGAGTTACTCAAGGATATAGGAAGTATACAACTGGGGACCAAAACAATCTAATATACAAATTACAAGTGTCTATCAAATCATAAACCAAAGATATGTAATGACTTCCTACCATTGACATCCAACCCGATAGCATTTAAAAAAAAAAAAAAGTCTGCTATTGTCCTTTCAGATTTCTCAAAACACCAGTTGTTTCTCTCCTGCCAAATGCACCGCATCAAGGAATGAGGGACAACCAACTAGATACCAAACAAGGAGAGCACATAGACCTAAGCCATTGGAAATTGAAGTTGTATCTTATAGATCCTCTTTCTTGGGCAATTTTAGGATTTGCGTCATTGATTTAAAGGATTTTCCCCTCCTTTCTTCTTTAGCCTGATTTTATTATTATTTTTTACCATATATGTCGACCTCTTAGTGAAGAGATGGAAAATGTGAATGTAAGCTAGGACATTATGATATTATGTTGGGAGACTTGGTCCGTGGATTGTATGAACAGAAATATTTTCCTATTTGCAGTTATTTTGATGGGGACACCATGGTATGGTCTGCAAGTTTAAACTACTTTCTATTTTAGTTTTATTCCTTTGCCCCAAAAGCAGCTCTTCCACTCAATATTGACACAAACTAACTGCAACTTCATGCTTATTATACAACCTGATGACTGAAAGTGCCCAAAAGACGTAGTTTAAAACCTTCTTTTAAGAAATGGTAAAAATTAAAAAGGTTGAAAACAACCATTCTATAGCTTATTGGCACCGGGTTTGAAGCAAGACGTAGTAAGTTAGTGGTAAGTTGAAAACACTCTGGCATTGTCCAAATCTTGCCCTCAGATTATAAATTGCATGTTTATCCTGTCATATCTGTAGCTATAAGTCGGCTATTCTAGCAGTACTGCAGATCTTAGTTATTCAATTTATACTCAATTTGTTTTCATTTTTGGGGCTTGATAATTGTTTCTCTTGGTAACTACATGCTTAGAACAGTAACCTGTTTTCACCTCATTCTATCTTCCACAATGCTAATTAAAAAAAAAAAAAGGCTCATGTATCACTAGATGGAGAATAAGGCATGCCTCCATCATTACTACTTTTGAGTTTGGCATATACTTATTCTTGGTATACAAATTTTATTTGTGTCTAAATGCTTTAACCATTGGATGTTGTAGTGGAGACTTGAGTCCACAACTTGTTTGTTAGTAATGCAGATGATGGATTTGCAAGATTCATATGCTTGGAATAGGGAAAGATCATGTGTTCATAAAAAAAAATTGAAATGCTGCTTGGTCAAAGACTTTATATCAGCTAGCTTCTGTATTTTATTGTTTTTAATTCAGCATTACCAATGAACTTATTCTTAGGGACGGAGTGAAGGAAATCTGGCTGGAGCCAGCATTTTCAAGGTTGACTCACTTTTTGTAGGTTGACCAATTACAATTGTAACCACTCTGAACCTTATGTAATTAGTCATTCTAATGATCTGACGTGGATTTTATTATTATTTTTTAAATGTAATGAAATAAACTGTACCCTGTAATAAGTTTCAGCTTGACTCTCATTATCTGTAAACCTTTTAGTAAGTTATTAGTTACTACTTAGTACTTACTAGTAAGATTTGTTTTTAGGGGGTGACTATGGCTGCCCAGTAAGTATGTGGGCCTCTTCCGTGTTTCCTATTGTCATGTAGTTTGCCTTCACCTGGAGTATGCTAGGCTGTGCTTCTATTTTGAATTGGACTGTAATTTAGTGCAAAGAAAGGCCCATCATGTGCTATGGTCTTTCACCCTTGCTCTCTGGTGTATGCGGTTGAATATGTCATATTGTTAAATGTCATTTATGTGTAATATGTATCGTTGATTAAAATAATTTTCAGCAGCATTCCTTTTCGATTTTTAAAATGTGATAGGGGATTTGAATTATAGATTTCTTTGTTGGAAATGCACCGAAGATGCGGGTAGTATCCCTTTCCTTTCCAAGTAATCATAGGATGATCAGAGATAGAGATTTGAGAGATGACCAAGGAACCATTAATGTTTCTCAAGAGACTCGTGTAAAAACAAAAAATTAAATTCATCTCATAATGCTAAACCCTCTCTGACAGCAAATAATACTATAAAAAAAAAAAAAAAAAGTAGAGATCTCTTATGGGCTCGGAACCCCTATATTTCCTTCTTATTATAATGGCTAATCACTCAAAAAAATAAAAAAATAAATAAAGAAAATCCTACAGTGAACTGCTGATATGTAGAAAGTACAATACTCAAGACAGCTTGAAAATGTCGCATGCAGTCCATTCCGGCTGTGACGGAAGAGAATGGTATCATAGCCATAGGCAGACAGCCTCCACCAGCAGCGCCCTCTTAGCAACTTTTTTTAACATGTAATAATACCTAGTAACACATAAACCTTAATGCTGGCTGGATCACATGGTAACAAACTACTTAACATGTACTCTTGAAAAATACCAAAAATATATGAAAATTGAATAAATTTTTTTTTTTCTTTTTTCAGTTCAGTTATATCGTTGATAGATTGTTATGAATTTTTTTTCTATTTGGAAATAGGATAAATCTTTAGAAAAAAAAAAATAGTTATTGGCTATACAAGATATGATAGCCATATTGAATTTTAAGGAGACACAAAATAATAATAAAAATGCGATTGATTTTAATTTAGAAATTTTATGGGAGTTAGTAAGCAAATAAATTTGAAGAAACAAAAAATTTTCTTGAGTGAACATATTACATTCACATCAAGGTTTTCAGACCCGGACCGTTCATTGAACCGTAAAAGGGAGAGGTTCAAGATTTTTGAGGTCGAACCGGGGTTGAACCGTGATGACGTCATAATTAATTTAATAATTAATTAAAGCCTAAATGTAGATATTAAATTTATAAAACTAGCAAAATTTACTAATATATCTATATATGTGAGGAAAATTTAATGATTTTCAAGTATATATTTAATAATTAAATAAGAAAGTTAATAAAATAAAATAATAACCATGAAAATATTAAAATTTATGATTAATTTTTGAAGTAAAGTTGAATATCTTTGAAGGATTTTAATTATAATTTTGTTTATTCCTTGTAAGAGATGGATAATTTAATTAAGTAGAATAAAATTGTGTTAAATTGTTTTTATAAAAAATTAAAAAAAAAAATTGCTAAAGGGTTGGACCGCACGGTTCTTTACCGGTTCGTACGGTCCAACCCCGGTTTTAGGGGTTCACGGAATTGCCACATATGCCCGGTTCTTTATGCTTAAAAAACCGGTTTTCATCACGGTTCACGGTTTTCACAGTCCGACCTCCCGGTCCGGTCCGGTTCTGAGAACTATGATTCACATACAATGAATTAGCGAACAAATGATATTAAGGGAAACTCTTTATTGCATGTTATGTGTAAAGAGATTTGGAGAGAATTTTTTTTTTTTTTTTTCAAATTTCGAAATTGACTACCCTATTGTCCTTAGATATTAGAAATTAACTCTTCAATGATTCCTACAATGAGACTCTTGCCTCTCTCTCCAATTGTTTTCAGCCACACAATGTTGTGACCACTAAAAAGTTAAAACCCCAGCTTCAGTTTATAGCCCTAAGTAAATTTATTGTTGTCCAACCAACTTTATATAAACTCAAACTATATAATATGTAGCAGTGAACTATTACACTTAGTTACGATATTAAAAGTATATGTTTTACTCCACCAGTGGAAGTTTTTCATTCAAAGGTCAACCTTCAGAGTTCAGACAATTAATAAACATGACTAAAAACATAATTTCACCATTAGATGATAAACCCACGTAACTAAATAAAATCTTACAATATTTTAGAATCAAATGCATCTAGTGGAAAAACCTTCAATGAAGGTATAATAATAATCAACAACAGATGACAATCTCAAGTTATTCTAGGATAATATCAGAATTTATAGAAATAACATAGGACTGAGTAATGAGTATGAGAATTAAGGACCCACTACAGATCCCCAATCCTATGGTACTCAGACGGACTAAAACTTCCTAGAACAACTAGGACTCTTGTCTCTAAAACGACTACACAATTCAAATAAAACTTATAAGAATTGAAATGATACTCATTCTTCGCCCAAAATCTAATTCTTGAAACCTTCAAGACATGTAGCCACAAGGCCTTGAGAGTATAATTTTTCCTTGTAGGCTTTCCAAGTGAAGGTCCTATAGAGAGAGCGGCTGATGTGTCTAAGCAATTCTAGAGGTGTAGAAATTGATGCTTGTAGGGAGGGAGCTCCAAAATATATCATTGACATTCTTGGCTTGGATGTATTTGTTAATGCCCTATGTTGAATGCTCACAAATCTTCTGTTTGTTAAAAGCCTTCACAAATAAACATTAATATCAGTGCACAATTTTTTTGGTTAAAAAGAAAACAAGAAGATCAAAAATTACATTTTAAATGACCTAGAGAAAGAAAGAGAGTACCAACCTGTAACATGTCACCCACAATAACCCAAAAGGCATTGGGGTTAGCTGGGACACTAATCCATACATGTTTTTCAACAAGAATATGGAGGGCAACAACATCATTTGAAGTAAGAAGGCTTAAGAGCTGAGGGCCGGAATGTTCTCCAAATCCAATATTATCATCTTTAGTAGTGGTTAGATAGTAATTGAGCCTAAGGAGTGAGTCATTCTCTACTCCCTGATCAACCCATTGAAAATCGACTTGTCCTTGACATATAGCCCCTCTGCTATTAGCTCCAATCGCTCACATGTTAGATCCCTAATTGCTTGGACGTAATGATTTACAGTTAAACTGTTGTGTCATAAGACATCATATGTTCGCAGAGAAAGATTAATAGAATAAATGTAATGGGAAAGTGAGTGGGTGGGACTGGGGACCACAAGAGTTTTTTGAAAGACCAATTGATTACTTATGTAGATATTTCTTAATTTTAATGCAATGAAATGAAAGCAATTTTATTTATAAAAGGAAGAAGAGAGATTGGGTTTGTTGGAGATCCTCTGTTCAAGATTGGGTTTGTTCAACCAATTTTTATCAAAAGTGGATTTGTAATTTTAGAATAAGGGTATTTTAGACAATTTGTTTTAAAATGTTTTCATCCCATTGTTTTTAGGGTTCTATTCTCGTGTTGTCATCAAACAAATGAATAGTAATAAGTATTACATTACAACCTCTTATATTCCTTGTAATACCTATTCCTATTCCTATGCAATCATCATTACAGTCTATGAAACATGCCCTTAACATGTTTGTCCCACTATGCCAATTGGAAAATCACATTTTATCGTTCCTGCCTTTTATGACCATCCATTCATTTATAAAAATTCACGTCTATTATCAATAGCAAATTAAATGATTTTAACCAAATTTCTCTATTCACCTATATTTTAATTAGACTATTTTTTTTGAATCATCTATCCTAGTCTTTTGACTATTAATTTAACGTAGTTCAAAGTTTGGCTACAAAATTGGTTATTGTCTAAAATTACAACTTCACTCAATATCTTTTTATTGGATGTGAATTTTGACAAATCTACCATTAGATTATATTTTCTTCTTATATTTTCCATGCTTGAAAAATTTTAGAAGATAAAAAATTAATAACTATATCATCAATTAATTATTTAAATTGCAAGTTTTTGTAATATAAAATTATGTATAAAAAAAGGTTTATGGGTCATAAATATTTGATTGGTACAAAATTTAACATGTATTTAATCCAACAGTTCAATTTTCAAAATATATAGTAATGTTAATTTAAAAAAAAAATAAAGTTGTAACCTTAGACTACAACCAATTTTATAGCCAAAATATATAGCAACGTTAAAAGACTAATTTTAATGAAAAGATTAAAATTTCTTGCCATTGGTTTGCAACAAAGAAATTAAATCTAAGGATGGAAGCTCCAATTTTTAGTTCAAAAGCTTATAGGGGAAGGAAAAGAATTAGTGGCAGAGTTAGGATTTTAGTTAATGGGGGCAAAATGAAAATAAAGAGTTGAAGGCAAAATCAATTTCAATTTTTTAAATTTGTATAATTTAAAAAATACTAAACTAATTAAACAAAAAATTTGATGAACGTATAAAATATAATATAAGTGTTAAGTTTTTTCTTTTTTTTTTAGTATAAATGTTGTTGTACTTAAGATACTTCATAGGTGACAATATTTTTCAAACAAGTAAAAGATTTAAATAAAACAATCAATATATAGTCATTATTATACGAAGTTAAGATCTCTAGATATAAGATATCAAATAAATCATTTTATTACTTATAAGTAAAATGAAAAATAAATTAATGTAGAAGCTTTAAAGTATGATGATATACTAAATTTTTTCAAACGTTCTCTAATATGACTTGAATTTTTTTTGTTTTGTTTCTTTTTTTTTTTTTTTTTTTACTGTGTAGATAGAAGTATATTGAATAAAGGAAACTAGAAAAAAATTACAATGGTTTAAGTCAAGGAAGAAAAAGAAGAGAGGAGGAAAAGAAGAGATCAAATAAAGAGAAGAAAGAGAGAGAAACAGAGGAAAAAGAAGGAGAAGAAGGAAGAGAGAAACAATATTATTTTTTAAGAAAAGAAAAGAGAGAACGAAATAATAAAAAATTATTTTTTATAATTTTGGAGTTACAGTAAGCTGTCATTTTTGGTAGTTTACTATAGCTTTGATGCTAAAAGTTTTAGCTTTAGCACCATCAATGGAGTATGCATTTTGTTGTTTGTGGTGCTAAAAATAACTTTTTAGCAATATAATAGCATCATTGTGAATGCTTTTAGAAGCTTGTAATGTTTGTTATATTTTGAACAAAGGGACTTGTGGATCTGAAAAAGTTTGCATTTTTATTGAGCTTCAAGATTTGAACGTGCATGATTGCTTTCTACTATTATATCAAGATATCAATGAGTTTCTTTAGGTATATGCACAATTCGAACTTAGATCCTTAATTTAAAGATAAGAGACGTTATCAATTCAATTAACTAGAATTCACTACTTGTGTCAAACTTTATAAGAGTAATTTATGATATTGCAACAATATATTCGTTGCAGTTTTGTGTTTGTCATCGCAATAGATTATAAAAGAATTAATATCAAATTATTGCAATGGAAACTTCGTTGCAATAAGCTATTAGTTCAAAATTTTCGTTGCAATAGATTGCAAAAATAATTGGTATAAATTTATTGTAACGATTCCTTCATTATAAATTATTGCAACAATTTTTCCTAATTTATTAAAGCTTCTACTGCAAAAACAACATTTACACCAAAAAAAAAAACTTAACACTTACATTATATTTTATATGTTAATCAAATTTATACTAAACCAAAAAAATAACTTAACACTTACATTATATTTTATAAAAAGAATATGATGCAACCGTTGCCAACTTTCCATGCATATTACAATAAAACATATTAAATACCTGAATCGTGAAAGAACATCAGAAAGTGAAAAAAAGAAAAGAAAAGAAGGAAAGATAATGAACATCCTATTCATTTTTCCATCTATGGCAAGTTGAGTCAAATTTTCAAACCTATTTTGAGCATTGAAAAATACCCTACTATATATCTGCTAAAATTGGGAACTTGGCCACTTCATTGGCTGGCAATTTTCTCAAAGAGACCTAGCCTATAATCACCCAACCTTGACTTGTGTGTAGACTTTTTATACTCCCAGCATGTGAACTCCTTGTACAAGCTTTCTTCTCATTCTGCCATAAGTGAGGGTAAATGTACTATCTTTTCATTGAAAGGTGGCCCTCCAAAGTAGATCATTGAAATCCTAGAGTTTGTATTATCAGCCAAAACCCTATGCTTCACACTCCTAAACCTCCCATTAGTCATTACCTGCATCACCTATGTTCTTACGGCCATAGCCAAGAGGATTGGCTGAGCCAGCTTATTGTTTTACAAACGTTGGTTTAGCAAACAAACTAAACCCTTCTTGTTGCACTTTTTCTATAACGTCCATTGGGGCACCATGGTTAATCACCTTGAAAAACCCAAATTGATCACATGCCTCAACAATGCTCTTTGACACATTTGATCTCTGGGCCCAAAGTCAAATAGGATTTGCATTGTTGCTTACAATATAGCTTCTTCTTTTTTTTCTTTTTTTTAAAAATTTATTGTCTAAGTGTAACTAACATTTTCTACTGTAAAGTCAATTGGAAATATGTGAATAAATCTTTTCAATAACTTGATATCAATTATTTTTGCAATCTATTTCAACAAAAATTTTGAATATTGCAAAAAATATATCATTGCAATAACATAATATTAATTATTTTACAATCTACTGTAATAACAAACATGAAGCTGTAACAAAGATATCATTTCAATAACCTAATATCAACTATTTTACAAACTATTGCAATAACAAGCATAAAAAAATGATTTGTTGCAAAAAAATATATCATTGCAATAACTTGACAAGAATTATTTTTGTCAATTATATTAGTCAAATTGCAATAAGATTAGTGAAGTAAAACCTATTGTTACAAGATATGCAAAGCAATAAATTGTTTATTGCAATAATGTATATATCATCAAAGTTGTCATTAAAATATCTTGAGTTTTTGCAATGAAATGTTTTTTTTAAACCTATTACTTCATATTTGATTACAACATCTCGCATCAACTATTGCAATAACTCTTATTGTTATGATATTTTTCATTGATATCTCATTCAATCAATTTCAGGACTTTATACCTATTTTTTTCATGCTTGAAGCATTGGAGGGAACAAAGGCATATGTGGAAATAAGAGAGGGCTACCACCCTATCATCGTGTCTTTCGGAAAGGCCATCACGTAGTTTCCAAGGGCATTATCATCGTTTTCTTCACTATGTCTTTGTAGTAATATTTTAGCAACTTCCTAGCTCTTGTGTAGGTGCATATATTGTCTAAGGTTAACATTTCATTGTGACTCCAAATTGTCAAATGTTTTGTTTGATTATTAAATCACTATATTTTTTTATGGTAAATTGCAAATTACATCCCTAAAGTTTAGCGTTGATTGAATTTTACACCCCAACGTTTTAGAAACTTGATTTTACACCCTGAAGTTTGGTTTCGTTCGCAATTCACCCCCCACGATTAGTTTTTGCCGTTAATTGACACATCACCATGCTGACATGTTTTATTTTTGCCAAATCAACCCCGAAACTACGTAGTTTCAAAGATGACCAAGTTAAAAGCTAGCACAATCAAAACTACGTAGTTTAATGCCTAAACTTAAAAAACAAACCTCTAGCCTAAACGTCACCGTTCAGGCCAAACTCTAAAATAGAAAACAAAGGCCCATGAAGAAGACCTCTGAGGATCTGACCTTCCTAACCCATACAGAGGAGGGCTACACTGCTTTGTACAAACTGTAAACTAGGACAATAGAATAACATAGAAAGATAATTAATGAGGAAACAAACAAGAAGTAATCTATATATATATATATATATAACCAAAACTTTTGAAGCTCCCACAATTTTCCACGTCAACACAATATTAAAAAAAAAAAATAAAACCAAAACCAAAAAGAAAAAATGACAGAAACCCGATAATGAAAAAAACAAAAAAAAACGTAAGCTCTGCCTTTCCCATCCCCATGTTCTTCCTTAGTCCTCTACCAACTCCTCCTCGATTAGACCCACCATACCCACCATACCCACAAACTGAAGCCTCGAGCTCCTTCCTCAGACCACCGATTTGCCACAAACCACCCACATCCAACCTCTACAACCTAGAAACAACCCCCCATTTGCCGTGGGTCTCATCAAGCCCATGGCCACAGATAACCCACCATACCCACCATGCCTACCATACCCATAAACCCACAAACATCGAACAGAGATCGAGCCCCTTCCTCAAACCACCCATCTTCTTCCTCAGAACCGATGTCGAGCTCCTTCCTCAAACCACCCACATGCAACCTCTACATCAGGCTACCCATCGGCCACATGCAACCTTGATTCGAAACCGGCGCCCCATTTGCCGTAGGTCTCATCCAGCCCATGGCCCATCAACTATGTCGGCCGGAAATACACCCAACCCAGCCTGTCGAAACCGGCCCAAAGGTATTATCTAATAAACCTAAAATATATATATTTTTTTTGAATCCGAACTCTATATAGATTAGGACTCTATAACTATTACCTTATAAATAGTTGATTCTTGTTAGTGTTTTTTTTTTTTTTTTTTTTTTTCACGGCTATTCAATTTCTAGGTTTATTGCTATTGCCTTTCTCTTCGATCTTTTCTTCCATTCAAATCAAGGTTAAAGATATGGTATTCAATTGACTCTGTGATAATCTTTGTTCATCTAATTTTAGTTATTTAGTGTTTTTTATTGTGTTATTTTGCGTTATTATTATTATTATTGTTTTAATAATGACTTATGTGTGGTCAATCAAAAAAAAGTGAGAATGACGGAATGCAGTGGCTAAAGTGAGACTTTGAATTAGAATCTCAAATAAATTAATTTGTTGGCTATCTCTGTGCTAAGAAAACAACATACACTGCTGATTTTTTTTTTTTTTTTTCAGTTGATTACTATTAGTTTCATAATTTCTGAGAGAATCTTTGAAGTTTGAAGTTTTTGAGTATGTTTTCAGTTTTCGATATTAATTTATGAGGTTTATGTCAAATTTATGTTTCATCCACTCCTCTCTCTCTTTTTGTATTGTTGCGTTATTATTATTTTTTTTTAATAATGACATATGTGTGGTCAGTTAAAAAAAAGTGGGAATGTGGCTATGGTCAATTTGAATTGTTTTTGTGTGGAAACTGAGCTATGGGTTTGAATTTTTTTAGTGGAAACTGAGTGAGGTGGAGTGATTAGCTTGCTTCCAGATAATCTTAGTGAAATTAGTGTGGAGTACGTTGAGGTTAGTTATTCATTACATTGTTTATAATTTAATCTCCATTATGATTTCAAATTTAATTTTTCTAGCTACCAGTTTGATAGTTATCGTCATTGAAAGTGTCAAAGTTTATAATTTTAGTACAAATTTTGTAGTTTGTTATTGTGATCATCATGTTTTGTTTCTGCAGAAATATAATAATGATGATTGTGAAAGGCTTATTTCGTTTATTATTTTAATTTATGAAGGGGTCTAAGAATATATTCCGCTCTCAAAATGGTTTTTTACCCCAATTGTTTTAGGGGCTCTATATATTTGAGAGAATCTTTGAAGTTTGAAGTTTTTGAGTATGTTTTCAGTTTTCGATATTAATTTCTGAGGTCTATGTCAAATTTATGTTTCATCCACTCCTCTCTCTCTTTTGTATTGTTGCGTTATTATTATTTTTTTTTTAATAATGACTTCTGTGTGGTCAGTCAAAAAAAAGTGGGAATGTAATTTATATAGATAATTATAGGTTATTTTGGTAGTGTTATTGGGATTCAGCCATCTTTATATAGCTGTTGGGTATGATTTTTTTTTTTAAAAGGATTCTATTGATCGTTGACGGAATGCAGTGGCTAAAGTGAGACTTTGAATTAGAATCTCAAATGAATTAATTTGTTGGCTATCTCTATGCTAAGAAAACAACATACACTACTGATTTTTTTTTTTCAGTTGATTACTATTAGTTTCATAGTTTCATTATATATAGGCGTCAATGTTGGCTGGCACAATGACAAAAAAATTGACCATAGATGAAAGGTGTTATATATAATACTTGAGGGTGGCTAGCACAATGACAGATATGCCACAAAGTGTTCCTACAAGAAATGTTCAAATGAATAAACACCTATTCTTCTAAGTTTATGAAAATTATTCTGAACGAAAAATGTCAACAAAAACTTATTTCTTTCAAGAGGTTAATTACTTACTTTCAACAAAAAAAATTGTCAACAACTTGATTTTAGTGTATAGTTTGGGGATTTAAATTCAAAATTCATAAGGAATTTTAATTTCTAATACTTTGAGATTGTGTATTTGAAATTCTTTTATGATTCATATGTTCGATATTGGGATTGGTATGGGTTTGAATTTTTTATGATTGATATGTTAGATATTGGGATTGGTATTGATGGTGGGATTAGTATTGTACAAATTTTTTTTTGGGCTGCACTATTGTAACAAGGTCTAATATAGGATTTAGGAAACATTCAAAATTCATCAATTGCTCTTATTGGAGTGGCCTATATTGCACATGTGGTTTGTCACTCTTAAAGAGCATTCTCAAACCATTTTATCAAAAAACTACAATAGCAGTAAAACATATGGTACTTTATATTAGGAATAAAAGTTAAGTTTATTGTACCTTATAATAATTTATATTTCCCCTGTGTATGTTCAATAGTTACAGCAAATATATGGTTGCTGTTTTAAATCTGCTTTTATGCTTGGAGTTTTAATATCATAGTATATTATGTTTGTTTTTCTATCTTTTGTCTGAGAAGCAGGTGTCATTTGTCAATCTATTTGTTGATTATGGACAACTAAGTTTCTATCATTGGTCTGAGAAGCATGTGTCATATGTCAATCTATATTTTCATATCAAATTATTTTACAATTTATAATTTTATAAATCAAATTGGAATCTAAGTTTTTTTTTTTTTTTTTTTTTTGGATGCAAGCTTCATATCAAATTGTTTGACTATTTCTCTTCTATTAATGATTCTTGGTTGAAAATTGGATTCTTACTGTTTTGCAAGTAGAGATTTAATATTTTGATATCTGCCTTATTTGGTAATACAACTACAAGACGAGGAAAGTCAGGTATTTACCAGTCTTTCCTTTATTCTATACTGTTTATTGCATATTTATTGGTAATATGTTTGTAGAAAGAATTTGAAATTGGAATATGATTGCATATTTAAGTGTCTTGGTTATCTCAAACTTTGTTTTATGTTTGGTTTAATTGTTTCATCTCAAGATTTCCATCGTTTTAATAACTTCTATGTACAATTTGTATTTTATCAAATAATCTTTTTTTTTTTTTTTTAATTCTGAAGTTAGTATGTGAATGCTATATTTTTCTTCAATTTTTCTACCTTTCTATAATCATTTTTTAATATATTTACAGTCTCTACAATACTATGTCTAATATTTTTATGTGATATTATAGGCTGGTGGAAAATAACCAACCAATAATACAAATGCCAAAGCAATTCAAACTGCAATTAACAATTCAAGAAGAGATGAACATCAACAGAAGAAGCATAAGTGAAATAAAAAAAATTATGTGGGACTCTGATAATGAGGTAAGAAAAATGTATACCTTCAACAATAACATTGTGTCCTTAACATTGCTTTATGTACTATAGACTTGCTTTTACAAAATTTAACTATAAAATTATAAATTGATTGATATTAAATTCAATTTCTAGGAAACTATCTTCTCCTGTCAAGGAAAGATTATAAACATTGACATAGATAATTCTGGTTGGTACTTTATCTTTTGCGAAGTATGTCGTAAAAAGGTGAAGTCAAGAGATAAATTTTTATGGTGCGACAATTGCAACAAAAAGGCATGCTTCCCAATCCCAAGGTACACAAAATGAAAATGTTTACTTATTATATTAAAATACACAACAACTAATATGATATTAACATTATATATGTCATTTCTTTTATCAGGTATAGAATTCAATTAAAGGTTGAAGATAGCTCAGGAATGGCCACATTCATTTTATTTGATTCAGAAGCAGAAAAATTACTCAACATATCAGCCAAAGACCTTTTAAACAAATATTTAGAGGTGAGAATGAGGAAGATAAAATTACTATTAAATATTAAATAAACTTTACTTGAGTGTACAATTTGAAAAATGTTACTTTTGTTAGGAGCTCGATGAAGTCATCTTTCCTGTGCAAATAGAAAATCTGGAAGGAAAACAATTTCTTTTCCAAATACAACTAAATGACTATAATCTCAACTATGGATGGGAATTCTACATCGTCAAGAAACTTTTTGACTCTTTTGAAGAAACTGACAAAGCAATTCAGCTTGATAAAATGATAGACGTAAGTATTCTTTAATTTAGCAAAATTACAAATATGATATTTAGGATGTATATGTTGTAATACATACCTCAACCTATCTTACATCAGTGATACTTCAAATGAATGTAGCAACAACTTATTAATTGAAGAAGATGGTGATTCTACAGAATTTCAAAAACTTAATGTTCAAAGTAATGAGCAACTCACACCAACATCTGTACTCAAGGAAAACAAAAGGGCATATTCAGGGACTACTACAAAGCAACAAAGGAAGAAGATACAAAAAACACTTTAAAGTTGTCTTTCAATCTCTAAGATTTTCTATGCACAATTTGGTTTTAATGAATTTGTAATTTTGGTACTAAAGACATATTGGAACAAAGGAAATTTTATTGCTTTTATGCACAATTTGATTTTAAATTGAAACATAGAGGAATTAAACTCTTATATTTAGTTATTTGAGGATACAACTTTACTTCAACGTTCTCTTAAATATAATGAATACATTGAATGTTTAGTAGAAGACATGAAATAAATAAAATTGAAAAATAAACTTGCTCACCCAATGAAACTTCCACTTACTAAGAATGTGCTACTAAAAAATCGATGTTGAATTCCAATAGCTAATGTCAGATCATTTGGAGGTTCATCTTAATTTTTATTTATTTTTAATTAAAAAAATTGGTAGCTTTCCCGTACATCGCACTGGTTAGAGACTAGTGATATTAAATTATAAACTTGACAAGGAGAAATAACAAATGTAGGGTCACATTTTGCAGCCCAAGCCCAAAAAGTATGGGATATTGGCCCAATGAGCCCAGTACAATAAATTTGTAGATAATGGGTTA
The DNA here is from genome assembly GCA_032727855.1 of Quercus ilex subsp. ballota. Lineage (NCBI taxonomy): Eukaryota > Viridiplantae > Streptophyta > Magnoliopsida > Fagales > Fagaceae > Quercus > Quercus ilex. The sequence continues at coordinate 52,205,127 of CM064916.1, read as the reverse complement.
AAGAAATTTATTCTCCTTGTTCTGTGCATCTTCCTTCTTCTCCTTTATAATCTTTGTTGTCCCAACCTAGAGCTAGCTACCATGGTTTTCAATTTCAACGTAAAAAGCTTCTAATTTCAGCTCTTATAGTAAATATGCTGGACTAGTTTTTGGGAACAAGACGAGTTTTGATTGTGCAAGCTTTTAACTTGGTTCATGGCGTATGGGTTAGGAAGGTCAGATCCTCAGAGGTCTTCTTCGTGGTTCTTTGTTTTTTTGTTTTAGAGTTTGGCCTGATGGTGACATTTAGGTTAGAGGTTTGTGTTTTAAGTTTAGGCATGAAACTACGTAGTTTTGGGGTTGATTTGGCAAAAATAAAAATGTCAGCATGATGATGTGTCAGTTAATAGCAGAAACTAACTATGGGAGATAAATTGCTAACGGAACCAATCTTTAAGGTGTAAAATCCAGTTTCTGAAACGTTGGGGTGTAAAATCCAGTCAACCCCAAACTTCAGAGGTGTAATTTGCAATCTACCCTAGAAACTGTGGCAATATAATGAAAAAAAAAAAAGTTTAGAGAATCTTGTACGTATGAGAGATTTATGTAAGACGTATGAGATTTTTAAGTTTCTTTTGCATCATTATTTCATAAATGTTTTGTACAAAACGTGAATGTACGAATGTTGCAGCGGATTCTACAGAATTATGAATTTTAAAGTTTTTTGGACAAAATTTGTTCCACTTGAAATGAAAACATTTGTTAATATTGAAAACAGATTATGGGCGGTTATAAATACTTACGCATGATATATAAATGATTCTAACTCTCACTATCAATGTCTTCTTCTTTCAAAACTTTCCTAGAAACACTTAAAATCCTCTGGGACTTCCCCAAAATTGCTATTTTTAGAATCTAATAAATTTGGTTGTATTCTGGGGATAAATTTATAATAACCTTTCGCAATTCTTGTGTGAGTGCATACATTGTCTAAGGAAAGCATTTAATTGTGGCTCCAAATTATCAATTGTTTTGTTTGATTATTGAATCACTTTAATTTTTTTTAAGCACAGAAAACGAGATGTTTAGTCCCAATTTTTTTAATATGAAAAGCATTGATTCCAGTTTAGTAGAGGGAGAATGACATAAAATGCGGCAAACAAATGAAAAAAACCAAGTTTATAGAATCTTGGATGTACGAGGCTTGTATACAAAATGTATGAGAGTATCAAGTTTATTTTCATTAAAATTAATTGTGAGGTGTACGAATCTCGAACATACGAGTGTTGTATGAGATTATGCAGAATACAAATTTGACAGTTTTTAGGCCAAAAGTTGTACAAATTGAAATGAAAGCTGATGGTGAACCAAAAATTGGACTATCTCCAGTTCGTCCATAGTGTCATCCAAGTCCAGAAAGGTTGTCCCAATATAAGAAGATCGTCCAAGTGTAAGAAGGTTCTCCAGCATGGAAGCACTAGACGACCTCCCAACAGTTAGAAATTATCAAAGTAAATTTATGTTCAAGAGCTTATAATTCGAAACACGTTCTACTATTTTGAAGTATGAGCAAAATCCTTGTTCATCGCAATAACTTTCCACTAAGTTCTTAACTTCTAATAGCAGCTGTAGAAGATAAGTTTGGACCTTTTAACTTCCATAGCATTTGTGGAAGTTAAGTCTGAACCTTCTAACTTCCATCTACGCTGAGGAAGTTACTAAACAAGTAACCACTCCAAAGCTTACTATAAAATGACTCATCCATATCAAATGAAGGTAAGTTTTCACCACTCCTAAAGTTAGAATTCTTGAGTTCTAAAGAGATAACTAACTTAAGTATCGGAGGGTTCTTGGTCGGTTCACATCGGTCACCTTTGATCTTGTGTTTATTTCATTTTAGGCCTTCCAAGCAATCACTAGTGCATTGAAGCACAGAGCATTCAACCTACTGATTTTTTGTGTACTATCAATTGGCGCCGTCTGTGGGAAAGATTAAATTTGTGTTTTGCAATTTATGTTTCTTTAACAAAAGGCTGTATGATCCAGACAAGGTCAATAGCCACTAGTCCAAGCCATCAGGAGAGTGGAAACGCATCCAGCCACCCCGACTGCGCTCACCAGTCAGCACCTGTTATGCAACCAACTTTCATCCAACAAATGCAGTCCATGGCAGCTGCCATGGCAGAACTAACTCGTTAGAATCAGGAGTTGACTTGAGAGATAAACCAAAGAAGGCAATATCATGAACGATGTGTGGAAGGGTAAGCTCAAAGTCAAGAAGTTAAAGAATGAGTAAATATTGAGCGCAAGGATCATTCAAAGGGTACAGCTTCGCGTAGGGTGCCACATTTGGAAAAGGAGATGGATTAAATGAGGAGGGCCATGGACGAGATGAGGGAAAATATGAGAAGGATGAATCACGTAGATGACTTAGTTCTTCGAATCGATTCCCTTTTCATAACTTCCATCAATAGTCATCTCCTGCCTTCCAAGTTTAAGATGCCTTCGTTGGATTTATATGATGAAACACGTGACCCATGCGATCACATTGCAACCTTTAAGACCACAATGCACCTTCAAGGGGTTCTAGATGAGATAATGTGTAGGGCCTTCCCAACCATCCTTAAGGGGCCAGCACAAGTGTGGTTTAGTAAGATACCTCCAAACATCATTAGTTCTTTCGAGGAGTTAAGTAAGTTGTTCGTCAATAACTTCATTGGAGGTCAAAGGCATAAATGCTCCTCATCCAATTTGCTAACTATAGAGCAAGAAGATAATGAAAGTTTACGGTCCTTCATCACTCGTTTCAACAAGGAAGCCTTAACGGTAAACGAGATGGTTGACAACCTATTGTTAGCAGCCTTCCACAATGGAGTTAGTTTAGATTTATTCATCCACAAGCTCTATGATCAAGAACCACAGACCATGGCTGAACTCGTCCATTTAGCCCAAAGCTTTATGAATGCAGATGGTGTGACCATTGCCAAGAAGAGGAAGAGAGCAAAGCAAATGGAAGCGGAGCTCCCACGTCATCTTGAAAAAGGCCCTCGCCCAAAGAAGGCCCAGACGGGAGGGAAGAAGGATGAAGACAACAGGAAGGTAGGTTCGTCTTCAGGACGAAATCTGTGTTACATGCCCTTGAATGTTTCGCTTGATCAAGTACTTATGTAGATCAAGGATGATCCATCCTTGAAGTGGCCGAAGAAGATGAAGGGAGATTTTAATAAGCGTAATAGAACAAGTATTATCGCTTCCATAGAGATTACGGGCATGACACAGATGAATGCTATGACTTGAAGTAGCAGATTGAGATTCTCATCAGGCAGGGAAAGTTAAGAAATTTTCTTGGACGAGATCATAAGGACGAGAAGTTAAAAGGAAAGGTAGAAGAGCCATCACGGCCCCCACTTGGAGAAATAAGAGTTATTGTAAGAGGAACTTCTGCAAGAAAATCCTCCAAGTTAAGGAAGGCCTACCTAAAGGTGGTGCAGAACATCCAACTCTCTGGATGACCACCAAGAACGAAGGGGGCAGACGAGCAGGCTATTACCTTCACAGACAAAGATGCTGAAAGGATTCATCATCCATATGACGATGCAATCGTCATAACTTTGCTCATTGCAGACTACATGACTAGAAGGGTGTTGATAGATAATGAGAGTTCAGCAAATATCATATATTATCACGCCTTCCAACAGCTGAGGCTTGAACGAGATTAACTTCCTTTAGTGAATTTGCCCTTAGTTGGATTTGTAGGAATGAAGGTACAACTAGTGGGCACTATTACTCTACTCGTCGTGATAGAGGCGTATCCATAGCAGATAGCTAAAGAAGTAAATTTCCTCATCGTAGATTGTTCGTCTTCCTACAATGTCATTATTAGATGACCAACTTTGAATAATTAGAAGACAGTGACATCTACCTACTACCTATCTGTCAAGTTTCCCACAGATTATTGAATAGGACAAGTGCATAGAGATCAGTTAGTAGTTAGAGAATGCTACTTAGCCATGTTGGCTATGGATGAGCATGTGCAGACAATGAATATAGAAGAGAGAAGGGTTGTTGCAGAGCCCACTGAAGTACTGGGAGACGTTCTCTTGGACAAGGGTAATCCTGAGAGATTTACTAAAATTGGAACGAGTATGGAAGAGAAGACGAAATAAGACCTCGTTCAGTTCTTAAGGAAAAGCATTGATGTTTTTGCATGGAGTTATGAAGACATGACAGGGATTGACCCAAGTGTCATTACTCATCATTTGAATGTGAATCCATCCTCCAAGCCTGTTCGTCAGAAGAAGAGAGTCTTTGCTCCTGAACGAGATAATGCTATCAAGGAAGAGGTCCAGAAGTTAATCACAACAGAATTTATTCAGGAAGTTTATTAGCCGGATTGGTTAGCCAATTTGGTGATAGTCAAGAAAGCTAATGGCAAATGGAGGATGTGTGTAGACTTCACCGATTTAAACAAGGCTTGCCCGAAGGATAGTTATCTGTTACTTTGACCAGCTGGTCGACTCAATAGCAGGTGATCAATTGCTAAGCTTCATAGATGCCTTCTCAGGTTATAACTAGATAAAGATGGACGAGGCATATCAAGAGAAGACATCCTTCATTACCAGTCAAGGCCTGTTTTGCTACAAAGTAATGCCCTTCAGTTTGAAGACCACGGGGGCAACCTATCAGAGGTTGGTCAATCATATGTTTCGTCCATAGATAGGACGGAATGTAGAAGTATACATGGATGACATGTTGGTGAAAAGCTTGGACAAGAAGAAACATCTAGACGATCTATAGGAGACCTTTGACATGCTTAGACGATATAACATGAAACTGAATCCAAGTAACTATGCTTTCGGGGTTTCGTTAGGGAAGTTCCTAGGATTTATGGTTTCATAGAGGGGAATTGAAGCAAATCTTGATAAGATCTAAGCGATACTAAATATGGAGCCACCAAGAAATGTCAAGGAAGTCTAGTCCCTCACTAGACGAGTTGTAGCCCTAAACAAGTTTGTTTCGAAAGCTACTGATAAATGTTTTCCATTTTTCAAGGTTCCCAAGAAGGCGTTTGAATGGATAGACGAGTGCTAGAAGGCCTTTCAAGATCTAAAGGCCTATCTTATAACAGCTCTTTTATTAAGCCCATCTATACCAGGTGAGGAATTGTATTTATACTTAGAAGTGTCCCCACATGCAGAGAGTTCGACATTAATTAGAGAAGAAGGGAGGATACAGAAGCCTGTTTATTATACAAGCCGAGAGCTAAGGTGAGTAGAAGGACGATATCCTATGATGGGAAAGTTGGCCTTTGCATTGATAACAGCTTCTAGGAAGCTAAGGCACTACTTTCAGGCTCATGTCATCAATGTCTTGACAGATCGTCCACTTAAGACGGCAATGAACAAATTGTAAGCCGCAAGACAATTGATCCAATGGGCTACAGAGCTTAGTGAGTTTGATATCAAGTATCAACCTAGAAGTGCAATAAAGGCTCAGGCTTTAGCAGATTTTATTGCAAAATTCACTCCAAACCATGGCGATTTAGATGAGGTGGATAAAGCTAAGAGATGGGTCATCTATGTAGATGGTTTGTCCACACTATATGTAGAAGGAATAGGAGTTATACTGAAATATCGAGAAGGGGACAAGTTGAAATATGCAGCTCGTCTACACTACCAGACAACCAATAACTTGAATATAAAGCCCTCCTAAAAAGGCTAGAATTGGCTAAGTCCTTAGGGGCAGAGTCAGTAGTCGTCCAAGGAGACTCTCAATTGATCATAGGTCAAGTGAATGGAACATGTGAAACTAAGGAAGAACGAATGAAAAAGTATCTCAACAAGGTGAAGAGTCTTATTAAGAAATTTAAGGAAGCCAACTTTCTTCAAGTTCCAAGGGAGGAAAACATGGAAACAAATGCCTTGGCAAAAGCAGTGTCAGCAGATGGGTCGATGGATGAGCTTGATGAAGTACAGTACATGCCTAGCATAAATCTTCCAAAGGTGCAACAGATAGAAGGTGAAGAAAACTAGATGACTCCGATAGTAGTTTACTTAAGGGATGGAAGGTTACCAGAAGAAAGAAACGAAGCTAGAAAGCTAAGGATTAGATAAGTTAAGTATGTCTTTATAGACGAGATGCTATATAAGAGAGGCTTCTCTCAGCCTTACTTAAGGTGTTTAGCTCCAAACAAGTCAAACTATGTATCGAGGGAAGTTCATGAAGGAGCATGTGAAAACCATTCAAGAGCTAGAGCACTCGCCCATAAGGTCGTTCGTGCAGGCTATTACTAGCCGACTATTCAGGCAGATGCTAAGGCTTATGTTAAGGTGTGTGATTAGTGTCAATGTTTCAGCAACATCCCTAGACAACCATTGGAGTACCTCACCCCAATGATGGCCCTATGACCCTTTGCACAATAGGTATTGAATATTTTAGGTCATTTTCCAATAGGAACCAGGCAAATGAAGTTTTTAGTAGTGAGGATCAATTACTTCACTAAATGGGTGGAAGCTGAACCCTTAGCAAAAATTACACAGCAGAATGTCAAAAGTTTCGTCTGGAAGAGTATCGTCTGTCAATTTGGGGTTCCTAGGGTATTGGTGTCAGATAATGGAAGGCAATTTGATAACACACCCTTCAGAGTTTTCTGTGAACAACTTGGAATAAAGAATCATTATTCCTTACTCTCTCACCCTCAAGCAAATGGATAAGCTGAAGTTGCAAACTAATTTTTGTTGAAGATCATCAAAACTCGGCTTGAAGGGGCAAATGGAGTATGGTCAAACGAGCTACCAAGTGTTTTATGGTCTTACAAGATGACTGTAAGAACTCCCACAAGGGAAACTCCTTTCAAACTAGCCTATGAAAGTGAAGCAGTCATACCTGCAGAAGTACACATGGCTAACCACAGGGTGATGAAGTATCAAGACAAGGAGAATGAAGAGCAACTTCGTCTTAACCTTGATCTGATAGACAAAGTAAGGATGGATGCAGAACAGAGAACAACGAGATATAAAAACCTCATGGCTAGACAATATGATGTAATGATGAAACTCAGGTGCTTTAACATTGGGGACCTCATCCTAAAAAGGGTTTCCTTAGCAACTAGAAACTCGGCTGATGGAAAACTAGGGCCTAATTAGGAAGGACCCTACAGGGTTATCAATTGTAAAAGGCAGGGATCATATTACTTGGAAGTCCTAGATGGACGAGAATTAGAGCACCCTTGGAATGTTGAGTATCTAAGAAGATATTATTAGTGAGGCATCATCCTGGACGAGCACCATCATGGATGTGTATCATCATGGACGGAGTTAAAGTTATGTGTTACATTCCTCATATTTATTTGTGTTAATTGCTAGTACAACATGTTTTTAGTATTTTAATTCCCTAAAAGTGCACTAGCTTCCAGCTTGCGCACTATCTATGGACGTAGTTGTGATGGACGAAGTCATGAACTTAGTCCGTTTGTACGTAAGTATTTTTAATTCCCTTAAGGCACTATCTTTTAAGCATGTGCTATGCTTGTGGACAATATTTATGTTGTGTAAATACAGTTTGGATTTCCAATATATATAATGTTGTGTGAATTTTCAATTTTTATGTTGTTGAAATTCTCATTAAAACTAATCCACAAGAAGGCTAAAGGCCCAAGACAAGCAAAATCTTTGGACGCAGAAATGTAACGTTTATAAGCCTTAAATAAGGTAAAAGCAAAGTAAAATAAACCAAAGGTATATTCGTCTAACTAATGGATGAGGTAAAGCATGCACTCAAGAATATTCAAAATCCATAGATGAATATGACCAGATAAGCATGGCATACATGAGACTTCCTACCGCAGAAGCATAAGAGATAAATCATAGATTGAAAAACTAAAAAGACAATACAGGCCTCTTCATTTCTTTAACCTCTTCTGCTTTCTGGAAGCATAAACAATGAAGCAAACACATTTAGGTGCAATAATACTAAATATTCCTGCCAACTAGTAGGGCACAAGCATAAAAATACCCTGTTGCTTACTACTTTTGTCGTTTTCAAGTTTGAAAAAATAGTGGACATTCTCCTTGTAAGTTCTGAAGAGCGTTACAGTAGGACTTAAACTTCAAAAATACTACTCCTAGCATGAGTCCAACAAATCTAGTCATCCCTAACCCTAGTCATCCCTAATCCTACTAATTTTATATGGGAATAGAGAAGGACAAGAAAATATTGTAAAATCTCCATCTCCCAATCATGGATAAATAACTTTGTTATACCAACACATATAGACTACCATGTAAGTCTCCTTATTTCAGGCCATTTGAAATGGTGCTGGAAAGACCTCCTTAAGGATCACCTTCCCACACCATGGATCAAGCCAAAGTGAATACGAGAACCGTGACCCTCCTCAAACTTGATGACTTTAGAAACCTATTACACCCATTCCGAATACGAGTGGACTTTAGAAAAATATGAATAAAAACTACTAAAAAGGATTAATGTAGACGTAGAAAATCCAGATACTTCAGAAGCCCAGTAAGAGAGGATACGGGAGATGAGGTCCACTCATTTAAGGACTTTAACAATAAATATTTTTCAACTTGGCCACACTTAGATCCTGCCTGTCAAAGCAACAAGCATTCCTTTCTCTCCAAAAAAAACCCATGAACACTGGGGATTGTGTTCCAACTTCTTCACCCCACCCCCCCCCCCCCCCCCACCCCCCCCGACTACTTTGCCCACCAAGCCTCCCCTCCAAGAAAGACAACATTTCCTACACCATTTTCTTTTCCCATTTCTTTTTATTCTCCCTCTACTTCTTCTACCATTACTTTATATATATATATATATATATATAGGAAAAAAAGAGTTGTAAAGCTATTCTGAGTTCTTTTTACCACTACAACAGAGACACACACAAGAAGACAAGGTTATGTTGGCCAGTGATGGTTTTATTTGTGGACCATGTGCAACAACCATCCACAAACAAATTTCAAATATAAATATAATATATGACAGCCACACCCATAAAAGGATCATATAAAATCCGGGAAGCAAATTATGGTTTTAACAATACTAACATGCCTATTGCTACAAGTAAAAGCATGACATCACTTCTTATACACATTGCACCATCTTCTTAGTAAGATACCACATTTCTTCCATCTAGTAAAGCAAGGTTCTCCTTGTAAGTTGCTACATCTAAACGATAATCAGCTTCAGTGCTAATCTCCTTCTCATGTAGAGTTTCGGGGTCAATAAAAACATACTTATGTTTCCTCTTTAATTTACTGTTGGTAGAGACCAGCCGAGGCCCTTTTTGAACTAGATGTAAGCCATACTTGGTGAAACCGATAAAATCATGAAGATTTTCAATTGATAGAACACGAAGTTTATTCCAGGAATCAATCACACCATACTCCCTCATCACCCAAATGGAGCATAGCGTGCTAATGTGGTTGGGCACCACTTCTAAATTCAATCAAAGCTAGCTCCCCCTTGAATGACGTAACACATCTCGTAAAACAACTTCCTTCATTAGACAGTGGTACCTCATTGAATTTCTCACTATTGACATCAAATGACAAGAGCAAATCAGCACAACGCCTACCTTGCCCACCTCCATCATCTAAAAATTTAAACATCCAATGCAAATGTCCACCAACAAATGGTGATCGCAAATAATTAATAAAATTGCAGTACACAAGATTGGGTCTCAACGAGATTCCAAGTTCAACTCTTTTCCATGAATCCGAGCTTAATGAGAACACCTCAGCCTCAGGGGGAGGCTAAGGATTGGCAAGAGCCTGTGAAATCCCAGCAACCTTGAAGTCATTATTCTGGGAATCATACCCAATTCCGAATGTCATAAAAGGAAACTGGTTATTGGGCAACCTCTTAAATTTTCTAATACTGGGGTTCCACAAGTAAACATCATTAAACTTTGATCCATAACCAGTGAAACACAACATGCCATTACATGAACCCACAAAATGGGAAAACTCAGATTGAAAAGTGAAGGGAACTCTAAACTCGGGTATCGTTTCAAATGCGCCGTTGCAAGCGAGAGAAGAAGAAGGTGCGGGAATATTCCTAGGAATGTGTATGACATAACCGTGATGACTGTGATTAAGATGGTGGGTAGAGATGAAACTGGGTTTGGCTATGGAAGAGTACCAGGGTTTGCAAACGCACCTGAATCTTAGGAGAGATTTCACAGGTAACCTTGCTAAGATTTCCAACACGATTTCATCTGGGAGATCATCACGCTTCGTCCTGCGTCGGAGGATCGCTCCTCGTTCTTCTTTCCTTTGTGGGACATTTTCCAACAGAAGGGAGAGGGCGTGTGTTCAACAGTGAGTAACACTAATTTTGGGTTAATATTGGTCGACTAATCAAGTTGCCTTTTTTTTTTTTGGGTTAAGAATTGTGAAATGATTTAATCAAATAAACTGTGAGGTGTTATATTTAACCATTGGGGCTGTTTGGTTGGTGAGTTTAAATAACAGTATTTAGTGTTTAAACAATATTACATGTATTTTTATATACTTTTTTACCAATACATATTTTCAAAAAATACAAAACGTTACTAGAACAATATTACCAAATGGATCCTAAATATATGTTATGTGTGAACACATCCATTTTTAGATGAGAAGAAATTAGAGGTTTAACTTAAGAAAGTCATTTCCTGGATCTACTTTTTAATACAAGATAGAAATAAAAATTCTACTATAGTCTAATCTAAGTGTATATATGTGTGAACGACACTTGCCCCTACACCCCCACACCCTTACAAACACTTATACTTGCGGAGTGACTATTGCATAAAGGGTGTGGTGGTCCCGGATCTATTTAATTCTTCTCTAATGAGTACAATTGAACACTTGTAAACATACTGTATTTCCTTAAATATGCTATTAATATTAAACTAGTATAAGGAAAAAAATGTGAAGAAAAAGAAAGCGAAGTTGGAAATGAAAGAAAAGAAAAATCTATAAAATCTTCTCAAATATATATATATATATATATTTTAAATGTTTGATTTTAGCTTTTTGCTGAGTAAATCTTCAACTAAAATTTTTAGTTGATGTGGCTTTTCCCCTAAAGCCATTGACATGAGATTGTTTTTTGTATTGAGAAGTATAGCATTTATTGTTACTATACTCCTATTAAGAAACATCAACCGAACTCACATCATTCGTTCTCTCTTTTTTTAACTCTTTTTTTTCCTTATTAATTTCTCAACTTATTGTTATACTTTCTCCAATTTTTCTCCTCCCTTTTACCTTTTCATTTTCCCACTTTTATCTACCTTAATATCACTATTCATATATCCCTTTAACTTCCTTTATTTTTAACTTTTATTATCCTCTCATTTTACTATAAATTTATAATTCTCTCTCTCTCTCTCTCTCTCTCTCTCTCTCTCTCTCTCTCTCTCTCTCTCTCTCTCTCTCTCTCTCTCTCTCTCTCTCCAACCCCCACATAATCCTTTAGAGAGTTAGCTCTATAGTTACAAAGCTATTGATGGACATTAATTATGATGATTCTAACCCCCACATAATCCTTTAGAGAGTTAGCTCTATAGTTACAAAGCTATTGATGGACATTAATTATGATGATTCTAGCTTTGACATCTGCTGTGGGGAACAAAGAGTATGTTTTTAAATTTCAGGTCTATTACAGTGTCGCAATCACAAAAGTTTTGCAACAAGGTAGCTCATCAACTAGCTCAATCAACTAAAGAATTGGATCAAGATTTGGTATGCACAGAGGGTGATAGACTTTATTAGTATTACTTGTTGGGTATACATGTGCGAGTGAAGTCTCACGTTGAATAATAATGAGAAGAATAAGCAGTTAATATAATATAGCTAAACTCATCACCGCACACCTTTGGTGCAATGGTCACTCCACAAGTATAAGTGCTTGTGGAATGTAGGGGTAAGGGCCGAGGTTCAAGTCTCTAGGAGGAAACTTCACACACATATACACTTAGATTAGGCTAGAGTAGAATTCTATCTTGTAAAAAAAAAAAAAAAACAAAAAACAAACAAACAAACATAGTTGAACTCATATCCATTGAACTTAGGCATTTTGAGTTAAGTGGGCCTCTATATGTTATATTAATTACGAAAAGAGTTTCCATATATATATATATATATATATATATATTATGTTTTATATTATGGTTAAAGCATGAATAAAAATGTAGAATTTTGGACATAAAAAAAAGTATAAAAAGTATATGTTTCATAAAAATGTAGATTTTTTTTTTAATTATTACTTAATTATGAAGAAAATTTAGAAAATACTTAATGGAAGAATTGCAATTTTTTTATACCTAAAAAATTACAAGAATAAGCCCAGCCCCAAAAACCAACCCATGGGCCTTACATAAGTATGGAGGTCCCATGGTTCTATGACACACCTTTGCAAAAAGAAAGAGAAGTCATGAAGATTGAGGCCAAAAGCCCAACAATGAAAGAAAGAAGGAAAAACACCTTGAACAAGGTGCAAAATGACCCAATAAAAGGGTGCAAGGAAGGAGGTCGTCGAATGAGACCAGCCCATTAAGAGGGGGAGCCCAAGAAGGGTTTACCAGGGAAACGACCACAAATGATTGAGTTCCCTGGGGAGAAAGGATTGAAAGGGACAAATGATCCCACCAAGCCTTAGGACCTGGGCTGAAAAGCAACAAATCCATGAGGGAGAGGCTTGAGGAACCTCGGCCAGAAGGAAACAACAATGGAAAGAGAATGCCCAATGCACTTTAGAAGTTCACCAAAATCAAAGAAGGACCTATACCATTTTTAGAAAAGAGGCTTAGAGCACAGAGTCCCTATCAGATTAGGGAAACCTTCGAAATGACCCTCTCCTAGCCTCGAGAGAAGACCCACCCTCGTTGACCTCAACCAATGTTTGAATTGCTTAGGAAAAAGGCATCTCTTACGAAAGGAAAATAACTAGAAGCACTTTTAGGGATGAGTTCCCAAGAAGAAGAAACAAGAGGAAGAAAACAAATAACCGCATAGAACAAGACCAAGGCAAAGTGAAAATATGGTAAATTTGAGGCCTTCCAAGACTAGTATAAAAGAAGAAGCGAGCAGCCATGGAAGAACAACAAGAAATAGTATATATATAAAAAAAAGAAATAGTAATAGAGAAAATTAGTAATCATAGTGGAAGTATAAAACTTAGGTCGAGCTCCGAAAAAATAGTATTGAAAGGAGTCATTGTTTGTAGTATTACTTAGGGGCTACAAATCGATCCAGGAATCGAAGCTTTACAAGTCTTGTAGGACCTTAAGGTCTATTTAAGTCTATTAAGTTTGAAGCCTATGGATTATGTGTTATTTCTTCATAGGATTTGTGCTTGGGTTCTTTGACGTATTAATTAGAGTTCATTGAACAGGGTCCGTTTGGATACAATTTATTATTGTTGAAAGTTGCTAAAAACTGATTGTTGCTGAAAATACTGTAGTAAAATAATTTTTAAATGTGTGAATAGTACCGTGTGACCCATTTTTAATATTAAATATTGTGTGAACAGTGCATGAACAGTGCGTGAACAGTACACGCACTGTCATGAACAGTATTTTTTGTCCCACAAAGTCAGCAAAAGCGGGCCAAAAAAAAGAAAATGAAAAAGGAAAACGCACCACAACATTGAGCGCAATCCAAACCCACACATATTCATGCTTACCAATATTATGCTGTTTTTTGTCATTTTTGCATATATATATATATATATATATATATATGATACCAAAGACACAAATATGTAATGTATAGAGACGAAGAGATAAAGGGAAAGAGGGTGTAAGAGGATTATGAGAACTAGTTAAGAAAATATATTACTTAAGAAATATAGAAGATTACTTGAAAGTATGGAATAGAACAGAGAATTAAATACAACAAACTAACTGATATTATTAGATTTAACAGGTATTTTACATAGGTCAGAAGAACTTCAGAGGGAGACTATCTCTTGCCATTACAAAAACACAAAGAGCTTATTTATAGACAACGGAACTCAAACAAGATTCAGATACAATTTACAATCTGCTTTACACAAGATGGTAGGGGGCTGGCTTGTGATTGACAAGTGTTGATGGAAGTAGGGGCCTGGCTAGCTGCTTCTGGATAAGCTTTTGTATGGGCATTAAGTGTCCTAACAAGCATGGATAAGGCTGAGTTGCCTTAGGACATTTTTGGGACCTATATATGTCATATCATATACTATATAATAAAAGTTGGGCTTAGAAGACGTGGTTGCACCAAGTGGCTTCACCAAATTATAGAAATTTTATTAAAATTTTAGATTTTTAAAGAACTAAAAAGGAATAGTAGTATACTACCAGGACTCTAATTCATGTCTAAAAAAAACTGCAGATTAATATTAGATTAATCAGGACTCTAATTCATTCTTATGTTTAATTCAAAAAATCAGGACTCTAATTCATTTTTATCTCTTAAAAAAAAATACTGCAAAAAAAATAAAAAAAAAATAGTGCTTCACATAAGAATTTTTTTTTTTTTGGGTATTAATTTTAAAGTTAAAAAAAAAAATCTAATATCAATCTAACTAATGAATATAAATTCTTTTTATTGTTATCTTATTCTCCTATAATTTCTAAGTTAATTAAAAACTTTACTTTGATTACAATCCAAACACTTCATCCAATCCCTTCCTTCACTTTTTTATTCTTTGGATAAACACTAAAATTTAATATAGAATTATGATTAACGTTCATGTCAAGTTCTAACTAATTGATACACATGAGGCCCAGGCCTACATTAATTGATATAGATGACACCTTTTTATCTAAAAAATTTCAGATTAGGTGTCTGAAATATTTTAAAAAGAAATTGTAAATAAATCATCTTTAGATAACTTTAAAAAATAAGTTACATTGAGTTTTACTTCTTCTTCTTCTTCTTCTTCTTCTTCTTTAGATAACTTTAATAATAAAAGTTGGGCTTAGAAGCTGTAGTTGCACCAAGTGGCTTCACCAAATTACAGAAATTTTATTAAATTTTTAAATTTTTAAAGAACTAGAAAGGAATAATATACTACTAGGACTCTAATTCATTCTTATATCTAATTCAAAAAATCAAAACTCTAATTCATTTTTATCTCTAAAAAAAATACTGCAAAAAAAAAATATATATATATATATATATATATTGCTTCATGTAAGATTTTTTTTTTTTTGGGTATTAATTTTAACGTAAAAAAAATAAATCTAATATCAATCTAGCTAATAAATATAAATTCCTTTTGTTGTTATCTTCTTCTCCTATAATTTTTAAGTTGAATAAAAACTTTAATTTGATTACAATCCAAACTCTTCATCCAATCCCTTCCTTTCACTTTTTTATTCTTTGGATAAACACTAAAATTTAATATAGAATTATGATTAACGTTCATGTAGAGTTCTAACTAATTGATACACATGAGGTCTAGGTCTATGTTAATTGATATAGATGACACCTTTTTATCTAAAAAATTTCAGATTAGGTGCCTAAAATATATTTTTTAAAAAAATTGTAAATAAATCATCTTTAGATAACTTTAAAAAATAAGTTACATTGAGTTTTACTTTTTCTTCATCTTTAGATAACTTTAAAATTCTAATCTAATTTTAACTTTTAAAAAAAAAAAAAAATCTTTCCTATTTCCTTATTAGCATCATTCACGTTTACTTACTTCTTCTTTTTTTATTTTTTATTTTTTATTATTACGTTCATGTCATTGTTGTCAACATTTTTTTTTTTCATTCAATCTATGTGACATTTTTATTTTGTGGATAAAACATATATCCTAAATTAACTCTTCTTCTCTTATAATTCCTAGAGTGATTAGAAATCTAACTTCCTTACAACTGAAAATTTTCTATATATATTCTCTTTTTTTCGTGTATTCTTATATATTCTTAGGCATACAACTTCTTCTTCTTTTCTCTCCCCCATTATTATTAATAATTCTCATTCTTTTATGATTTCTATGTTGTTTAGAAACCTAACTCTCCTTTTTTATTTTTTTATTTTTTATTTTTATTCTCTTATTACTTAAGCAATTTGCTGTCTGTAAAATCCATAGTAGAAGCTGTAGGGACTGGCTTTGGTTCCTAAGCCCAAAAGATGATAAAATCCATAGTAGAAGTTGTAGGGACTAGCTTTGGTTCCTAAGCCCAAAAAACGAATGGGTTAAGGCCCAAAGAACCCAATACAATGAATTTGTAGAGAGTGAGCTTAAAAGTTAAACTTCAATGGACCAAACAACATGCACAGTGAATCAAAGATAGTAAGAAAGTAAAGGAAAACAAGTTTTGTACTAAGAAAACCTTCATCAGCTAAATCCGAGGAGAGTGGTCCTTATATATATCACTCTTAAACTTGGGTACAATTTCAGTTCTTATTGCTACAATGTTTTCTCTACAGATGTTCTTGTCCATTTTCCCTGGAGGGTCTCTCCCATTATATAGCCCCCCTCTGGATGATCTAGACCCTTCATTTGCTGATCATCTAGGCCACCACTTGAGTGCTTGTCTCATCAGACATCTCCCAAATCCCTTGTGAGTTGCGGCAGCCAAGGCAGCACTATTCAGTGGTCTTCTCCACATAAATGTAGCTAGGAGGTTTGGTAGGATGCATTAAATGTGGAGGTAGTCACCATCCCCTCAATCATATCAGGGCTAACTCCCTTTCCGTAGCTCTTTCTCAACGATAGGACCTCCTTGGGCAACGTACTACTGACAGGGCCTTTCCATCCGAGGGTGTGATCTCCTCGGAACGAAATTGGCCTCATTGGCTTTAGTTATAACACGTGGTAGCACCACTTCATCAAATTTCTATACCCCACAGAAGTTTTTATCAAACCTACCATCCAAAGTATTACAGGTATGTATTTCTCTTCTTTGTTTTTGTGTTTTTTTCGAACAAAGGTGGACAAGTGCGTAACTCATGCAAGCATACATGAATTTAAATTGCCTTTCAATATTTTGAATGCTTTATTATTTGCTAGATGTGATTAGGCACAAAAGTATATGCTTTATTATTTTTTTGGATCATTTAAATACACCACTATTAAGTTAATAGGATTTTTTATATAATTTTTTTAAACAAAATGAAATTTATTTTTTCAAATTGGATTTATTCATGTTGTTCCCTTTTTCATTTCTTTTTTTTATATTTATATTATGAATATTATCACTTAATACTGATTTATGTAAAGTATACATAGTATTATGTATTGGTTTGCAACATTAATTAATATTTTTTGCTAATTATTAGTATATTTTTTTATTCCCAACAAATCTTCATTAATCATTTTTTTTTTTTTTGGTTTTTAATTGCAAAATTTTGGTACTTTAATTCCTGAATTTTCATAATCTTTAAAAAGTCATCATTCTTCCAATATCAATTTTTTTGTGCATTGATTATTTTTACTCTTGAGCCATCACTATAAAATAGGGTTTTTTTTTTTCCTTTGCAATTATCGAACTTATTTGATTAAAATAGTAAAATCAAAGTTGAAATGAGCTATTTTTTAAAATTTTATTTTAAAGCGGTCATAGACTCATATGCAACTTTACAATCTATATGGTTCTATTTTTTTTTTTTATATTTAATTCAATTTAATTTTCTTCTTGATTTTTTAAATTTTTTTTTTTTTTTTTTTTCAGGTTTGTCATAAAAGATTTCAAGCATATCCTAAGAAAGGTTTGTAATCATATGTAGATTCATTAAATACAAAATTCATATGCAAATAGTTTGATACATGTAATTAATAATATTATAACACAACTAATAAGAATTATTTATTTATTCATAAGAATTATTTATTTTGTTATAATAATTGTAGGGGTATTAGGCCCAGGAGCTCATATTTATATATATATATATATATATTGGGCCAGGGGCCCAATCCGAGGACGTTAAATAATCCGAGGACGGGTAAACACTTTCATAAGGATCCGTGTTAGTAGATGAAGAAGTTAGTTTTGGTCATAAGGGCCCATGAGGGTGGTTTGAGGATGAATGCCTTCTTGACTAACCAAAGCCGAGATTCAAAGGAGTGGTCTACTGCATAGGGGAACGTTCTAGGAAATTCTGTTGATACGGATAAGTATTACAAAAATATAGGACAGGGGGGAGTCCTAAAATATCTAAGGAGAAAGCTGTTACCACCTCATTGAATACTCTGCAGCTAACCTTTTGGCCACATTAATGTGGAAGTGATACCTGAACAATGGCTTTCAGCCTTATAGCTACTATACAAAGACTTCAGGAAAATGCTGATGGGACAAGCATCAACACCAACCATTTGGCCTGCACGTGGAGGGTGGAGATGAAAGGGGAAGATAGTATAAAAGAAAAAGGAGGCAATGAGAGAACAAAAAGGAGAAACTAAGAGAAAAATACTGTAGCCATCAAGAATTAACTTTGTAATCAAACTTGATAGAAATATATAAGAACTGATCTCCTTGGACTGTGCCGATGACAATTTTCTTTAAATTAAATCAGTTTATCTTCTCTTTCTTGTCACCTGAATCCATTATACTTGTTGTTCAACTCGTTAGAGCCCAGTTTTCCAACCCACTCTCTACAAATTAATTGTATTGGACTTTTTAGGCCTAAGTTCATTCATCACTTGGGCTAGGAACCTAAATTGAGTCTTTACAATTGGTGCCGTCTGTGGAAAATTCTGGTGTGATAGTGAATTTTACGTTCGACTATGGTAGGTTCAGGTCCAAACCAGACAGAATCTATGGGGTGTCAATGTCAAGATCATTTTCGTGATCTTGAACAAAGAAGAGATCGGGAGGGAAGTGTGCACACTACCCATACTAGGAGCCAGTCTTAGGATCGGAGCTGCGTTTCTCATGAGAAAATTGCTAAGGACATGCAGCTGGAGATTGATCATTTAAAGAGGAAGTTGCGCCACGAACGAAGAAGGCGAACTCCCTCTATTTCCAATTCCTCTTCTGACGATGAAGAGGATGGTATTTATAGACATAAATCAAGGATTCCTCGTATTGAGTCTTTCTCATATGATGAGGACTACCCATGAGCACAGAAACAGAAATTCATCTTCCAAAAGCTTGGGGAATGATGTTATGAGCAGAGTACTCAGCCAAATTTCTAGGTCACCTTTCATGCATAGAATTGAGGGAGGGAGACTTCCTCGATGATTCACCCAAACCACCTTCACCATGTACAATGGTCAAATAGATCCTATGAAGCACGTGAGCCACTTCAACCAGAGAATAGTTGTGCACTCCAAGAATGAAACTTTGATGTGCAAGGTTTTCCCCTCCAGTTTAGAGCATGTTGCCATGAGGTGGTTTGATGGCCTAGGAGCAGGTTCCATTGGTTCCTTCAGGGAGCTCACCCAGGCTTTCGAATCTCGTTTTATCACGTGTAGTAGAGTTCCTCGGCCCTTAGACTCTCTATTGTCCATGTCCACGTGAGAGGGAGAGATCTTGAAAAAGTACTTGAACATATACTGAGAGATGTTTAATGAGATTGATTGGGATTTTGATGACGTGGCTATAAGGACCTTCAAGGTTAGCCTGCCCACTGAGAATGATTTGAGAAAATCCTTAACCAAGAAGTCGGTAAGGAATGTCATGCTTTGCGTAAATTAATACTTCCTATTGTTCTCCTAAGTATTAAACAGAACCCTAGTTATACTTTGTTCCTTGGATCACATGCATTGGGCAAGTTCATACTTTCTGTTATTTATCTAAGTTTCAAGTGGAACCAGCCATGCTAAGTGGCAAAAATCTTTGTTATAATAACATGATCAAATGAACACTCATAGGCATCACTTAAAGCATTTGAAAGTATGTCCCTGATTCAGTGTGAAAATTGGCTATAATCCCCAGTTCTCTAGACTTACTGGTAAATGAAAAACTAAGAAGAGCTTGATGTGAACAGGTACTCTGCAATTATGTATGTTTTTGAACTTAAGGCTACACTTTTGCTGGGATTATGGACTTAGCAAATTTAACTTATCTTGCTGCTAATCATATAAGATGGGGTACAGTTACTATGTCACCATTTATGCAGATAACTAAATGGAATTATATCTCATTCCCGAGTAAGATAAGTATTAGATAATATAGATATTCTGTTAATATCAATATAAACATCACATATATGAAAGAAAAACTTGTCATTATCACTGATCTGAGCCTTGGGAAGAGGCAAAGTTGATTACATAGGATCAAACTAAATTACAAATTCGGTCGAAAAAAAAGAAAAAAGAAAAAAAAAACAACAAAAGATAAGTCATGATTTCATCTTTATTACAAGTTTATCTTTTGGAGACTTGGTGGGCCGAGTAGTTGTTGTTGCCGAGGGTGCCGTATCCTTACCCTTGGGGTCTTCCTTGGCAGGGATGGGGAGAGTTGCCAAAACCAATTCTATGTTTTGAGAACCCACCCCTTCCTTGGAAGAATCCTTGGGTATGTCCGAAGGCTTGATCATCTCGAGAGCAACCTCCATGGGGACTTCTTTCACTTCATCAGTGCGAACGGCTTGCTCTGCCACTTCTTTAGGACTTTTGGATTGAAGAGGGTCCTTGGATGAGGCCTCTTCAATAGGGCTTGTAACGTAGGAGGCTGCATCATCCAGGGAGGTTGAGGATCTTGGTGTTCGGATTGCGCGAGAGGGGAGGGTTGTACACATTCTCCGCTCTCCTAACTGCCAATGAGGCCTCAACCCCTGCCTGGTTAAAAGCCTCATTCCACACTTGGAGGCAGTATGCTCTACACACCCTCGCGACCTCGACCCTGAGGGATTCCTCGGTCTCAGCTACCCCTACGTCTTAGCTTTCTTATTTGGCCTGATCCTTGGCCTTCTCAGCATCCTCCAATTTCTTCTTTAGCAGCTTGATTTGTTCCCTAGCAGCAGTGAGCTTGTCCTCGGCTAGGCGGAGTTGCTTGCACTGAGTCTCCGCTTGCCTCTCTGCATTGTCCACTGCTGCCATGACGCTTTTCCTACCCCTTTTTGACTTGATGAGCTTAGCATCAGCCTCCTTTAATCTCTTGTCGACCACCCTGAAGGCCTCAACATCAACAACTCTCCTGCCCTCATCATCCTTCATTTGTCGATGGGAGGCATCCACCAACTCCTTAGCTCTAAAGGCAGCTTGAACAGCTTGCAGAGGAACTAGGTGGTTAGTAAATAAAAAAAAAAAAAAAAAAAAAAACTTACTTAAAAAACTTAGTTTAAAAGGCTTACCATGGCGAAGTCTCTTTTTAAACTTAGAAACACTTCGTGTTTCTTCATGGTCCTTAGGTCAACCATGTCCTCGAGTAGTAATAGAGCATCCTCTACAGCATCTGCTACATACCTGACTTTACCTTTTTGGAAGTCCCTAATTGATGAGTTAGCAGGGATAAGGGACCCATCTAGCACCAAAGGGGGGTTCCAGTTTGGAACCCTGGCGCGAAGATCTCATCATTATCTCTGGGCACCCCATCACCCAAGGACTTTGTCTGGCCAGTCTTGGCTATCTTGGCCCCTTTTTGAGGCTCCACCTCCTTAGGGAGGCCACCTTGGCCCTCTTCCATCACCTCCTTCCCCTTTTGTACTCGTTTCCTCTTTTTGTTGGCAATCTCTTATTGGGCGTTATGAGGAGTGGGAAGAGGGGGTAGTTTAGTTTGAGCAGCCGCCTTTGGTGCCTTTCCCCCAACTTGGGACTCCATCACCTCCATGAGGCTGGCCTTGGGTTTGCGTTGTATCCCCATATCTTCTTGTATCTGACTCAATTGGACAGAGGGGGAGTAGCTAAAACCCTTGGCAGGATTTTCTGGAGATGGAAGGCAATTGAAGACTTCAAAATCGTCTTCAGATTCAGAGATGTCAACTACCTCTTCCTCCTCCTTGATGGCAGGTTGTGATGGTGTGGCCTCCTCCTCCGCAGCTCGTTGAAATGGCAACGCTGCCTTGGGTATGCCTTCGGGAATAGGGTTAGTAGTGAGAACTCCTTCTGGAATGGGACCGGTAAGGAGAAAACCCAGAGTGGCGACACTTATGTGATGTAGACGGGGGTCCTTGGCTTTAATCACACACTTTGGTGCCTGAAAACAGGATGAGATCGGCTTGTATCCTAGGATTAAGTGGGCTGCTTGCAGTTGGCCGTCCTTGTGTACAAAAACCTTGGCCTGGAGTATTTTATTTAGACTCTCCTTGTTGACGAGGTTGAAGTTCGGTTTGGCAGCATGTCTATCTGCAAAACCATTAAGAAAACAAACAAAATTTTTTGTCAGAAGTAGGAATGGAACAAATCAAGAGAAAAGGGAGAACTTTAAAATAATCATCCTAGACCTAAAACCCCACCTGGCTGCCCCTCTCTCGTCGGGCAGGGGAGGCCATCGTGCCATTCCCCTGACACGATCAAGAAATCCTTATTTAGGCATTTATTGAAGTCCAGAAGGCATTGAATGAGCCTAACCTCGGGATACCTAGACTTTAGGTAATACCTTTGCCCCTTTAGGTGGTGGAGGTTGTAAACCCAATTAACATCATGGTGGGTAAGCCCTAAACTCATCTTTTCATTAAGGGCGTCTACACACCCTAGAATCCTAAACATGTTTGGGACACACTGGGTGAGAGCTAACCTATGAGCCCTAAGGTAATCCCTAGTTACGATGCCGATGGGAATTCTCATCCTACCCT
Source organism: Quercus ilex subsp. ballota (assembly GCA_032727855.1). Taxonomy (NCBI): domain Eukaryota; kingdom Viridiplantae; phylum Streptophyta; class Magnoliopsida; order Fagales; family Fagaceae; genus Quercus; species Quercus ilex. The sequence continues at coordinate 52,182,466 of CM064916.1, read as the reverse complement.
CTATAAAGGTAATCATTGGAATTACCACTTCTCCCTCCCACATTTTCTCGTGCCATTCACCCTCCTTACAATACCTAAGTGACACTCTGGGCAGAATCCTATACTGAGCTCTAAAATTCTCCATATTCTCCGCGGAGTCTACTAGACAAGCGAATCTACCCATTCTAAAGAAAAATTTGGAGGTACTAAGAAGATAATAAGAAGGAAGAAAAATCGAGGAGGAAAAGATACAAAGAAGAGAAAAGTATATGGAAAATTAAAGTGAAAAGATTTATGAAGACTTACAAAAAGAAGAAAAGTATCATCGGACAGGCTTTTGGGTATTTGTAAGGGCACGAATAAGTTGGGGAAGTTAGCAGATTCACTGTATGTGCGCTAAAACGAAATGAATGCTAAAGTGAGATGAGTGATTGATTTGAGTGATATTTATATCAAAGAAAAAGTTACAAGTGGGAAAATTCCCGCGCAGGTTCTAGCAGAGTCCTCAGCCGTTGGATTCGTATCGCGCCATAGAACGTAGGGAACTTAGAGCCGTAAAAATTTAATGAGGGAGAGTCTCGAATGTTGAAGAGTCAGGAGCAGGCCTTAAGCAGTTAAAAAGCGCATCTGTACTGTCAGAGGTGATGTAAAATGGGTGCGGAGGAATTGTCATTACATCGAAATCCTCATTTCTTCCCAAGGAGCCAAAAAGAAGAATCTCAAGGGGCTATTGTAGGGGTGTTAGGCCTAGAAGCCCATATTTATATATTATTGGGCCAAGGGCCCAATCTGAGAACGTTAAACAATCCAAGGACAGGTAAACACTTTTATAAGGATCCTTGTTCGTAGATGAAGAAGTTAGTTTAGGTCATAAAGGCTCATGACGGTGGTCCGAGGATGAATGCCTCTTCGGCTAACCAAAGCCGAGATTCAAAGGAGTGGTCTGCCGCCTAGGGAAACGTTCTAGGAAATTCTGTTGATACAGATAAGTATTACAGAAATATAGGACAGGGGGGAGTCCTAAAATGTCTAAGGAGAAAGCTGCTATCATCGCATTGAATGCTCTGCAGCTAACCTTCTGGCCGCATTAATGTAGAAGTGATACTAGAACAGTGACTTTCAACCTTATAGATACAACACAAAGACTTTAGGAAAGTGCTAATGGGACAAGTATCAACACCAACCATCTGGCCTGCAAGTGGAGGGCTGAGATGAAAGGGGAAGATAGTATAAAAGAAGGAGGCAATGAGAGAACGAGGAGGAGAAACTAAAAGGAAAACATTGTAGCCATCAAGAACTAACTTTGTAATCAAACTTGAAAGAAAATTATAAGAATTGATCTCCTCAGACTATGCCGAGGACAATTTTCTTTAGATTAAATCAGTTTATCTTTCCTTTCTTATCACCTTAATCCATTATACTTGTTGTCCAACTCGTTAGAGCCCAGTTTTCCAACCTACTCTCTACAAATTTATTGTATTTAGTTTTTTGGGCTTAAGTTCATTCATCACTTGGGCTAGGGATCCAATTTGAGTCCTTACAATAATTATTAAAATATAATAATTATTTTTACATATATTCTATAAATTTTATCATAAAACCGTGCAATGCACGGGCCTTTAACTAGTGTGTGTGTGTGTGTGTGTGTATATATATATATATATGGACCAAGCCTAGTTCTCTTACTCAGCATCTCACATCTTCTCTAGCCTTTCAATAGACCCATAGATTTACATTAGGCCTGGGCCTAAGGAACCTTTCAAAAGAGGGTCTTACACAATTCAAAAGGCATTTAAATAAGCTATGTAGTGACTAAAAGACTAAAAATAAAAAGATAACCCATTATTTTGATTTGAACAAATCATTTCCCAACCCCCCCCCCCCCCCCCAAAAAAAAATCTAATCATTGTTTTTAGAAGATTAGATATCATTTAAAATTATGTCCCACTGCTTATCCAAAAAAAAAAAAAAAATGTCCCACTAATCACTAAAATTATTGTTAACTAAAATATAAAAATTAGATTTCGAAGCTATAAAATCAGCGTAAAATTAACCCATTGCAGATGGGTTAATTTTACACAAAAATGAGAAGGAATCGATGTATTTAATAAGACAAAAGACAAACATGAGGATGATAAGTTTCATTTTGTCATGTACGTATGGATGAAAGTTCTCACAAACTATGTACACAGGTCTTTCTGGACTGGCTCTATTTTCTTTTTTTCACTCTTATATACTTCAATAGAATAAGGAAAACAAATTTAGTGGTATATGCTGTCCCATACACCATGTGGACCACAAGTATCCTTTCCATTTTATGATCTCTTTCATTGCACTCTCTTCTATTGTGTGTTCAGCGTTATAATTAATAGTTTCCTTTCTCCTTTCAGATGAAAAAATAAAATGAACAAGTAGAAAAAAAAAAAAGTGGTGATTAAATTGAAACAAATACGAAAAAAGGAAAAAGAAAAAAGAAGAAGAAGAAAAGTTTGGAGAGAGAATAGCAAATGCAAATGGCAATGATGCTAGGAAGAGGAGGAGGAGGAGCAGTTGGAGTTTCAAGCTTTCCATCACCATCATCATCATCATCATCATCTTCTTCTTCTTCTTGCTCTTCATATTTCACAAAAAGTACCAAACCTACTTCATTATCCACTCTTTCTCTGGTATGTATTTCCTATATATAAAACTTTTTTTCTGGTTTAAATTTGTGTTTTATTTAATAAGTTCAGAGATTTGGTTAATTATAATTACTGTGAATGAAAAGTTTTGGAAATATAAACAATGGCAAGGACCATTTGCATACAATCAAATTCATTTACCACCTCTTCTCAAAAAAGAAAAAAAAAAAAGAAAAAATTCATTTACCTCGCTCACTTATAGTCCAATGGCATATTAATCTCCTTTAGGAAGAGAATGAATGTTTGATTTGATCTCCTCTCCCACTTATTATAACAATTAAATTATATATATATAAAAAAAAAAATTCCATTTACCTACTCAGGCTGCCACTACTCCCAGTTATGTTGTCCTTCCTCATGAAATATCATGGCAAAGATAAGAGGATCACTGGGATATGGAGAACATCATTTTGGCATCTAAAATTTGATATGGTCTAGGACTCTAATATGTGGACACAATTATTAAGCCGCTTGTCTTGCAGCACATAAGCTAGTTTTCTCATTTCGGAAAATTATACTGACCTCTCTCAAGATTTTCCGTTGTTATACTCCTCTCCCCTCTAGTTTAGAATAAAACACACACTTCAAAAAAAAAAAACTATTTACACCGATCTCCCCTTAAATGGTTGAAAAAATAATTATATTTTGTGATGGCCAGAAGAACGTTAAGCATATTTGTGAATTTTTATTTATTTATTTTTTTGCAGAGGGTATGTAAATTAGTAACTAATCACAGAAACATGGTTGCTTGGTCTGCTGTGCAAGAATCGTCTACTTCTACAGGTAAGTAGTTGCATTCTCATCTAAATTTATATAATTTGTAACAGTTAAGTTGTACAAATTAAATTATTTCAAGAAAACTACAAATGTCTTGAATTTACCAGTGGCTGCCGAGACAAAGGAGGTGAAGACAGCTCAAGAAGAAGCTCCAGCAAAGGCCAAACCTCCAGCAAAAGCTCCGGCCAAGCCGCTGCCTCAGTTAATGGAGGAGGATGTCATCCCTTCATTGAAAGCAATACTTGAAGCTCAACCTGATCTTTCTGAAATTGAACTATCTTTCCAAGACAACAGGGTGAGTGATTTTTTTTTTTTTTTTACTACTTAAATCCTGCAAACTGATATGTACCAATCGCAATAAAATAATTCGGGCACTTATTTATTATGTTGTTAAATTGAGGTCAATCACATTTAGCTTTAGTATTTTCCTTTCTATTTTTGTCAAAAATTCTCTTGGATTGATTCCTGTGTTTATCATGTTTCTTTGGTTTGATTGAAACTAATAGTTGGAAGGTTCCTTTCTAAAGAATGACAATCCTTATTCTTTTTGGGCATTCTTCCCTGATGGAGTCCTCACAGGTACTTCATATATGCATGCTGATTGTTATCCAATTGCACAGTCATACAAACACCCAACTAGCATTTATTTATTTATTTTTTGCTTTGGGCAAACCTGCAGGTCCAAAAGGCTTTTCTCTATCCTCCTATGGCTCAGGAGCAAGCACAGTTGAGCCCTTTCTCATTGATGAGAAGAAAATCACTGGGAAACATGTCGTCTTTTGGGTTGAAAAACGTTTGGCAGCTCAAGGAATCATTCCTGTGTGGAAAGATTGATCTCTTGAAAAAACTATCAAATTCATTCCAAAATGAAATTTATGTAAGATAATTACCCTTTGTATTGCATTTTTTGCTTAATGACTAAAATATACAAATCCTGTTAATTAAGGTACACATTATTGATATTCAACATTTGACATATTTCTTGGTTCCTTTGTGGCCTAATTCAGTCTTCATCGAGGGTTGTGCTTTGTTTGAATAGTGCCTCGTTGAGAATTCATGTGCTACTAAATGCTTGAGCGCGAGTAAGCCTTCTTCCTAACGTTATGGAAGGACCAAAATGCTTGAGCAAAGGAAGATTTGCTTGATTTGTGATACTCCTGCGCCTAGTGCTGTTTCTGTCTTTCCTGAATTCATATGTTTACAAGTTTTTATCAAGCCATTGATGGAGTATTGCTCATTCCTAACCTTTTATATGCCTTAACCTTATTGCATGCACACAGACATACTTGACCCTTGAACAAGAGCGAGTGTAACCAACGTTTAAGAATAGTTCTTCATAGCTTTACAATAAACTCTCCTTCGGATAGCAATAAAATTCAGAGGCTGATAGATGGTAAGTTATTATTGCTAGCCCATGGAACACTGACTGGTATCGCCTACTCCTAAGACAGTTGGGTCATAACCGAGTGGTACCTGATTGGCTGATTTAGACATTTCATTTAATTCCTTTTGAATTTAGATTCGGAATTATTTATAGAATGTATGACCAAAGAAAATGCCGAAGAAGTCAACAAAATAGGAAGACTTGTACAGTTGATTTGGCAGGAGATGGGAGATGTGGAAGTAAAACGAAATATGGTGTGGTAAACTAAAGAAGGCTAGAAACAGGGAGCAAGTGCTTCGGACCATGGATGGTGGCAAATCCAAATGATAGGAAAATGAACAAAGTATTGGAGATGGTCATCAATGATTTAGATGAAAATAATTATAATTAAGAAACGGTGGGTGGTTGGAACTTAGAACTTTCTATCAAGCCATCAGTTCATGTCCTTAAACATTTCTACCGAACCCATTATTGTCACCCCATTACTCCTAAATCGCTACCAGCCCATTTACTCCTAAAGATAACCTGTGTGTGTATATATATGTGAGAGAGAGAGAGAGAGAGAGAGATCGGTCTTTTGTATGCATATATAAACCATATTAATATGGTTGATACAAACAAGCGGCAGATGCTTAGTTGTGTGATAGTCCAGATGCATGGACAATACCTTCTGTGCCATATTCACCTATGAGCTAACAGAGTTGAACATAATTAGTTTTGATGAACACAAACAACTGCTACTCCTGATTTTTCTGTCTTGGCAAGTTGGCTGCAAGGTACTCCTGAAATTAAGTTCCAAAAGTACTCTACAATCCAGGTCCATAGGATTTGCAAGTTGCAACTTGAAGTGTTAGGTGCTAAAACTGGCATGTGCATTGCACATAACACGGCGAAGTTCACCCAGGAAGTCCATCTGTGAACCTGAAGGTCCAGCCCCAATTATCTGAAGATGAACAATGCAGGTGTGAGAAAGATAAGAGACAGAGAGGAAAGAGAGAGAGAGAGAGAGAGAGAGAGAGAGAGAGGGGGGGGGGGGGGCATCAAGACATCAACGAGAATTTTCAGTCACCTGTTGAGGCATTTTAGGTTGACCCCATGCTGATGAACCACTTCCAGAGTACATAACTGGTCTCTCTGAAGTATGAAAAGTCCAAAATGTAAATAAACCAGCCAGTATAGTCACAACGTGTGTAAGCAATCAATTCCATCATAGTTATATTGATACACAGTTATTTTTTCAATATATATATATATATATATATATAATATTTTCAAAAAGAGAATACGCATGATTGATGCCATGTTGATAGGGAATTGTGGGATACAGTCTTTGCTCATTTTGGGGTTCAATGGTGATGCCTGTGAGGGTTGTTGATTTACTAGCTTGCTCGCAAGGCTGTTTTAGGCAACATCGGAACATTGAGATATGGGAGGCTACTCACGGTTTGATGTGTGCAACTGGAGGGAAATAAATGCAAGGTATGCAAGGACAACTTTAGATGCGAAATTGCATTTTTTGAGAACTCTGTTTGAATGGTTGTTGGCGTCAGGAAGCTTCTCTTTCTCAAACTTGTTAGAGTTTATTGATCATTGTACAGTTAGAGCCCAGTTGTGATGAGCATCTAGTATACATTCTTTGTACTTGGTGAAATATATATCTCTACAAAAACCTATTACTTATCAAAAAAGAAAAAGAAAAAAAAGATAGAGAATACGCATAAAAGATAGACAAGACCTTCATACTTTTTAATTTCATTTTATTTATTTATTAAGGTGGCAACATAGCCTGGGTAAAGATCTACAGAACAACCAAAGCAATAGAGAAAGATCAATAGTGCAAAAGCATAATACACCAAGAAACTAGTAATTAATTACACCCTACCAATTACAAGGCTGCTCCAAAGGGATAAGCATCTAAAATAGGAGAGTGCTTGTTTGGCCTTATCAATGACTCCTTTTAACTCCACTTAAAAGTTTACAAGGCTAAAATACATTAAGCTCCCCTGAACTATTAATAAGTTTCACTAAACCCTAAAACTGATTAAAGACATATCACACCAAACTCTACACTTTCATGAACTAATTTTTGCAACTCAAATTTTCTCAAATTTAGTCTAGGCTTCATCATGATGGAGTAAAAAGAAAATGGTAGAAGTTTGTCCACTCACCAGCTAGATCTATTGATGGATTATGGTAGGAACGCACTGCAGCTGTCCAACCTACATTTGGAAGTACATGAATGATGTAGATAACAAGATAATAAACTAAATCCAAATAGCAGCACAATATCAAACCATTACAAATATCATACATGTCTTTGAAGAAAATAATTTAAGCTTCTCTTTTAACAGGAAGTGTTAATGACCCAAATTTCCATGACAGTTCTGGTATTTAGCAGCCAAATGATTTTATTAGAATGTAAGGATAAATTTATTTCATTATGCATGAGAATGACTTCTACCATAAGTCAGCCTTCACCAAAGAAATTGGGCTCAGAACATGCATCTCATTATGCGAATCCATTAAGGCAAAAAATGGGCCAAGTCATGTGTGACCAACTCAGAACTCAGCTTGAAAATAGCTTGTTTATTTATTAAAAAGAAGTTCAAGCCTGCTGTAAAGTCTCCTTTAAAAAGGACCCCAGCTTTAGCAGGACAAAGCTTAGCTCATTTACATTAACAAAGTAAGGTTATGAACAGGTTCATGAACAAGGCTCATAAACAGGTTCACCACACATGCACACACACACACACATACACATATATATAATCAAGCTTTAACTAAATAGGTCTTTGATTTTCTCAACTTTGATTAATAAGCTGTAATAATAGTGGGTTCTTACCCTATTGGGTTGTGGACCTGTTATTATGGCAAGACCTTCAGTGCTTAATAATTATAATTGAAAGTTTTTAGAAAGATGAAGGGGTTGCCAAACTGCTTGTGACCTCAACAAGTTTATGTCAAATGAAGCTGAAGCTTATTATTAGCTCAATACAAGCAAGAGCTCCTGTGATCTTAGAAGCCAAGCTTGAGCATGACGAAGCCTAAGTTGGCTTGACTTGCTTGCAGCCCTAGAATCCATGACATCATTGACAGAGTTTTTGCTGATCAGGTCAATACTGAATATTATGTTTGGGTACACTTTGTTTTGGCTTAGTAATTAACTCATGCACCCATCGGGATTTCACTATTATGTTTGGGTACACTTCAAGACACAAAGATGAGTGGATAAGCTCATGTATGTAAGTCCAAAGCTCATTTGAAAGAGTATTCAAACCTCCAAGGTAGCTTAAGCATTGGTAAGCCCATATCCTAAATTCAGATCCTTACTCTTCAGTAATGTGGGACTAGCCATTGGACCGACACACACACACACTCAAACATAAATAATAATTTTTAAGAGATTGTTGTAACACATACGATCATTCAAGAGTTGAGAAGCTTCGCTGCTACAACAACCCTGTAAAGCTATTAACCCTGTACGTGGGTTCTCATTCAGAAGATTGCTACTCCCTGAATCCCCAAGATCTATGACAGGAACGTTTTTTGAACCAGCAACTTGATTCTTGTCTACATCATTTGCATAAAGATTATTTGTTCGATCAAGCCGATCTGCAAAATTTAATGACATCAAATTAACATATAAAAGTTTATGTTGACAGGTGAAATTGAGCTTCCTAAAAGAATGCAGCAATAAATCTCACATTATATAAGTCAGCCTAACAAAAATAAAAAGATATGTACAAGTTTCTATAGATAAAAAGGCAGGCATAAGTTAATTGAGATGACGGCTTTACTATTTCATGCATGAATTTAGAGGCCAACCATTGATTTCTCATACCTGATAAAGTAAATGTACCTATTGTAGATAAGGACATGGTATAATTTATGCAGCCATGGAAGACTACTTTGTTGCTACTTTGGAATTTGTCCATTCATGATTTATTTTATTGGGTCAATGTGTGAAGGTCTTGGAATAAGTATTAGGATTAAAATAATCATTAATTAGGGTTTTTATTTTACAACTTATGGACAGTTTTGAATTCAAGGCAGAATAGTAATTTCAACAATTCTTGCAAATTAAGGGTACTTTGTGGTAATTTACTGTATAGAAATTTATAGGAGATTCTGCAAATAATAGGTTTATTTCCTTTGAGTCTAAGCTAGTTTTTAATTACTTTAGGAGTCCTAAGGCTTTTAAGTGCTTAAGATGCAGGACAAAGAGGAAGGAAGCCAAGTAAGATTTGGAAGTTATGGACAACTAGGATTTTGACAAATTAGGTTTTGGTGGGAAAATGGGCTGGAAATAGTAAGGAACATAGGTTTTCTAATGGAGAAAAGGAATAATAGGATTAGTGGATGAAATAAAAGGAAAAACCTAAGGTGTGGGTTGCTGTTCCAGGGCAGCGAACAGTCAGTAACCCACTAACAATACTTTGGCTTATGTGGGTTATTTGGGTATATTTAATGGCTAGATGGTTGAGTTTTTGAAATATTGGATTTTAGGGTCTTAAAGGTGACATGTTGCTGAAAATTTAAGGACAGAATAAAAGAGAACCTTCTTGGAGTCAGATCAGACTAGGGTTTCCTCAGCATCACACTTAGGGTCTCCTTGGCATCACATCTTAAAGAAGATTGCATCACACAAACCTCAAATAAAGCTTTATAACTTTTGAAAATTTAGAAACTTGTTCTCATCACTAAATGAAAAAGCGTTAGACAAAACTGAAAATTTAAGGATGGGAAATAAAAAAAAAAAACTTCTAGGTATCACGCCTAAGGTTTCCTCAACATCACATCTTGCAGAAGGTTGCATCACACAAACCTCAAACAAAGCTTTATGACTTCTGAAAATTAAGAAAACTTCTTCTCATCATTAAACAAAAAGCATTATATCCATACAACAACAACAACAACAACAACAATAACTAAACCTTAGTCCCAAAATTTTTGTGATCGGCAATAAATTCTCAACAACTTAGTTAGGGTCATCCACATGTATTCTTTTCTACCATTCTATTCTATCCAAAGTCATCCTCTATGTTATTTCCTCAATAGACATTTCCCTTTTTACTACTTATACTAATGTTAATTTAGGTCTTCCTCTACCTTTTTCCGTTCCCTCAATTACAATCAACTCACTCTTTCTTATTGGTGCATTAATCGCTCGCTCTTCCTGAACATGGTTAAACCATCTCAAGAAACTCTCACTTAATCTTTCATTAGTAAAGGCCTCTCACTCATTTTATGGATATGTTGCTTACAAACAAGCCAACATTCATTTATATATATATATATATATATATAACCTAAATTCAGTACTGTAGAACATAGCTGTTCTTATAGTCCTCTTATAAAAATTTCCTTTTTAACTTAAAAAGAATTCTACAATCACACAACACTACTCTCTTGGACTACCTTCTTTACCTGCATCTGTCCATTTAGGAACTCTTGCCCTTTTTTAGATGATATGTAACTCTTGTCCATTTTTCACTACACCTGAGCGCTGATGTAGCATGTTGCTTGCAGGGAACGCCCAAGTTAACCCATTCCCACATTTCACTAAATTCAGGTTCCAATGTAGTGCGTCGTTAGTAGAAAGCACCCTGATGTATATCTGTAGTGGTTATATGTGTTTACCTTTTCGAAGCTCATTTCAAGGCAAGGCACATTTGGGATTCCATTTTGGAGAGAATACAAATGCAATTGGCAGGCTAGGAAAATGTGTACTCATCAAGAGGGAAAAGACTCAATCTAATCAAAAGTAAGTTATCTAGCCTTCCAACTTATTCCTATGTTCATCCCATTGCTTGTTAAAGGTGTGGCAAGAAGGTCGAAAAAACTTCACAAAGTGATTTTCTCTAGGGTGGGTTGAGAGAGCAACTCAAAAAATATTTATTCAATTGTAATGTTTTCTGCAACTTGATTTGTTGTGGAGGTTTGGGGATTTTGAAGATATTATTATTTAATCGAGTTTTGCTAAGGTTATAGATTTAAAGTATGGACCGACTTGGGCGAGCTGGTGCTCTGACTAGGTTGGGGACCTTATTGTATGGTTTTGTGGAAGAATAAAAAAAAGAGGATGGGGCAATTTCACATTTTTATTAGATATGATGTTGGTGATATCTTGAGATGTGGAACGGTGAGACTACACTTCATTTGAGATATCCTAATATTTTCCTAATTGCAAAGGACAAAGAAGCTAATGTGGTGGATAATTTCTAGTATAGGAATGGTTCCTTAGATCAGTGATTGATTGGGAAGTAGAGTATATGGCACAATCACTAGATGGAAAACATGCAACAAATATGATGTGGGAAGACAGATAAATTTGAAATGGATTCCTAATAAAAATCAAGGTCTGCAAGTGAAAAGCTAGCACAAGGTTTTAAGTAGAGCATTCAGAAAATTTGTGAACAGGCAAGGGTAGCTTTCTTGTCGTGGTGTGCAACATAAGGGAAGACATTGACTCCAGATAATCTATCAATAACTACGAATGACTGGTGTTTTATGTGTTAGTGGTTTGAGAATTGTGGTAGTTGGTCTTTCATTGGTAATGCCTTACTCTATGATGGAGTTATGATCATGTTGGACAGCGAGGATTTGGAAAGCGGTTCCTTCATGCCTAATAATGTGGTGTCATTGGAAAGAAAGAAATGCTGTTTGGTTTTTTTTTTTTTTTTTTTTTTTTAAACTAGGGTCGTGCCTCCTTTTTATTGAATTTTATCACTTATATGCTAGTTAAACAAAGGAGTTTTAATGAGTATAAAATTAGAAAGAAGCTGAAGATTGTTAGCTATTAAAGGATCTAATTACTTTTCTTGAGTAATAAAATAAACACAATTCATAAGATTAATAATAATAATAAAAAAAGGAGCCATAAAATTAAAAAAAAAAAAATATATATATATATATATATATATAAAAGGAGAAGAGAAAAACAATAGTGACCTGACTTGCGCCTGTTGAGTGGGCGATTCCTGCAATTTGTTATTCAAAGAAAGATCAATTTTTAAAAAAGAAAGAAAATTGAAGGTGATAAAGATTATTAAAGAGTGAAAAAGAAAGAGACCTTTGATTGGGAGGAGCATAGCGCTTGATCGCTGGGTCTGCTGTTGCTGCTGCTGTATGTGTAGCTGTAGCTGTAGGGTTTTCCAGCATCTCTCTCTCCCTCTTTGCTGCTGCTGCAGCTGAGTGTGATCAGTAAACAGTAATAATACAGAGACTCCAGAAAAAGAAAGAGAGAGATAGAGACACGCACTGATGCTCAAAAATCTAACAAATTGAGACCCAAAAAAATAAAGGTTTTTACCCTATTTCCACTACCGGGTCGGGTCGGGTTGGGTTATCTATCGAGTCAACCCAGGTTAACAACGGTCAATCTTCCTTGGACTTGGCAATACAAAGCAAATTACGGTTTCATGAAAATTGGAGGTTTTTTTTTTTTTTTTTTTAAAGCGCATTTTACAAAAATACCCTAACTGGGATTTTAAAATGACAATGATACCCAGAGAAAAAAAACCGACTCCCTTCTTTCTTTCTTCAAATTTTATCTCTCTCTCTCTCTGTCTATTCTCTGCTCTGTTCTTCTTCTGGTAACTGCTCTCTCTGTGCCGCTACGTCGCCGTTTTTGTGGGCTCTGTATCTCTTTTCATAGGTAACTCTTACACCTCACCTCTCAATCTTTCTTCACTGCCTCTTTTTTTCTTTCTATCTCTGAAACAACTCTGCTCAAAGTTCCATGTCGAAGTCCATTTCCATGTCTATGATTTTCTTTTTCTAGTGTCATACATGTTGGATTTCATCAAAGGGCTTTGTTATGTGTTTATTCTTTTCATTCTTTTCTCTCTCTTAAATCAATCTTGTTTGTACCTCTTTCTTCACACGATTATTACTAAATATTTTTTTAGCCTTTTAGATTAGGGTTTGTCCTCAACCGATTTTTGGGGATTTTCTTCTTTTCATTCGATTTCACTTTAGTTCCACGTTTTAACCACAATTCGGACTTTCAATTTCAAAATGCATCTATCTTGAATTTGCAATTTTTTTTTTCTTTTTCTATGAATCTGGGATAATAATTTCAAAATGGAAATTCAAACCTGTTCAATGTAAGCATAGCACTAATGTTATGTGAGTATGAAATGAACTGGACTGTTTTGCTTTGCTCATATGTCCTTTTTTTTTTTCGCGCTTACTAATTTTCTTGAGGTTTTTGTTTTTTTGGGGTGTAATTGTTAAATCTTGTGGGGAATCTTAATTGGTGTTAATATGTTAATACCTCAACTTAATGATTTCGACGATTTTGGTTAATGATTCATTATTGTGTTAGGAAGCATCAATATGGGGTGGTGATGCAGAGGTTCCATGTATACTAAAGTAAGTGTGAGACTAAAATTTTAATAAATGGATGCCGCGAGTGATTGATCCTGGTTCAAAAGTCAAAATGTATTTATGCTTGCTATGGAAATATTGATTGGTGATTAGATAAGATGGCAAGACTGTTTGAACCGCTTTACTTTTATTTATTTGGAGTACAATATGGTTTATTGACATAAGTCCAGGTGGCTGCATATGGTTAGGTGGTACTAATCGTGATCTCTTAACTTTGTCTTGTGATATTTTAGAAACAAAACTTCTCCATGTATTTTACCAAATTCTCAATTTATTGAAATTGCTGATTTTTCAAAACACAAGGGTGAGATTTTATTAATCTATCCAACTGTCTCCATTAAATGTAAAGTAGTATGCTTTTATTGACTAATTGGATTAAACCTTAGTTCTAACTTTTTTGACTAAGTAGGGCTAAAATAAAACCCAATTGACCACTAGAAATAGAAATGACTTCAAAAATTAAACAAAACAAAAATAAATTAGAATTTTCTTTGGGCTTCTTGCATCAGCTATATTTCATCTTGATTGTCTGATTAGACATGTGAAAGTTGTCTGTTCAAGTTTTGTTTTTTATTATTATTGTTATTTTTTACATGTGTGAACGTATATCTTTTTATATAAGTATATAATTGTTTACTGTTATATTGTTTTGATATATTATAGGCATTTTAAAGGATCATCAGTTCTGTATAACAATCAGTACTAGTACGACTAAGAGTACATGACTATTAACGGTGGTGCTACAAATATTAGAGACTCTAGAGGCTAAGGTGAGCTAAAACTATTGGAATGATTTAACATGGCCCAACAGTCATCTCGCCTTCATCGCCTGCTCACTCTCTTGGATGGTATCCTTCTTTGCTCTTTATTCTTCATTTTTTAGATTGATAGCACTTTTTTTACCTCCTACTTCCTTGTTATGCAATCTACATACTCTCATTTTGGGTTAAAATTGGTGCCGTGTGTAATTGAACTTTATTTTATGAAAATCTATAAGCTGGTTCAACGCAAGCAACAAGATTTACAGCTGCTCGTCAAATAGGGGATATTGCCAAATCGCATCCTCAAGACTTAACTTCTCTTCTGAAGAAGGTATCACTTATTGTTATGGTTCTTTTTTTCTTTGTCAAAAAATAATCATTTTATCTTACTATCAATATTGTCATTTGTGTTTGTCTATATGGATGAATGGGAATGGTCACTTTCTATTTGTAGTTTTCACTTCAACTTTTGTTTGTCTATATGAATGATTTGGGTGTTTTGAGCCTCAAGAGTCCATTATTTTCTTTGCAATTTAATTGTTGCCAATTGGGAATTTCATTTTTCCCCAATGATCCATCCCAAAAGAAATATGTAAATATCTATGGCTAGAAATTTCATTATTGTATTTTATTCTCTCTCTCTCTTTCTCTCTCTCTCTCAAAGGTCAAATCAACCTTTATTTATTTTCACATAAGCATAAAGTTTGTTACTTATCTTGGTTAGTATTACCTTTTTTTTTTTTTTGATAACTAACATAATTCATTGAGCAGAAAAATGTATAACGTAAGTACACAAGGAGTATGCTTTGGGTATGTGAAACTTAAACTCTTAGGTAAAGCTAGCATCCACTCAATTAAAGATTTGAAAAACAACAATTTCAGAGCTGGAACAGTCCTTTCATGTCCCTCAAATTGGCAACCATTCCTTTTCCAGCAAAGCCACCACGTTAGGCAATGTGGAGCCATGCTCTAAATTTATGTATCATGATGTTGTCCAAAATGCCCTTGCCATCAAGCTAACAGCTTTAGGACACTTTTCGGTATAACCCATTGAACCCCAAATTGGCCGAAGACCATAGTGCATAAATCCCTCGGCAAAGTGCACTAAAGTAGTAAGTTATCCACAAGCCGTTATGCATGAGGTAGTTTTTTGAATATAAATCTTTATTACTTATCAAAAAAAAAAGTTATCCAGTCTCTGTGCTCCTTCAACACATAAAATACCAATCACTATAAAATGTCTCCTTGTCAAACCATCAACTGTCAAGATTTTCCCCGAAGGTGCAGTCCAGGAAAAATGCAGCTCTCAAAGGCACTTTGGAGCCTGTTTGGTCATCAGTCTTTTGTTTTTTGTTTCAAATATGTGAAAAGTGTTTTCTAAAATTTTTGTTTGAAATCAGTTTTCAAAATACAATTTTACCACATATTTTATTTGACCACTATTTTGGAAAACAAGTTTCAAAACTGTAAACACAAAACTTTGCTAAGAATACTGTTTGGTCACACATTTCTTTTTCTCAAAAAAGTAGATTCACTATCACCAGTCAATGGTATACTGAACCCATCATCCTTCTCACCTCTGTGAGTTATTCACCAGTTTTTTCAACCTTTTTTTTTCCCCATTTCTCTCAGCCTTTTTATATGCTATACATTTAATTTTGATTTATCAAAAAAAAAGAAAAAAAATCTATTCATTTAATTTTATGTATGTGACTTAAAGTTTTAATTTAATTTTAATTTTTATGTTAATATATATTACTGATACTTTATGATTAGAATTCTAAAATTTATGCAAAGAAAAGAGCAGCAATAAATTCTTCCAAATGAAAGTTATGGTATTAAGATTGCCATGCATAACCTTAAAAAAATAAAAATAGAAATTGGCATGCATTAGTAATCATGGTCAATCATTGCATTCAAAATACATGAATCATGTGCCTTAAAATTATAAAAGAAATGCTATTTTTCAAATATTGTCTCTATTTGGCATGAGCTTATAAGCTCAGATTTTACAGCTTGTTAAAACCTTACATTTTTTTTTTTTTCACTTTTTCAGAGTACAAGTATACTTGAGCACACTTTCAGCAAAAATTAGATAAGCTGTTCCTAAATAGACACATTATCTTTTGTTGAAACAAATAAATGCCTTTCAGGATTGTATGCATTTGGTAGAATCCTTTACCTTTTCCAATTAGATTGAGGAAGAAAGATACACGAAAAAATTTGATGAAAGCTGCCATTGCTAAAAATTAATGTCATGCTCTACTTAATTTAAGCTTTTGATGGAGACAACACATCCGTGTGGGTTCATAATTTTTTGGTGGTTTATAAGTTTGCTGCTGAACTCAGCTTTCACCATTCAGAAAAACACCCTCATCCTTGTTTTCATTTTTGCACTGTGAAAATTGGTTTTCAGAAAACTGAAATTACCTGCCAAAACTATAGGGTTTGTGGGGCCCATGGTTTTCTGTACTTGGAAACAGAAAATTGTTTTCAAATACAGGAATCAAACAGGCTCTTGGTCTTCCAAATGCTTTTTCAAGAAAAAGTTATATTTGTCATAGAAACCAAAGATTGATGTTAGGTTTCGACCTCAAAGCCCCATCTCTTAATTGACTTAGAGCAAAGCTTGTCATCTCCATTGCTCCTCGCTGGGATAGAATGATTCATGTCCATAAAATACGACAAAGAGTCCAATTCCCAATCATGCATAGGTCTTGAAAAATTCAGGTCCCAGTGAAGAATGCCATGCCATAAATCATTCCAAAATTTTATCTTTGGTCGATTTCCCACCTCTAACTGAAGGTACTGCAAACAAGTATCCCACTTTTGCCTTATATATTTTTAGAGACTAACCCCATAAGATCAGCTAAATGGGTTGGTGGTATCAGTCATGGACCTGACTTTGTAATTCTTGATTCTATACATGTGCTAGATCCTATAGGATATGAATTACTCCTTTTAAGCTTTATTGTATACGTTTTTTTTATTTATTTTTTCTTTTCATTTGTTAAGTGAAGATTTTATTCTAGCATTTGCGTGTGTACTAAGGTTGTGTCTCCTCTTCTGTTTTCTAATAAAGTTACTTATGAGTAAAAAAATTGAAGATTGGAACCTATTTTCTGAC
Organism: Quercus ilex subsp. ballota; assembly: GCA_032727855.1. Lineage (NCBI taxonomy): Eukaryota > Viridiplantae > Streptophyta > Magnoliopsida > Fagales > Fagaceae > Quercus > Quercus ilex. The sequence goes on along the minus strand of CM064916.1, from coordinate 52,165,366 downwards.
ACTTAAAAATCATTGATCTAATTATATTTGAGTTCCTGTGATTATATATATATATATATATATATATATATTAAAAGTTAAAAATTATAGTCTTTGTTATTCATTCTAACCTACTGTCTTATAAATTTAGGTTTCTCAATATCTTCATAGTAAAAACTGGGATACAAGGGTTGCTGCAGCTCATGCTATTGGGGCAATCGCTCAGAATGTTAAGCACACATCGTTGACTGAACTTTTTGCTTGTGTTGAAAATAAAATGTTGGAGGCTGGGATCTCTGCTGATGTTGAATATGTGCTGACATGGCCTTTTTTTAATTCTAAAATTTTAGGCTCCTCATTTAAAAGGTGCTCTTGTTTTTTGTTTTTTTTTACCTCTTCTTAAAATTATGTGACTCCCTTTGCAAGGATACTGTCCGCTATGTTACCTAATATTTTTTTATTTATTTTTTATTTAAACTACAACAGCTTTGATATCAACAAGGTGCTTGAGTTTGGTGCTTTATTGGCATCTGGGGGACAGGTATGCATTTCATCAGCAATATACAAATTGTTTGAAGGAGTTACTTTGCATCACCTTATTGTTTTGCCGTTAAGGAACATTGGTAGCATTCAACAATTCATTGTCCAGATCGTATGGTCTTCAAATGACTCCTTGCCTCCTTGGAATTAACACTATCATGGCAAATTCTGTCTTCTTTATTTCCATCTTCCTATTAGGGTGTCTATGAAGGAAGAGGACAAGAACATGAGTAGTGTTGTTACCAAGGAAAAGTCCAAAGAGAGCCATTTTGCTTCTTGGGAATTACTAAGTCAAAGAAGGCTCAATGCCATCAACTTTTAATGGCATTGAGCCTTTTTTGCCTTAGTTGAAGTTTCTATCTTTTGACACATCTTTACCAGTGGCTGGTTTTTTTTTTTTTTTTTTTTTTCCCTTTTGTTGGTTTCTGTATGATTGAAATCTTGGATCTTGTTTTTTTGGCATCTATGTCCTATACTATCCATGCATTGGGTAATGATGTTTCACATTGACGTAGGAGCATGTAAGTTTGGAATAGGATTGATAGCTGCCTCTAGCATTGTAATTTTCAGATCTGTTTTATTTGTTTGGGGGGGGGGGGGGGGGGTATTTTATGAATTCAGAATGTCTAGATTGGCCAGGATTTATGGGATTCTATTAATTGGGATGTTATGTTATATAATAAGGTTTTGGGCAGCTCGTTTGTGTCGTATGGATTATTTGGGGTGAGTGAAAAAGTAGTATTTTTGATGGAGTTGAATGTCCATTTCACATGATCAAACAATTATAGATAAGATTTATTGAATAAAACTATTTTTAGTTATAAAAATTATATAAAAGAAGGTTCTGGGCTTGTTTCATTTATGGTTTTAATCAAAGTTGAATACAAATTAAGGACCAAGTAGGTTGGTTATTTTTGTGGATTTTGGAACTCTGGGTCAGGAACGAGTATAGTACATAGGCAAATCCTTGTGGATTATGATTAATGCAGTACCTGCAAGAAAGAGAGAAGAAATATCCCTAAGCCAACAAGAGTTCAAGTCATGTATTGCATCATACATAGTCTAATACCATGTTGATTGTCCAAAAGCTTGAGATGAGAAGAAACGGTTCCAATAATTTACATGTAGCTTACATATACTCAGGATTGGATGTAGCTATAAAGTTCGACTGTATTAATTTTAGTATTATTTTGGTTTGTTGCTTTATTATGGCTTTCTATTCATTCTAAAATTTGGTCTATATCTTTTACTGACATTTTAAATGTTTCTAGTTCTTGGAACTGATTTGTTAAAATGATTGAGGCTTTGTGTGCTTCCCTTCTAATAGGGTCAAGTTGGGATCCCTGATGTTGGCTAGATTAAGTGGGGAGATCCATCTTTTCCATCTCTTGATTATCAATTGGTAGCATTGATTGATTAATGATTTGTTAATGATGTCTCATCTTTTGAAGAAAGAAACTTTGAAGTTTGTGGGATTTATTTGCATCAGTTACTTTGCTTAAAGTGTGTTACCTTTCGTTTAGAAGTTATATCGAGTAAAGGCCGTACGAAATAGAAGGCTCCCACTTTTGTGTGGTCTAGGAGAGGTGGATGCTAGACATCCTTATCCCTAGTTTTTGAGAGGCTAATTCCCAAACTTCAACCTGAGGCACATTGCATGGCAAGAAGGCACTTGCTACTGCAACTAAGCTTCAACCTCTTTTGAAGTTGTATGTGGAAGATCTAGTGTACATGCCAGGTTGCATGATATCAAAATTTTCCTATCAAATGTACTGGCTTTACCACTGGGTTATAATGTTATTGAAGAAATAAAGAGGAGATTTAACAGGTTGTAAGAAGTGTTAGTTAGCCATAGGAGGTTGATTCACGTTGATTGGAAGTTCTTTATCCAGTTTACTAACTTCCTTTTTCTTTTTTCCTTGCCTACTGATATTGCTAATTAATTTGTAAATTTTAATAGGATTTTCTTTGGGAAAGAGTATAAATTCCATCTTGTTAATTCGAAGAAGATTTGTGAACCTATTTGATATGACAGATTGGGTATAAAAATCTTGGTAACCATGCATTGCTGGGAAATGCTCATGGCATTAGGCAATGGAGAGAGATGCACATTGGAGGAGGGTGGTGGGCAAAAAAGGGTAGTTTATGGGGAAAATGGAGTTATGATGTAGTGAGCAATGCTTATGGTAAGCTTTTAGGAATTTTTTTGTGAGGAAAGTTTTCCAAATTCATTAGATTTGAGGCAGTTGATTGTATATGTATCTAGTTTTGGCATGATATATGGTGTGGGGATTACATATTGAAGCATTTGCAGAATTGTTCCAATTTCACCATCTAAAGAAGCATAATTGGTGGCACAAAGTGTAATCCTTTCCATGTACACTCCCAGTGTACTTGGAGCTTTTGATTTATGAAATATCGTTATTTATCAAAAAAAAAAAAAAAAAAAAAAATTGGTGGCGCAATTGTATTGGTCTTATGGTAATTTTCATTGGGATATTAGTTTTATCAGAGAAGTGCAAGATTAGGAGTTGGAAATCCTTGTTTTCTGTTCAAAATGTACTTTACCAATATTGGGACGACGGGTGAGGTGAGCATTAAATATGTTGGGTTCCATCTAAATGCCATGTTTGAGGTAAAAACATTCTACAAGGTTTTAAGCTCTAGGGATGGTTCCTCTTTACCTTAGACGATCATTAGGAGGGTCAGTGTTCAAACAAGAGCATCTGTTTTTACGTGGATGTGGCATTAGGTAATATTCTGATGATGGGCAATTTGAGGAAACATTGTGTGATTTTAAGGATTCATTGGCTTATGCCTAGCTGGGCGGTTTATCTATTGCTTGTTGGAAAGGAATTTTCAGTCATCACAATATTGACATTTGGTATCACAATTTCTTTGTGCCTATGTGTATTTGGAGAGAGAAATGTTCATAGTTTTAAAGGGTGTGATAGATTGGTCTTGGAGTCGAAGTTGCTGCAACAGCATTTCCACTATGACTAGATGGTTACCGCTGGTTATTCTTTTTTCAAACTATTACGAGTTTATTGATCTTTCTAATTTTATTTGATGTTTTTTTTGTAGCTCTTGTATAAATCCCATGTACTAAGCTTGAGCCTTCTTTACATTTTTTAATAAAATATTAAATTTCTTGCAAAAAAGATGAGTTGATTATTAGAGGATGATCCTTTTCTTGGTTGTCAAAGGGGAGGTTGCTACTTCTAAACATTTCTTGTATTGCTATTGGTTTTCGTAATCTTAGCGATTGAATTCCTATTTAATTGACATTGCAAATTTTGCTTAATTTTTTCATTTTACCAGCATAAGTGGTTCGATTTTATTTGACTTTCATTTTTTTGGGGGGTAATGTATGGATCTTTGATAGACATTCTCATCTTATTTTCGATTCAGGAGTATGATATTGTGAGTGACAGTATGAAGAACCCAAGAGAGCGTTTGGCTCGCCAGAAACAAAATCTTCGACGCCGTTTAGGTTAGTAATGACACAGATTTTTGTCTTTAAATATGCTGTAGCAATATGTGTGTATGTATAGTTCAAATGACACCTCCTTTCCTTATAAGTTCTAGGTGGAGGTGAGGTCGTGGGTTTAAGACCCATTGGTGTGTTTGTGACTTACCAATTTTTTTTAGAAAAAGATTTTGTGTGCACGTGCGCTTGTTTGTTTGTTTGTTTGTTTGTTTTTTTTTTTTTTTTTTTTTGGTTTTGAGCTGCTTTGGTTGTTCACTGTTGAGTAGGTCTTCTTTTGTAGGTATTGTTGATGATAGATTTTTCTTATAGAAAATTTCCCTTGAAAATACTTCTTAATAGTTGTGGATTTTTTATTAATCTATTTGAAGTGGTTGTTTTTCCTTGCTGGGGTGACTAATTGAAAGATAGAACTCTTAAGCTCTAGAATGGAAGTGCTCTGGGTTAAGCTTTGAGTGATTGAATATTGTTTCAAGGTTGAAGTTGATGCTTTTTTTTTTTTTTTTTTTGAAGTTACGTACTTGGTGAGTTATGAACCCACATTCTTACACTCCATCCATTCTTTTATTTTATTTTGTTAGAAGTAATTAATTTCGTTAAAAGAGTTCAAAAGGGGTGCAACTCAAGTACATGGGATGTATACAAGAGTTACACCTACATCTTGTCAATTAAAAGTACATAAAAAAAAAAAAAAAAAAAAAAAAAAAAAAAAAAAAAAAAAAACTTTGTGGTGGCGGCCATCTACTCATAGAATGATCATTGAAACAACTACTCCAGCTCCAAAAGTCTCTCTCACACCCTTCAAAGCTTCATGTGTTTCTTTCGCTCCAATTATACCACATAAGACATAGGAATTACTTTCCAAATCTGTCTTTCTGACAGGCCAAAAATAAACCACATATCTAGGCATGATCTGTTGAACTCCAAATAGGCAAAGTAGCCCACTACTCTCTAGCAACATCACACTGAAGAAGCAGATGTACAGCATTTTCCCCACTCTTTCACACGTAGAATTTCATTCAACCACAACAATATTATGTTTCCTAAAATTCTTTACCATTAGATTTTTCTCTACTGCTGTTGACTGCACAATAATGCTACCCTTGTTGGAAGCATAGGCTTCCAAATGCTCTTCCATGGGAAAATAAAATTCATTCAAGGTTACAGCTTTGTATAAATTGTTACTGTTTGGGCAAGCGCTTATTGGCCTATTTTGTTTTATTACTCTTTTATATTTCAGATATTTCTTTGAGCTTTATTCCTATTTTAGCCTGCTAAAAGGAGTTGTAGTGGGTGAACGTCGCCGGGAGTGGGGCTTTATATTGTTCAACCAATTAGTTATAAACATATTCTTGTTGTTCTGCTGTTCTTGTTTTCTAATTAGCAGGTATCTTACCCTTTACAATCTCCTTATATTTTTCCCTCAGAAACAACATATTTTTTTTCACACATCAATTTTTTTTTTGTTTGGTTGTTTTAGAACCTATATTTAGTGATTTGTATTATTCACATTCTAAGGTGGACTTTTATTTCCATGGCCTTGCACAATATTTCATTATTCCTTTGTGTAGGTTTGGATGTTTGTGAGCAGTTCTTGGATGTCAGTGATATGATAAGAGATGAGGACCTTATTGTGCAGAAAGTTAACTCACTTGGCAATATGATAGACCAAAGAGTTTACATGTCGTCATCTGTACATAATATCCAGCAACTAGTAGCAAATATGGTTCCTAGTGTTATATCTAAGAGGCCAAGTGCAAGGGAATTGAATCTCCTAAAACGAAAAGCAAAAATAAATTCAAAAGACCAACCAAAGTGTTGGTCTGAGGATGGAGATACTGAGGCATCGTATGCTCAAAATGTGACAACGCCAAAGGGCCAATGTCCTGATTCATTAAGTTCTGATAAGGTATTCGACTGTTTATTTATCAATGGTTTCTGATAGACTTATACTACCTGTTTCTTTTTGTCTTAAATCTCTTAGTATTTATTTTATAACATCCTACACACTAAAGTCTTTCACAGTTATTGAATTTCTTTTCTCTTGCTGATGCATGTTGTTACTTCTGTTTAGTTATCATTTATCTCAAATTTATTTTTTTTAAATTAATTTTTAGTTTTAGAATGAGAGTACCACCACGGATTTGGCACTTTTTGTCCTTCCAATTTTTATTTTGCATTTGGTTTTCAAGCTATAAGAAAACAGAGAGCTAGGAAAGAGGGAAGAAGACAACAAGCTAGAGAGAAGAAATTGAAGGAAAACTTTCTGTAATTTAATTAATTATGAAACAGAATGTACAAGAGGTATGTATACCTGAACTAACCCAAGAATGAAAATAACTAACTCCTAACTAACTCCACACTATACGGATTCAACCTCTACAACCAATCGCTACATTACACATGTTCATATACACAGCTTCTAAAATGATCTAAGCCTAAACTACAGGTCGTATTAATCATCACAGTCATTTAGCAAGCTCAAACATAAATCTTCCAATGCTCTGTTTTGTTGCTCTGCCTCTCTGCCTGAGCCAATGTCTTCAAATATTCTTCAATCCAATTAACTTGAAGTGCTTGTATCTGTCTTCTTCTTCTGTTTCTTATCTGTACAGTCAACCAATCTTTGACACAAGCCTCATGTGATCCATGAGGTTTTGAGTTCAAGTCTCCTAGCCAACACATTGGGGCTACTCCCAAGGGATTCTTCCATATAAGTACCTTGTGTGTGGAATGAGGAAACTACACACACTATGGGGGATATATTAGGTATTCTAAGCTATGAAAATTTGGGTTAAGAGGGAAATAAGAGGAAGAGGAAAATTGAGGGGGAGAGAGAGAGACAACATCAAATCTCTTGTTCTAAAGTCTAGTTGGCCCCCATAAAAGGGAAGTCCACTAGAAAGGGAGTTCAGAGGTAAGGTGATGACTAACAAGAATGACAGAACATTGGGGAAAAAAAAAAAAACAAAGGCAGATGGCTTCAAAATTAAGTTGAGTTGTAAACTACGAAAATAAGGGTTAAGAGAGAAGTAGAAGGAAGAGAAAAATGACCCTTATTAACTTGCTAATATAAAAAATAAGTTGAGTTGTTCTAGTATTAAGTGGGTTCTAGAGTTGGATTGGGATGCTCTAATATTAAGTTGGGTTGTAAACTACGAAAATAAGGGTAAAGAGAGAAGTAGAAGGAAGAGAAGAATTACCCTTATTAACTTGGTAATATAAAAAAAAACTAGAACTCTTAATTCACACGCGTGCACACACTAGGTGAGTAGTGCCATAGGGCAATATTTTGCAGTTTATACAACTTAAAAGACCAAGCTAGTATGTCCACCCATTAACTGATGGCGACAAAGGCATTATAGAAGGCATATGCATCTTCCCAGATGTAAATTGGATATTGAAAAAGCCTTTGATCACGTGAACTGGGGACTTCTTTCTAACTTGCTTGAGCATTGTGGTTTTTCTAACAAGTGGAGGCAATGGATTTCTTTTTGTATATTAATGGTTCGTTTTTCTATCCTTATTAATGGTACTCCCCGTGGGTTTTTTAGAAGTTTTAGGGGGTTGCGGCAAGGTGATCCTTTGTCCCCCTTGTTATTTGTGTTGGTTATGGAAGCTGCTGGTAGAATGTTGGATAAGGCTGTCCATGAAGGTCGTTTGTCAGGCTTTAGTGTAAGTGCTTCCACTGGAAGATCTTTGATGATTTCCCATCTCCTTTTCGCTAATGATACTCTGATTTTTTGTGATGCTAATATTGATCAAATTCTGATTCTCCGTATGGTGCTCATTTGGTTTGAGGCTGTGTCTGGTCTGAAGGTAAATTTGGGTAAGTCTGAACTAGTGGCTGTGGGGGCAGTTCATAACATGGATATTTTGGTGGCTGTTTTAGGCTGCAAGCAAGGATCTCTCCCAATGAAATACTTGGGTCTTCCTTTGGGGGCAAAATTTACGGACAAGTCTATTTGGAATCCAATTCTAGAGAAGATGGAAAGAAAATTAGCAGGTTGGAAAAATTTATATTTATCCAAGGGAGGTAGTTACTTTAATTAAAAGCACTCTCTCTAATCTTCCTACTTATTTTCTTTCCTTATTCCATATTCCTACTTCTGTGGCCAACCGTATTGCTAGACTTCAGAAAGACTTTCTGTGGGGTGGCCTAGGAGACGAGCCCAAATTTCATCTGGTTAATTGGTCTACAGTATGTACTCCGCTTTCTTCAGGTGGGCTAGGGATTAGGAACTTGAGAACCTTCAATGTTGCTTTATTAGGGAAGTGGTCATGGAGATTTGGGCAAGAAAGGGATGCTCCTTGGCATCAAGTGATAGAGGTGAAGTATGGTTGTGATTGGGGCGGTGGGTTTTCTAGCTCTTTCTCTGGTCCTTATGGAGTTAGTTTGTGGAAAAATATTAGAAGAGGGTGGCACTCCTTATCTCGGTTTATTCTGTATGAAATTGGAGATGGATCAAAAGTGCAGTTTTGGCTAGATCGTTGGTGTGGATCTTCTCCCCTCGCAGATCGCTATCCTGATTTATATAGGATTTGTCGCAACAAAGAGGCAAGTGTAGCGGATCTAATGAGATTCACCAATGGAGTCCTCCATTGGGATTTTCAGTTTTGTAGGGAGGTGCATAACCGTGAATTGGAAGCTTTCAGGAGCTTCATCAATTCCTTTTATTGCACTCCTGTAAGGGGGAACGGGGAGGATAAGAGATGTTGGCTGCCTTGTAAGAGTAAAGGGTTCTCGGTCAGTGCTTACTATCATCTTCTAGTTGGCCATAGTGAGCAGTTTTTCCCTTGGAAAAGCATTTGGAAGTAGAAGATCCCCTCTAGAGTGGCTTTTTTTGTATGGACAGCAGCCTTGGGTAAATGTCTGACAATTGACAACTTAAGGAGAAGAAAGGTTTGCATTTTGGAATGGTGTTTCATGTGCAAGTGTAATAGTGAAACTATTGACCATTTTTTCCTTCATTGCCCGGTTGCTTTGGAGTTGTGGGATATGGTTTTTGGGTTATTTGGAGTTTGTTGGGTTATGCCATTCTCTGTTGTTGGGCTTTTGGCTTGCTGGCAAGGTCGTTGTGGTCACCATTGTAATGGAGATTTATGGATGGTTGTTCCTCATTGTTTGATGTGGTGTATTTGGAAGGAGAGAAATAGTAGGTGTTTTGAAGACAAGGAGCGTTCCATGCCTGATCTCAAGCCTCTTTTTTTTAGAACCTTACTTGATTGGTTCTCTGTGTGGAGAAACCATCCTTTTTCTTCTTTTTTGGATTTTCTTGATTTTTGTAATGTCCGTTTTTGATTTGTTCACCCCTGTATACTCTCTGTGTACTTGGGTGTTTCTCTCTTTTTGATATTAATGAATCTTTATAACTTATTAAAAAAAAAAAAAAGATCAAGTCTCATATGGGGTAGTGCTTATGATGATGGCTTGTTGATTCTTCATTAGCCTTTAGGTAACAAATTGATTTGGTGTCCAGTGTACCATGCCCTCTAGATATTAGGTTTTGGTCAAGCCTTATTAAACAGTTCATGTAATCCAAGGAATTTTACTCTCATTTGCACCTGAGACATCCAAAAGCATTCTAGAAAGATTCTCGATGTTGACCTGCAAGAATTCAGTATGTTGCAATTGTATCATGAGGGCATCCATGTGACCTCAAGCAATTCAATTTAAATAACTTGATGATATAAAGACACCCAATATAGAAGTCTACTCTTTCTTCTTACCCAGATGGGTTATATTTTTCAATTAATATGGATGATTGATCCCTATTACTAGGAATTTTGTCTTTTCCTTTTCTCTGTTTGTGATTCAGTTGGTGATGTTTTTATTGCTTATCATGAGTTTCTTTGTTCGAAGGGTATGTTTGGACAGCATGGTAATTGCCCAGTTTGGGAGGCTACTTCTCTACGCACAATGTAGTGGTGTTGAGCTGTTCAGGCTTAAGCTTAAGGCTCCGCTTGAGAGTTCATAAAGGAATGGAATGGAATGGAATGAGACGATCATAAGGGAATGGAAAGGAATAGAATGGAATGAAATGTATTTAAGTAAGGGAAAGGAATGGAAAAGAATGGAATGGAAATAAGTAACCTTGATTGGATGTTTTAAAATAAAGGAATGGAAAGGAATGAAAATGAATTGAATGTAAGTAATCCTGTTTGGGAGTAACATGGAGGGAATGGAATTGAATCTTTTTATGACCATATTACTTTTAGACCCTTATTTTAAAATAAAGAATTGAATATATAAGGGTATTTTGGGAGTTTTAGTAAAAAAAATTATTAAATCTGATTCCATTCCCTCCCATTCCTCCCAATTTCAGGGGGAATGAAAATTTGAAGTTTTAAGGGAATAGAGAGGAATGAGTATTTCCTCCTACCCATTCCATTCCATCCTACTTAAACTCCCAAACAAGGGAATGGACTTTCCATTCCCTCCATTAAAACTCCCAAATAAGGGAAGGAAAGAATATTCTAAAATTATTCTTTTTATTCATTTCCATTCCATTCCATTCCCTTCTCCCAAGCAGAGCCTAAGTCTTTATTTTTGAGATCATTGTGTGAGTGGATTCTTGCATTTGGCTACTTCTCCATGCACAATGTATTGGTGTTGAGCTGTTCAGGCTTAAGCATAAGTCTTTATTTTTGAGATCCTAGTGTGAGTGGATTCTTGCATTTGGCTGCATAAACTTTTCATTTCTTTCTAGATTACATAGACCAGCGTATTGTGTAGGTATTCTGTAGGTAGGCCTTTTTTATACATCTTGTATACTTTTTGTCTTTCCTCTTTTTTTCTTATCAATTTTGTTGTTGCTCCTCCTTTCAACGTGCCAAAAAAAGAAAAAAAAAGAAAAGAAAAAGAATTTTTTTTGATAAGTAATAAGATATATTGATATTAAAAAGGAAACACCCTAGTACACAGGGACTGAACAAGGGGACAACAAATCAAAAACAAAAATTGCAAGAATCTAGGAAAACAAAAAAAGAAGGGAAAGATTTGTTTTGCAAAGCAAACAACCAATCCAACAAAGTTCTAAAAAAAAAAGCTTGAGGTCCGGAATAGATCTCTCAATATCTTCAAAACAACGACTATTTCTCTCCCTCCAAAGACACCACATTAAGCCACGAGGAACGATAGACCATATATAACCATTTCGATGACGACCAAAGCTGCCTTGCCAACACCCTAATAGCCCCAAAACAATATGAGGCATAACCCAAGATACTCCAAATAAACCCAAAATCATAGACCATAGATCCATAGCAACGGGACAATGAAGGAAGAGATGGTCAACCGATTCACCATTACTCTTGCACATGTAGCACCAATCCAAAATCCACACCTTCTTTTTTCGCAAATTATCAATTGTCAAGCATTTCCCTAAGGCAGCAGACCATACAAAGAAAGCTACTCTAGAGGGAATCTTCTGCTTCCAAATACTTCTCCAAGAGAAACCGAAGAAAGTAGGACCAGCTAAAATTCTATAATAATCTTTCACCAAGAACCCCTTAGCTTTGCTAGGAATCCAACACATCTTATCCTCACCAAACCCCCTTATAGAAGAACCATATATGGTTTCCATGAAGCTTGACAAAGCCTCTAATTCCCGAACATGCACACCCCTAAAGAAACTCACATCCCAAAAAAGGACACCATTGGGGGATTTCATAAGCTTAGCCACAATAGCCTCCTTATTCTTGCAAAATCTGAACAGGTCAGGGTAGTTAACTGCAAGAGGTGTCTCTCCACACCAATGGTCTTGCCAAAACTTCATCCTAGACCCATCACCAATATCATACAGAATATGGCGGGAGAAAGAAGGCTAACCCTGACTAATACTCTTCCATAAACCAACACCGTAAGGACCCTTAATAGATCTGGTACACCATGCCCCCCATAGACATCCATATTTCAACTCTATCACTTGTCTCCAAAGGGCATCCTTCTCAATCCCAAATCTCCATAACCACTTCCCAAGTAAAGCTATATTGAAAAGTCTTATCTTCCTTATTCCTAATCCACCCGAAGAAATAGGAGCGCATACAGTAGCCCATTTAACCAAATGCATTTTAGGTTCATCACCAAAATTGCCCCATAAGAAATTCCGCTGAAGCTTCTCAATTCGGTTAGCCACACTAGCAGGAATAGGAAATAGAGAAAGGAAGTAAGTGGGTAAATTAGAAAGTGTGCTTTTGATTAGAGTGACTCTACCTCCCTTTGATAGATACAAGCGTTTCCAACCTGCCAATTTCCTTTCAATTTTCTCCAGAATCGGGTTCCATATAGTCTTATCCTTGAAATTAGCACCCAAAGGAAGACCCAGATATTTCATTGGCGGAGAGCTCAGCTTGCAGCCAAGGACATTTAGCAATAAATCAATATTAAGCACTACTCCAACCGGAACCAATTCAAACTTGCCCAGATTAATCTTTAGCCCCGACACCGCCTCAAACTAAATAAGAATCATACGGAGAATCAAAATCTGGTCTAGATTAGCATCACAAGAAATTAGAGTGTCATCTGCAAAAAGGAGATGAGGCATTGCCAAGGATTTACCCTCTGAGTTACCCACACTAAATCTTGACAAGCAGCCTTCAAGAACTACTTTATCCAACATTCTTCCCAAAGCTTCCATCACTAACACAAACAACAAAGCAGACAATGGGTCACCTTGTCTCAAACCTTTGGAGCTATCAAAAAACCCACAAAGAGAGCCATTAATCAAGATAGAGAAGTGGACAGTAGGTAGGCAAAAGAAAATCCATTGTCTCCACTTGGCTAAGAACCTACTTCTTTCTAGCATATGCAAAAGAAAACTCCAATTTATATGGTCAAAAGCCTTCTCAACATCCAGTTCACAAATCAGCCCTGGCACCCTAGACTTCAATCTACTACCAAGACATTCATTAGCAATAAGAACAGGGTCAAGGATCTGTCTATCCCTCACAAAAATGAAATTGAAGTTATGAGACGGTGCTTGCTTGTGTTAGCCCATTATGGACAAGAGGTGTCATGCAGAAAGATCTTCTGAAAACTACTGATCACAGAAAAAAAAAAAAAAAACAGAATTTCAGAAAACCACACGAGACATTCTCGGTCCATTATGATGAAGAGTTTCATGCAGAAAGATCTTCTGGAAACTATTATTTTTTTAGGTGTAAATAAAACTTTATTAAAAAAACATTAAAGTACAGGTAACACTGCTCCCCTGATACACTGGCAGTGTACTAAGGGAGACAAAAAGCTAATCAAAACTACATAAATCTAAGAAATCCAAAAGGTAAGTACTAGAGAGACCACTCATAGCAATCATCCATTCAACTCAAGGATAGCAAAAAGAACCGTTTCAACCGACCCATCTGATTAGGCTCAACCTGGTTTAGAGCCTTGAGCCCATTTCTGCTCACAACACCAACTCAGCCCATGAGTGGTCATCTCACAAACCAATGTTGGGCTCATCATGTTTGAGCCCTTCCCCTTTTCTTTTAAGCCTTGGGCTTGCTCAATCTTTTAAAAAACATTCAGCCCAAGCCTCCCCCTTTGGATTCAAACCCATCTCACATTTTAAAAATGTTTCAGACCACCTTTTAAATAAAATAGGTCCGTGTACATGTTTTCCTCTTTATTAATAAAATGCCATCTTATTTTCTTTGTTTGCATATTTTCATATTTTTCACTATGTTTACATTTTAATTCATGTTTGCATCTAAATGTGTATTTTCCCATATTTGCATATTAATCCATAAATTTCCAAAAATCATGTTTTAATCCCAAAATTTCCGAAAATCATGTTTTGACCCTGGTTTTCTCCAAATAGTGCACGTGATACCCAGCAGAATAGCCCCCCTCCTAAATAAATAAATAAATAATTCTGTTTGATACCAACCAACACCCCTATTCCAACTATCTAACAATTCCACCACTTGTTTAGGCATAAGCCAAAAGAGACACGGTATTTACAAAACACAAGTGTCCATAGACTATAAGCATAAGAACAATGACGAAGGAGGTGATCCACCAATTCCAACTATTCTTACACGTGCAGCATCGGTTAACAACACAAATATTCCTCTTCGTCAAGTTATCCCGTGTGAGGATCTTCCGCTAGTGACTGTCCAGATGAAAAAAGTCACCTTCCAAATACTTTTCCAAGGGAAAGCACAACTTCCTCTGGCTGTTAGAACGTTATAATATGACTTATCTTTGAAAGAACCATTCCTGGCAGGCAACCACACCATTCTGTCTTCCCCATTCTGGCCAATATTAGAGGAGTATGGAAGAGAATAGAAAGATTGTAAGCTCTCCAATTCCCAATCTTGAATCAATCTTGTAAAAAACACATCGCAATGGAGATCCCCATTTTGTCTACACAAATGTTCCTCCACGAAAGAGTCCTTTACATGATAATTCTGAAAGCTATATAAATTGAAGCTGGGGCAGTGGTGTTTAACACAATGATTCAGTATAACATAATTGGTGAAAAATAGAATTAGCCTCTCTTTTCTATCCCCTTACTTTTTACCTAATCAAACACACTCTTAAGAAAGGAATGGAAAAATCGTAGCCTAATTTTGTTTTACAATTGGCTTTCACAAATAACATCGTTTCATATTTGTTGGCTTTGAGAGAATAAAATTTTTTCCAACGTGAGTTATTTATTGGTCTTCTACTGTTTTGAAATGTGTTGCTTGAGTGTACCTCTTTGTAATTCTCTATAATATTTTCTCTCATTGACTTTGGACAAAGGGAAACAAAGTCAAATGATGTATGGAAACTCTGGTCAGCTTTTAATTTGAGGAATTAGGGTTAGGGTTTAGTGGGAGAAAAGGCTGCAAAATAGCAAGGAATATAGGGTTTCTAATTTTGAAAAAGAATGGTAGGTTTTGAGGATGAAACCAATGTGAAAGCCTGAGGGCTGGGTTGCTGTTACAGGGATGTGAACAGTAACCTGTGAATGGTAATTGGGCTTTTTTTTCGGTTATTTGGAACTATTTGGTGGATAAGTGGTTAGATTTATAAGTTTTCGATTTTAGGATTTTTAATGTGATAAATCAATGTGTGTTTGCTAGGTTTAAATTTGATGGAAATGCAAGAACAAAAAAGTGAACTTCTAGACATTAAATCTATGATTTCCTTGGCATCACAAATTGGAAAAGGTTGTATCACACAAACCTTAAACAAAGCTTCATAGCTTCTGAAAATTTATGAAATTTCCTCTTGAATAGAAAGTATTACATTCATATAAATAGATTAATAATACCTAATTCTAGTGCAACTTGGACTTCTTGACTCCTAATAAGAGTTGGACTCCATGGGCTTTCATTAGTGAGCCCAAACTAAATAATCAAACTCAAATAAAACCAAAATAAGAGCCAATAGACTGTTGGAACAGCACATCCTTACGAACCAGAAAATTACAAAATTACATTTAACACTGAAAGTTAATTAGCTGCAAACTGGGCTCTCTGCCAATGAAATATTTGGGTCTTCCTTTGGGTGCTAAATTCAAGGATAGGACTATTTGGAATCCGATTCTAGAGAAAATGGAAAGGAAATTGGCGGGTTGGAAACGCTTGTATCTATCAAAGGGAGATAGAGTCACCCTTATCAAAAGCACCCTTTCTAATTTACCCACTTATTTCTTTTCTCTATTTCCTATTCCTGCTAGTGTGGCTAACTGTATTGAGAAGCTTTAGTGGAATTTCTTATGGGGCGGTTTGGGTGATGAACCTAAATTGCATTTGGTTAAATGGGCTACTGTATGCACTCCTATTTCTTCAGGTGGTTTAGGGATAAGGAAGATAAGACTTTTCAATATAGCTCTTCTTGGGAAGTGGTTATGGAGATTTGGGTTTGAGAAGGATGCCCTTTGGAGACAAGTGATAGAGTTGAAATATGGATGTCTATTTGGTGGGGGGGGGGGGGGGGATGGTGTACCAGACTTGTTAAGGGTCCTTTCGGAGTTGGTTTATGGAAGAGTATTATTCAGGGTTGGCCTTCTTTCTCTCGCCATATTCTATTTGATATTGGTGATGGATCTAGGGTGAAGTTTTGGCAAGACCATTGGTGTGGAGAGACTCCTCTTGCTGTTAGCTACCCTGACCTATTCATATTTTGCAGGAATAAGGAGGCTAGTGTGGCTGAGCTCATGAAATCCCCCAATGGTGTCCTTTTTTGGGATGTGAGTTTCTTTAGGGGTGTGTATGTTCGAGAATTAGAGGCTTTATCAAGCTTCATGGAAACCATTTATGGTTCTTCTATAAGGGGGTTTGGTGAGGACAAGATGTGTTGGATTCCTAGCAAAGCTAAGGGGTTCTTGGTGAAAGATTATTATAGAATTCTAGCTGGTCCTACTATCTTCGGTTTCTCTTGGAGAAGTATTTAGAAGCAGAAGATTCCCTCTAGAGTAGCTTTCTTTGTATGGTTTGCTGCCTTAGGGAAATGCTTGACGATTGATAATTTGCGAAAAAGGAAGGTGTGGATTTTGGATTGGTGCTACATGTGCAAGAGTAATGGTGAATCGGTTGACCATCTCTTCCTTCATTGTCCCATTGCTATGGATCTTTGGTCTATGGTTTTGGGTTTATTTGGAGTATCTTGGGTTATGCCTCATACTGTTTTGGGGCTGTTAGGGTGTTGGCAAGGCAGCTTTGGTCGTCATCGAAATGGTTATAAATGTTCCATCGTTCCTCATGGCTTAATGTGGTGTCTTTAGAGAGAGAGGAATAGTCGTTTTTTCGAAGATACTGAGAGATCTATTCCGGACCTCAAGCTTTTCTTTTTTAGAACTTTGTTGGATTGGTTGTTTGCTTTGCAAAACAAATCTTTCCCTTCTGTTTTTGTTTTCCTAGATTCTTGCAATTTTTGTTTTTGATTTGTTGGCTCCTCGTTCACTCCTTGTGTACTAGGGTGTTTCCCTTTTGATATCAATATATCTTATTACTTATCAAAAAATTTAATTATAAGAAATATGACTGGAACTGTGTAACGCCCAAAAACATAATAAAATGTCTACTATTACTCAGAAAACCAATACCATGTAGCCATGCATTCTTCTGATGGTCTAAGGATAAAATGGCTTGCTTAGCAGTAAGTATTAAAATCCTTTTGAAGATCTGCAGCTTTGATTTCTGTGCATTGTGGATTTCTTCAGCTACGTGCAGCCATGCATTCTCCTGTTTTTTTGTTGTTTATAGCTTCAATATCTGTTGATGAGTAATTGTATTATATTATTCATTCTCTGTTTTGGTTGCCAAAGCATTGTTTTTTGATTACCATCCTATGTTTTGGCTTTTGCATATTATAAGGTACAAAATTTTGCTTTTGGCTTCTTATGCAGCCATTTTTGGATGTTAATGATGACGAAGACAGCTTGGAGCATGATGGAGATGGGCGGTGGCCCTTCCGTAGTTTTTTTGAGCAACTCATCCTTGATATTTTTGATCCAGGTAAGCAATTTCCACAGCCCCCCCCCCCCCCCCCCCCCCCCCCCCTTCTATTGTTTTGTTTTTTGTTGGGGTTGGGGGGGAGGGTGTTGTGGGTTCACAAGGTATAGATCTTTCATCAGGGTCATTATACTTCTTATTCTCATTATTTCTTTAAACTTTCAAATGTTAGTTTCTCTGACTATAGGGTCATTATGCTTCTTATTCTCATTATTTATTTAAATTTTCAAATGTTAGTTTCTCTGACTATATATGTTGACAGTTTGGGAGATTCGCCATGGTAGTGTCATGGCCTTGAGGGAAATTTTAACTCATCAAGGTGCTTCTGCTGGGGTGTTTATGCCTGACTTGAGCTGGGATAGTTCACTTTTTGTTGAACTAGAAGATAAAGGTATATCAAATACAATGAAGAGAGAGAGAGAGATTGATTTGAATATGCAAGTTTCATCAGATGGGATTCAGCCAGATCTGAAGAGGCCTAAGTTTGAAGATGTGTCATCCTCAACGATGGCCAATATTGTCTCTTCCAGTGAGGTTGGCAATTTTGATGTCTGCATGAAGGTTGATCATGGGTGGAATTTGCCTTCTGGGCTAGATAATGGCCAGTTGAATGTTACTCCTGTTAAGGTGGAGGCAGAATCTTTTCTTGATGGTGCCTGCTATTCGTTTAAAGATGCTGCTGATACCGCTGAGATGAAGGGTTATGCTGAGGATAAGGTTTCCATTAGAAAAGAAGATATGCTGAAAAATATTCCCGAAAATAGTGAGCTGATGAACTTCGTAAAACTATCTAGGCATTCTTGGCTAAAAAACTGTGAATTTCTTCAAGAATGTGCAATTCGTCTATTGTGTGTGTTGTCTCTTGACCGGTACGGTTTGATATATCTGTATTATATATGTACTGTATACTTGAGTGATTTGGATTCCTCTTAATTTATTAGGTATAGTAGACTATGTATTTCTGATCTGTGTTTGTGTATTCATATATCAGTAAATTTTATTATTTTATTTTATTTTATTTTATTGCAGATTTGGTGATTATGTATCGGATCAGGTTGTTGCTCCTGTACGGGAGACCTGTGCACAAGCATTAGGTGCCGTGTTTAAGTACATGCATCCCACATTAGTTCATGAAAGCTTAAATATATTGCTGAAAATGCAGGTAACTGTGATCTAAGGGTATTCTTTTGGTGCTAAATAATATTGATTATTGTGTGGTTCTAACATTCTTACCCTTACCCTTCTTGTGATTTCCAATGTTTATGCTTACACTATAAATCTTTGTTCAGTGTAGACCAGAGTGGGAAATTCGTCATGGGAGTCTTTTGGGTATCAAGTATTTAGTTGCTGTGCGGCAGGTAAATATTTGAAGCACTATTTATTGTGATAATTCTAGTTCTTCTAGAAGTTAGACTCATCTCATGCATCGATTCACTATGCATTATGGTTCTTGTGGTTGTTTAGTGTACATCCAATTCCTTGAAATTATGGAAATTGGTCTACCTAAAGGAAATTTAAATGTGTGAAATGTTTCTTTTGCATTAACTGTCTGGCGTAGTCTTTAATATGAATAGAATGATGAGATTTTGAATACCTTTTTTTGAAAGAGGACTTTGTACACTTGATAATTTTAAGAGGAACACTAAAAGGAGGCCAAGATGTCCATAATTTGATTAGGTGCCAAACATTGTTGATTTTAGTTGTTTTGTGTAAACTGAAGTATTTTCTTATGCTAAGTCTTTTAATTATTATGTAGTAGATCATGTGGCATCTGCGCAACAGATTTAGAAGCATTATTTTACATTTGAATTAGTGATTGTGATTGCACCTTACCTTAGCTAGCACAGAAACTTGACTTTTTTTAGGAGTTTTCTAAAGTTTTATCAACAACTTTTTCTAGAGAATTGAATGAACTTCCAACCAACATTTGTGACTTTTCCTCTCCCATTTTCTTAGGGATTGAGCTTGAGTGTTCTTGCTAGTTTGATAACTTGAACTAGCTCTTCGATATCCACTCATAAGCTCTCTTTTTCTTTTACTATTATTCTGAATTGCATTAGTTGGTACCTTTTAAATTATCGATTGTCTCAAAAGCTTAAGCTGTTGGGATTCGGTAAATTTAATCATTTAATCACATACTTTTAACATTTCCTCTCATGTGTGGGCTTGAATTCCCTTTTAATAGGTGAGGCCCAACATGTGGGATTTTAAATGGGAGGTAGAGTGGAACTCAAGACCTCTTGTTTTGATACTGTGTTAAATTATTGATTGTCCCAAAAGCTTAAGTTGTTGGGATTCGGTTAATTTAATCATTTAATCACATACTTTTAACATTTCCTCTCATGTGTGGGCTTGAATTCCCTTTTAAATGGGAGGTAGAGTGGAACTCAAGACCTCTTGTTTTGATACTATGTTAAATTATCGATTGTCCCAAAAGCTTAAGCTATTGGGATTGGTAAATTTAATCATTTAATTATATACTTCTAACAGTATCAAATGCAAGTTTTGATCCAAAGGAATTGGGTGGGAATTTGGGTTATTTTCTCTGAGGATTTGCAAGATGTTTCCAAGGAGAAAGAATCAGCCTCTTGGACCAGCTCCTCCACCAAATTGGAATGTTGCATTTGATCAAGAAGTTGTGGTTGGTATGATTGATGATTTTAAAATGCAGATTGAAGCTTTAGCACAACATGTCATGCAAAGAGATTATTTTTCTCAAGATGGCTACGAATCTGAGGGTATTGCTATAAGCATGAAGAGGAATTTGAATATCCTTTACATGTGGGAACTCCCAAGGAGATCAGCACCTAGTCCCTTTGATGATAGGTGTTGGGATGGTGGAGTATCCTAGGTTAATGGGTGATTTGTATAGTGAAGTATTTATTGATTGGTTGTCTAATTTTTAGAGTGTGTTTGATCTGGAGAGATATTTATCATATCTCCACCCCGTACTTCACCAAAAAAATAGAGGGGTATTTGATTTGTACGATTTACCAATAAATAAGAAACTGAAGCTAGTTGTGGTGAAGTTACAAGGGAGAGCCTTGGCTTGGTGGGATCAGCTTATTATGATGCGTTAAAGACAAGTAAAACCTAAGATATCTTATTGGGAGAAGATTTTAAGAAGCTTATGGAGACATTTTTACCATATAATTACATGCAGTAAATGTACTAAAGATTGCAAAATTGTCAGAAAAGAGGCAGATCTGTTGGTGATTACACTGAACAATTTTAATTGCCTTTTAGAAATAAGTTATAAACGAAAGTGACGAGCAAAAAGTGGCACAATATATTGGTTGCTTGTGGACCAGCTTGCATGACATGTTAAACCAGCAATATGTTTGTAATGTTTCACAAGCATACCAATGTGTTATGGCTGCTGAAATTCAGCGAGGAAGGGGCCCGAATAGGGCATTCTTTTACCAGTCTAGTTCGAGTCATATGGTGGCTTCTAGGGGGCAATCACAAGGATCTAATGCAAGCTGCCATTCCACATCAATTGGACCTTAAAAGAATAACACCAATACTTCTCATCCACGACAACATTATGGGTCATCTAATTCTAAACCAAATGCCAGCAGTGTAACCATTTATTGTTACAAGTGTGGAGAAATAGGATAAAAGTCTTGTGATTGTCGAATATCATGAAAGGTTCTTATAAACTCAGTGATACAAGGATATTAATGACTGGTTTAATCCTCGAATACATGTATTAGATCAATAAAACTATATGGAATTGGTTTCATATTGACCCAATAAATAAATCTTGAATGGACAAATTTCCAAAGTAGCCGCAAATGTGTCTGCACTCTTCCATGGCCCTGTTCTTCTGAAGATCTAGAAGATCAGAAATGAACAATTGACTACACTTGTTACTAGACTGGGGGGAATGATTCCATTCTAGTTTTGTCCATGAACAAAACACATTGGTTTCTTTAAATCCATTTTTTTTTAAGAGTTCCTTCTTAGGAAGTCCCTTTTTTTAGTTTTTATTTATTATTATTTTTTAGTATGATAGTAAAGTTGCATAATAGGTCCCTGTGGAAGTAGATAAGCATCTTAATTGAGAGTTGTGAGTAGCTGATCTATCACCAACAGTGTCTTTGTTGTCTGATCTGGGCATGGGAAATCTGGTGAACTCATTGATCTCAAATTGAAGGCCAATGCTTTTCAACATCTGAATTCTTTTTGTTATCCATGTAAGCATTAAATTTTACTTCCAAATGGAAACCTTCCCAAACTTGGTTTGAAATTGTTTGAATATTGGTTAAATGATTAAATCACCATTTCCTCTTAGCTTAAGCTTTTTTGGAGAATTGGTAATTTATTATAGTATCAAAGCATGTGATTCTGAGTTTGAACCTTGTCATCCTTTTATGTGAATTTTAAAAGAGTTAAAAATCCAACGTGTTGGGCTCTACTTACTAAGGGGGAGTGTTAGAATATTGGTTAAATGGTTAAATTGACTATTTCCTATCAACTTAAGCTTTTGGAAGAACTGAAAATTTATCATAGGCATATTCACGAGTTCTTCGCTTAATCTAGTTGTCTATCTTAGAAGGAAATACCATCTTTTATCTTCTAACATTCATATCATAGAATTAGGATCATGGTCAATGCAGTATCTAATGATCTTGCAAACTGGAAAAAAGGGACTAGCTCTTGGTAGGACTTTCAAAATTGTTAATATTTTCTCTCTCCGTTAAACGTGGCTGCCTTTTTTGTGCTTAAAACTCATATTTGTCCTGACTCCTGAAAGTAGGTTGAATTTGATTTCTTTGCTTGGTAATTTCATTCAGTTGTGCATGGGATAAATTTTGGTCATCATTTATAATAATGCATTCTTACCAATTAACTGAAACCCTATGGAATTGGTGCTATTGATAAAGTATGAAGTTGGAGCTCCATTGTGGGCTGAAGAAGATGAGAAAAAGAATTCTATTTTCAATATGATGAAGGTGATAGAAGTATCATAATTAATTGGATGAAATAGGGGAATGTAGCCTAATGATTCTTGTAAATTTTTGTTTATTTAGTAAAAAATTTTCAGTTTGTATTTTCAGTTGTGTAACCATCAATACAAGTACTACCTATATTCAAGGTCTCTCCCCCCCCTCTTTGATCCATGCTTCAGTTATATCTTTTGATTCTTTTGTCGATCTAGGAGATGCTTCATGACTTGCTTTCTAGCATTCTCCCTGCATGTAAAACTGGGTTGGAGGACCCTGATGATGATGTTCGAGCAGTTGCTGCAGATGCTTTAATACCCACAGCGGCTGCTATTGTTGCTCTAGAGGATCATGTGTTGCATCCAATTGTGATGCTACTTTGGGATATATTACTTGATTTGGATGATTTAAGCCCATCCACCAGCAGGTAATTTTAACGATTATGGTTGTGATGGGTTTTTCTGTTTTGCTTCTGATATGTCTAACCATAAAATTTATGGTCTGTAATGAGAAATATATAAACCATTTGAGTATGGATAGATTTTTGTTTTGTTCATTCCTTCTTTCTTTTGTAGTTATTTGTTAGCTGTGTTTGTGCACACCTTGATGCCACATTTACATCTTTATCTAGTTTTTGCAAACTAAATTCATGTTTCTTGATTGTACCTAGGTGCACACCATGCATGATTAAAGTGTTAGGATGAAGCCTTCTTTCAAGTACTATAGAAATATTAATAAAGGGAATTCAGAAGAAGGCTTTTTAATGGTGTAACATTGCTTAAACTTATACCCGGTGTAACTTGAACCCAACTCTCTCTGTCTCTCTCTCTCTCTATGTATATATATATATATATATATATATTTATGGATGGATAGATTACTGGAATGGATTCTTTCTTTCTCCATTTTGTTTGATTTTATAGAGTTAGTAGACTTCTGATGTTAATAATTTTTGTGTTACTCTTACATACTTGATGTGTACTAGTGTTGCTCATCATTTTTCTGCTCTTTTGCTATGTTTGATTACTTGTAATAAATAAGTGATTTTAATCACAACTTTGTGTCAGAAGTTAAATCTTGCATCAGTCCTGCAATGTGGCTACTTTATGAAATCTGCAGGATAGTTTAGGACATTGAATAAAGTATATGAGATTCATTTTTATAAGCTTGTTTGCAGTGTAATGAATCTTTTGGCGGAAATCTATTCCCAGGAAGAGATGATACCTAAGATGTTTGGAGCTTTAACGTTGAAAGAGAATCAGGAGTTTGATCTAAATGAAGTTGGTTGTGGTGATGATGCTGGAGGGATAATTTCACGGGAAAATCCTTATATGTTATCCACACTGGCACCACGGTTATGGCCATTTATGAGGCATAGTATCACATCAGTCCGTTATTCAGCTATTTGCACTTTGGTAAAAAAAATTATGCTCTTCTAAACTGTTCCCGTCATATACGAATTACTTATTAATAAAATGTTCAGTCCAATTATATAATTTTGTTGCTAATGTGTGTAACATGGAACGTTTATGATTTTGTGCAACGGTTTGCTTCAGACATTTCTAAGTTGGCTTATCAATAAGTGTTTGTCTGTAGACTAAAGATTTGATTCACAAAAGATTTCAATTTGCAGGAGCGGTTGCTTGAAGCAGGCAGCAAAAGGAATATTCCTGAGCCTTACAATACTTCATTTTGGCCTTCTTTTATTTTGGGTGATACCCTTAGGATTGTTTATCAGAATTTGCTGCTGGAATCAAATGAGGAAATCTTGCAGTGCTCAATGAGGGTTTGGAGGCTTCTTCTCCAGGTTTTTAATTTATGAGAAGTTGACTTTCATAAGCTGCACTTTTCTTTTACTTTCTTGTTTTGCTGTTGTCTGTTTTGATTTTCTTTTGAATCGGTTACTTTGGGTAAACCGAAGCCTTTGACTATGAAATAAGGAAGTGAGATATGTTGTAGACCTAGGGACAAAAAAATTGGTTTCTTTTATTTTATTAATAATATTCTGTGTATTTATTTTGTCTTGAATGTAATATGTTTTTTTTTTCAAAACAATTTCACTCATAGTATTTTTTTCTTTATTTGTGGTTTGATTTAGTCTTCACTTTGCATGCAAAGCATGGTTGATTAATTAAAATTTCTTCTCAGATTTATACTATTTAAATGTTGATTAACTTTGGAATATCTTATTGTTAATTATGTTTAATAGGTTTTTGAAACTTTTTATATGCTTTAAATAGCATGCATGATTATGTTTCACTTTTATTTTGTGATGTTATTGTTTCATATAACACTTCCTTTTTTTTGGTTGTAAACATGATTTTCTAATTTTATTCTTATTAAAGCTATAAAAATTTTAAAATCTGAAGGTATAGAATATCTACAACCAACACAGAAGCCTGTATCAGCTTGATGATCAAATTATTTTTGTTAGGTTGATATAGTGACGATCTTTAAAAAGACCTGCATGAAGTACTTCGAGTTTGATTTAAATTTTATTTAAAGAATGTGTGGCATCAAGTTTCTAAAGTTTTTTGGCCTGATAGAAAAGTTAATCTTTGAGGCTTTAATAACTGCATATGTAAAAATATCATCTACTACTTCCTACACTGTGATCTTAAACCAAACTATATTTAGAAGTTAGAATAATGGAATAAGTTTCAGTGCATATTCTATCTTGTCAATATGCAGATGAGCTCAAATTTTATCTTGTAAATTAGAATCCAGTTTCTTATCCCATTCAGGTGGGAGGTTTGGGGATTAGGTGCTTTTGCTTTTAATGAACTGCTGTTGGGTAAATGGTTTTGGCATTTTGGGGTGGAGGCTGACATTTCATGGCGCAGTTTTTGCTACTAAGTAGGGCTGTCCAACCGGTTGGATGACCCGACCAAACTGACCGAACCCGCCCGACCTGAAGCCCAATAGTCGGTTCCAGATACCTAAGTCTGTCGGATGCGGGTCTAACTATTACAAAAACTGAAGTTTCGGTTCGAGTGACGGTTTAAAAGTTTGAAAACCGTAGCAACCGACTCGACCGAAACTACTGCTCCATATGCAGATTTAATTTCACTTTCACGTGGGTGGGTAAGTTTCTCCCTGATGAAATAGACTCCTGTGTTTTGTCATGTCAGTGGGTAGTAGCTATTCACCACAAATTAACTATAAAAAAGGTTTTGTTATGTCAGTAGCTATTCAATGTCAATAGCTTTTCACCACAAAATTAACTATAAAAAAATTGTTTAAATCAATGTTAGTAGGCAGTAGCTATTCACGTCACTTTGAAATTTGAATCAATGTTAGGCAGTAGCTATTCACGTGAGCATTAATGGCTTTGTCCTATTGTAGTAGCTGGGCTCAATGCAATTTCATCTTAATAACCAAATGAAAACAATAATATTAATGGCTCCATATTCATAGTCCCAATCTCATAATTTCTCTTTAAAGTTCAAACCGTAGCTTGACTCTTCCCTACCATCCATGACCATTGCCGAGGAGTTTCACTTCCTGTTTGTTAACATGTGTTGGGTGTCCTCTCTCTCAAGTATGATTTCAAAATCTCATTTTTCTTTTTATCTTCTCTCGTTTCTCTCCTTATCTCCATTCCAGGCTCATAAATATTTGGTTTTTGCCATTTCAAGCTTTTTTATTGGTTGATTTTTCCCTCTCTTTATGTTCTTTTCCTTCAAACCGATCACCCGACGTATTTGACCTGCCAAACTAAAGAATCAAGACAAACGGTTTCATCCGACCATTCGGTCAACAACGGGTGAGAAATCTGTTCACCCAACCTAAGCGGGTCAGGTGACGGTTTGACCCCAAACTCGATCCGCCCGATCCGTGGACAGCCCTACTATTAAGTACGGAGTTTTCTGGGTGGTTGGTGAACAAACTTTTTTTTTTTGGAGGGGGGGGGGGGGGGGACATGGTGTGAATCTGTGGAAGTATATTGGGCTGGGAAGAGTTTGCCAATTTGGTGAAATTTGAATTTGGTTTAGGGGATCTAGTATAGCTTTGGCACGATTGTTGGTGGGGAGGGGCTTTTTAAAGATCGTATTTTTCCTAATTGCTAGACATAAAGACATAATGGTGGCTGATTGAAGCCAGATGACAGAATTCATTGGCACCCGGTTTTTATTCAAGACGTGCATAATTTGGAATTTGAAATTTGGAATCCTTGGATTCATTTCTGGATGAGTTATACTTTGTTCAGTTACTCAAGTCTCAGGAGGATTGGATGGCTAAAGCTTAGGGATTCAAAGTGAGTGCTTTGTGAACAGGTGGGGATTCTTTTTTTTTTTTTCCTTCTTTTTTTCCCTTGGTGAGCTATTCGGAGAGCTAGATCCCCACATCAGGTTTGTTTTTTCGTGTGGACGACAATGAAAGGCAAGATTCTCACAGCAGAGAATTTTTGGAAGTGGGGCATTGTTGTCCCTATCTGGTGTAGCTTGTGTAAGTCTGATGGAAAGACAATCAACCATTTATTTTTATCTTTCTGGATAGCTAGAGAGCTCTAGAGTTTTCTTGTGTGACTTCTTGGTATAAACAGGGTGATGCTTAGATGGGTGTTACTTACAGTTGATTTAGATTGGTCTGTATGTTAAAAAGGGCCGGTTGCCTGTCTGGAGAGCGATTTCTTCTTTTTTGATGTGGACTATTTGGAAACAAAGGAACTCTTTCGGTGGATCAGTTTTAATCGCAATTGTCTGGCACTTTATTTGCTTGGAATCAGGCCTTCTCGCATTACTATGAGTGTGGTCCAGATTTGATATCTTTTCTAGATAGAATATCTCTTTGTTAATTTCTTTCCTTCTCTTGTTTGAGTGTTCTGTAGTATACTACCTATGTACTTGGACCTCATTATTTCTCGTTAATTAAGTTTTATACTTTTTTACTGATCAGAAAAATATCATACTGCAAAAGTTCCTTTAGATTTCAGAAATTATTTTATTCTAATTGTGGTTTGTTTTAAAAACTGTTTTTCTAATGCTATACCTAATTTGTCTATTTTATTAATGGGTTCCAATTAGGTCAACTAGTAAAGTCTCTTGTCATCAAACAAGGAACTTGGGACCATTGGTGTCTTAGCTTGATGATAGCAATCATCACGGAGTGGACGCCTTAAGTTTCAAATTCTATCCCATCTATAAAATCTTATAATATTTCTTTGCACTTAATTATCATTTTTTGATGTTTACTTGCTGATATTTTTCTTTGCCTTTCTAACTTATTCTACTCTTTTTGATTGGTGCTAGTGCCCAGTGGGGGACTTGGAAAATGCTGCTAGGTCATATATGTCTTCTTGGATAGAACTTGCAGCAACTCCATATGGTTCAGCATTAGATGCTACAAAAATGTTTTGGCCTGTTGCCCTTCCACGAAAGAGTCATTTTAGAGCTGCAGCTAAAATGAGAGCTGTGAAACTTGAAAGTGAGTCTTGTAGAAATGTTGTCTTGGAATCTGCAACTGGCATTGTTCCACAAGAAAGAAATGTAGATGTTTCTGCCAATCCAGTTAAGGTAATTGTTGGTGCTGATGTGGAAATGTCAGTAACTAATACCAGAGTGGTTACGGCATCAGCATTGGGGATTTTTGCTTCTAAATTGCATCTGGGGTCTATGCAAAATGTAATTGATCCACTGTGGAATGCACTTTCCTCTTCATCTGGGGTCCAAAGACAGGTACTAGTACTTTTTGGGTTTGATTACAAATACAACTTTTGCTTCCTCTCCTCTGCTCTCGCCCTATCTTGATTGTGTCTATAATCCATCAGGTGGCATCTATGGTTCTTATTTCATGGTTTAAAGAAATTGAGAGCAGGGATGTCTTAGGAATCTCTGCAGTTGCACCTAATGTTCCCAGTCATCTCAAAGAATGGCTGTTGGATTTGTTGGCATGCTCAAACCCTGCATTCCCTACAAAGGATTCACTTCGTCCTTATGCTGAGCTCTCAAGAACATATTTGAAGATGCGTAGCGAGGCTACCCAGTTATTATATGCTATTGAGTCACCTGGCATGTTTAAGGATTTGTTGACTACTATCAGAATTGACTTGGAAAGCTTGAGTGCAGATGATGCAATTAATTTTGCATCAAAAGTTCCAACCTTGGTAAATGATAATGTTGGTAGTGAATCTTTGGGTGCGCAGATTGTTGATGATGTGGAGTCATTAAAACAACGACTTTTGACAACTTCGGGATATTTAAAATGTGTTCAGGTATATTTAATCTGTACATAACATTCTTGTATGCTGCTTGAAGCCCTTGAGAGTTAAATGGAAAAAGGATATCTGTAGTTTCTTTCTGATGTCACTACGGAATTGCAGCATTCATGATCTATATATGCTTTTGGGTCATCAAAGAGTTTTAGCTTAATTAGCACTTCTTCCTCTCATAATAACGGGATGGAGAGTAAGACTGAGTTGAAGACTTGCTTGGTGCATGTGTAACTTACCAATAAAATAAAATAAAATTAAATTAAAACCTCTATACTACAGGGTCAATTTCTATGGTTTTAACTTTACATTGGTCCCCCTGTCCCCCACTTCTCTTATAATCTGTATTTTAATCATTATTCTGAGATTTTTATATCAGTTTCTTAGTTTGTGTTTTGGTTTTTCACCCAATGATACCGATGGTTTTTTACTTGTACTTTTTGACATGCTCATTCTTACATTTTGGAACAATCGGCAGAGTAATCTGCATGTTACTGTGTCTGCCTTAGTTGCTGCTGCAGTTGTCTGGATGTCAGAGCTTCCTGCACGACTCAATCCAATTATTTTGCCTTTGATGGCTTCAATAAAAAGAGAGCAGGTAGTATGTTGGATGTGAATGCTTTTTTTTTTTTTTTACCATGTAAAGACATCTTTTGCATGATCTTAATCTATCTTTCATGTCTTCTGAAGGAGGAAATACTGCAGCAGAAGGCTGCTGCGGCACTTGCGGAGCTTATTTTTCGTTGTATTTCACGCAGGCCTAGCCCAAATGATAAGTTAATCAAGAATATATGTAGTTTAACGTGCATGGATCCTAGTGAGACACCTCAAGCAGGAGTCATCAGTTCCATGGAGGTAATCGATGATCAGGGTCTCTTGTCCTTTGGAACTAGTATATGTAAACAGAAGTCAAAGGTACACATGCTGGCTGGAAGTGAAGATCGGTCAAGGGTTGAGGGCTTTATCAGCAGACGTGGGTCTGAACTTGCATTGAGGCATATCTGTGAGAAGTTTGGTGCTTCATTATTTGAGAGGCTTCCTAAACTTTGGGACTGCCTTATCGAGGTTCTTAAGCCTTCCAATAATGAGGGTGTGAGTCCTGCAGATGAAAATCAAGTCATGCTAGCTATTGAATCCATTAAGGATCCCCAGATCTTGATAAATAATATTCAGGTTATTATTATCCTTATATTTATTGTTTGACCTCTTATTTATTTATTTTACCAATGTATTAATCATAAGTAAAGATAAATCATTTCCACCTTTAGGGTCAGCTGTTGTCCCTATTTTGGATATTGGATATTTATTTGAAACTAGGTTCTTGATTCTGCTTTACTTTTGCTTTCTGAGTTCACTTCGTGATGGTGTCCATATGAATCTTTCTTTAAGTGCCACATTTTAAAGCAACCATCAGTCATAAGTATTCATGTAAATGTTCTGCACAAACTTGAGCAAAGCATTATTTGTTTTACTTAGCTTTCAACATCTCTTTTCCATCATATTTGTAGGATATATCCCTAGTTCTCTCTTGTAGCTTGAGATCAAGGATGTGTTTTTTGAACTGTTTTCAGAACTTTCTTTTTGGCAACTGTCCATTACTCAATTCCTTTTTTTAAAGTTCCTTACATATCAACTACTGTGTGCTGAGGTCTCGAAAGTGGTTTCGATAGTGCCTGGTGTATGACTGCTGAATTCTTCTATTTCTTGAAGAAAACTTTAATCAAGTTCCATGCAGATAGCATCGGTGTATGAGTGGTGCCTTCATATTCCTTTTTGTACGACTAAATTAAGCCTTAATTCCGTCTAATTTGGGGCCTGCTCCATGAATCCTTTATCAACTAATTGGGTCACCTAATGTATCTAACTGAGAAAGAAATCCTAGACTGTAAACTAAGTAAAAAAAAGAAGTATTACTACATCTTAAAGCCTAAACTGAATAGAGGAATCCTTGATCAGTAGGTCTTTGATCTGTCAAGAAATGTATAGTTGGATCCAAATCCAATAAAAGAAATACATCAATTCATCTCTACATTTTCTGTGAAGGGGAATCCTTGACCACCATACCTAATTATGCAGATTATGCTTTGTGTCCTTCATTGTTTTGTTTGAGTGTTGTCACTAACTTTGTGTGCATAGTCTGTACCCTTTACTGGCTCATGGT
Source organism: Quercus ilex subsp. ballota (assembly GCA_032727855.1). Taxonomy (NCBI): domain Eukaryota; kingdom Viridiplantae; phylum Streptophyta; class Magnoliopsida; order Fagales; family Fagaceae; genus Quercus; species Quercus ilex. The sequence goes on along the minus strand of CM064916.1, from coordinate 52,134,590 downwards.
ACTGGTCATGTCATAAACTGCATTGTTTATCAAGGCGGTATTCCCCCATCTGTATTGCATTACTTGTTCGCGTATGATATTAGTCTTATATTCTGTGGGTGTTTGTGTTGTCTCATTTCATTATATCATCTCTGATTTGCAGGTAGTACGTTCCATTGCTCCTATGCTGAATGAGGCTTTGAAACCAAAACTACTCACTCTTCTGTCTTCCATTTTCAAATGTGTTTGCCATTCCCACATTGCTGTTAGATTAGCTGCTTCTAGGTGCGTCACTTCAATGGCCAAATCAATGACTAAAGATGTGATGGGAGCTGTTATTAAAAATGCAATTCCCATGTTAGGGGATATGACATCTGTCCATACCAGACAGGGTGCTGGCATGCTCATTAGTTTGCTTGTTCAGGGACTGGGTGTGGAATTGGTCCCTTATGCTCCTTTGTTAGTTGTTCCTCTTCTGAAGTGTATGAGTGATAGTGATCAGTCTGTCAGGCAGAGTGTGACACATAGTTTTGCTGCCCTTGTGCCGCTTCTTCCATTAGCGCGTGGCCTTCCCCCACCTGATGCTGTGAATGAAGATTTATCTAGAAATGCTGAAGATGCGCGGTTTCTGGAGCAACTACTTGACAACTCCCATATTGATGATTACAAGCTCCATACTGAACTGAAAGTGACATTGAGAAGGTATGTATGTCATGCTTTCCAACAATGGAATTTTTTGTCTGTCATAATCATAGGCACAAATTTGGTTAGGATTGGAAGTTACTGTTTTTCAGGATAATTTTCTGTTATGTGGCGGTCCAGACCATAGATTTTAAAATTGGACAACCGTCCAGTTCGATCAGGTTAAGTGGGAACCGGAGGTCCAGCCGGTTTTTGAAGTTAGAAATTGTTATTTTTGTAAATTTGTGAGAAGAACTCCATGAACTGTGGTTGGACCAGCGAACAACAGAACTGTTAGTGGTTTGACCGGGTTGGGGAAGAATTTCTTTTAAAAAAAAAAAAAATTAAGATTGGGCGCCAATGCCCAAAATATGTCTAACGTGCTATCCATTAGACCAGTTGTGTTGGTTGTGTCATTTAATTATTCACTATTATATTATATCCTTAGTAAGTATTAATAATTTTTTTATTTTGTTTTATCTCCTCTTTCCATCAATATTTATTCTTTCATAATGATTTAAGAATTGTGGTTTTGAATGTGAATGCGCTACTTATGAATTTGTGTAAAAAAGGGTCTTTATTTTAGATTAAAATATTTTTAATTGAAGGATTACTAAATACAATATTTTTGTGCTTGTTTATGCTCTCTATTATTTTCTTTTAAACTTATTAAAATTGAGAAAATTCATTTGAAGGTTGTTCAAATTTCTTTAGAACTTTTTTAGTCAAACTTGCTAGTTTTTTAGTAATTTAATATTTTTATTATTTTCTTAATTAATTATGACATCATTAGAGTTTGACCTTGGTTTGAACCCTGGTCCAATCTTTAAACCTTAAACCTTTCCCTTTTCTGGTTCTGCAACTCACATTGGTCCAAACTCCAAACGCTAATTGTTAAAAACCCTCATATTGGAGCCATGTAAAGTTAATTACATCAGTAACCAAGCTAGCATCTTGGGTGAGCCAGAACTGATTCATTTGGGAGATTTCTGAAAATAATAATAATAATAAACTTGGAGTGACCAAGTGTAGTATTTTTATTTGTTGGGAAGAATTGGAATATAACTTCCAACTTAGATTGTTAATTATTGTATGACAAATTTGAGAATTTGTTTACTTTTGGAGGATTTGTGGATCTATGGTTTAGAACCTTTTAGATAAAGTATTTTTCAGGGAAGAGATAAAGAGTTGATTTAGGGTTAAAAAGAGGTAGGAAGAAATGGAAATTGAACTATTTCACAATATGTGAACAGTGCGTGTGAATAGTATTCGTAAATAGTGACAAAGTAGCAAAAAGGAGAGAGAGAAAGAGAGAGTGAGTGAATGAAAAGGAAAAGAAGAAAGAACAATAAAGTTAACATGAATCTATACTCAAAATACTTAATACATTGTTGATCTACTCCTTGTTTGAGTACAATAACATACTTACATATTCCCTAAATCTTATTTATTTCCTTATAAAAAAAAATAGAACCTAAATATTAGTGGCTGTTTGGTAACCAACTTTTAAACCAGTTTTCTTGATTTAAAAACAAAATGTGGGTCCCACGCATAAAATTCTTGTTTGGAAAGTTGTTTTCAGATACCCAACTTCAGAATTTTGTTCTCAAATTCACTGTGCAAAACTATTTTTGTAGAGCAGCCCCTAGGTGCTTTGAGATCCCTTTTTTGTTTTGATAAAAAGGCAGTGGCATTTTTATAAATATTAGATCTAGGTTTTGAAACCCTTTAATAGTAATTTTTACGTTTATCCTGCTCAATTCACAAATTTTTTCTCTCTCTGGCTTGACGATCATGGTGGCTCTTGTGAGTTGACAGTCCACAATGATGCTGCCAAAGCTCAACCAGCGGCTTCTTCATTGCAGCAGTGGTTGATCTTGGTTTTGCAGCATTGATGTTGGGTTTTGGTGTTTTGTGGCATTGACATTTGGTGTTTCACGGCTGAACCTCAACTGGCCTCCAATGCAAGGGTGGTGAATGGCAAGTTGGGTTTGTTGTGGCCACCAGTTGGATTGTTATGGGTCTGCTTTGTCTGGGTGGGAGTGGGTTTGCTTTCTGGTCAGTGTTGTTTGGTTTTGGGAATAGCCTGTTAGCTTCTCTTAATAGAACTAGAACTTCTGCTTTGACTAGGAAACCAAACCCAAATTGAATCAAACCAAAAGCCACATATAAAGTTCCATAAACAAAATAAGACTTATTTATTAATTAAATAAAACCCAAGGCCCGCAACTATGACACATGCCCAATGATTGCAGACTTACCAAAATAAACCATGACTCTAGAATTAGGAAACTAGACCTGAAATAAAATATAAAAACTTAATTAACTACCATGGATACTTATTATTGGACTTTGCCTTAACTTTAGGCTTTCAAACTGGATGGTGTTTGCCTGGTTTTTTTCTAAGGATACTAGATTTGGTTTCTTTTTCTTTCTAGCTTGATCTGCTTAGATTTGTAATTCCTTTTATTTATGGTTTGATCCTGCTGTCGAATGTTCCTTCATTGTGATCTGAGTTAAAGTCCTCATTCTGAGGTATGATGATCTTTTGATGTTTTCAGGTATCAACAGGAAGGTATAAATTGGTTGGCATTTTTAAAACGTTTCAAGCTTCACGGCATCTTGTGTGATGATATGGGCCTTGGTAAGACACTTCAAGCATCTGCGATTGTGGCATCTGACATAGTTGAGCATTGCACTCTGAATATCGGTGATGATCTTCCCCCATCTTTAATAGTTTGTCCATCGACCCTTGTTGGACACTGGGCCTTTGAGATAGAGAAGTATATTGATGATTCTGTAGTATCTACTCTCCAATATGTTGGTTCTGTTCAAGAGCGCATTTCTCTTCGAGGACATTTTAATAAGCATAATGTGGTGATAACATCCTATGATGTGGTTCGTAGAGATATTGATCATCTTGAACATCTTCTATGGAATTATTGTATTTTAGATGAAGGTCACATCATCAAGAATGCAAAATCTAAAATTACACTTGCTGTAAAGCAGTTGAAAGCCCAGCACCGCCTTATACTGAGTGGAACGCCAATCCAGGTTGGTTACAGTGTTAGAACCTTAAAAAAATTTTGAACAGTTTGTCTGAGAAATAGTTCACCTTCTGTTGCAGAACAACATCATGGATTTATGGTCTCTCTTTGATTTCCTAATGCCAGGCTTTCTTGGAACGGAGAGACAGGTATATTTTGTGCCTCCTGACTTTCATATACTTTTCAGCATATCTTCTTTTTTTTTTTAATTATTGACTAAAGATGTTAAGCATTATGATTAAAAAGGGAAAAACGAATGCTTGACAAGCAGGTTATGTTTCGACATAAATTATATTGATGTGTTTATAGTATTATATATAATTCAAAGGTGCTGTCTTCTCAATTTCAAGATTTTCTATCAATGACTTGATATTGGATTCCCTTTCATTGTCCTCCACGGCTTCACACATCCACTGACCAGCCACAAGTGTATTTTTCTATTCCCCCCCCCCCCCCCCCCCCGCCCCTTCTTTTTTTCTTTCTATCTTGTTTCTGTAATTCTAATTCCTTGATTTTAATCTTTCGCATGCTTTTACCATGTCTAGAGAATTTAATCATTGACTAGAAATTAGTATTCGTTATCCTTATTTTCGTAACTTAATTTGCATAGCTTTCACTATTTGTAATTTATTTTAATTTTTTTCATAAAAGGAAAAATGGATTATTTTATTCTTGTCTATTAGCAGCATTAAGGATCATACATGTGCATATGGCTTGTTGATTGCCATTTGTGCACTCTGTTTGGAATGACTAACATACAAAAGGAAAAAATTTCAGCCTTTATATATTTCTTTTGAGTTGCTGGTGTATCAAATACTAATGGTTGTTTTATAATCTGGCTATAGCCTCCCCTATGATGTATTATTGATTGGTCGGCATTGTCATTCGATGAATTAAGCTTGTCTGCTACGGCTTCAGCCTCTCTGATAGTATTGTCACTATTGTACTTAGCTTCATCTTTTTTCATGCTATTGTCTAATGCCCAAAACATTTGTTGGTTTTATCTGGCTTTTGCAGTTCCAAGCCATGTATGGAAAACCACTGCTAGCAGCTAGAGATTCTAAATGTTCTGCCAAGGATGCTGAAGCAGGGGTACTTGCTATGGAAGCACTGCACAAACAGGTGCACTTTTTTTTTGTTTTTTAGTTTTTATTTCATATTTTATATATGACGCAATGATTAACACATCTCTTTTAATTGAAAGATTACCTATCAGAGAAAACAAAAGTCCTCTTCTAATTGAAGGGTTTTCTTTTTTTCTTTTTTTGAGATACTATTGAAGGGTTTTCCATTTTACAGGTGATGCCATTCCTTCTCCGTCGAACAAAAGATGAAGTCCTGTCTGATCTGCCAGAGAAAATTATTCAGGACAGATACTGTGACTTGAGCCCTGTGCAATTAAAACTATATGAACGATTTTCAGGGGCAAATGTAAGGCAAGAAATCTCAAGTATTGTAAAACTAGATGATTCCGCAGATAAGGGCGAAGGAGGTAGTTCAACCAAAGCATCTGCCCATATTTTCCAGGTAGTGTGATCAACTGATTATTTATTTGTTTATGTTTTCTTCATGAATCATTCTTTCCCACGGTTGAGTTGTAAAATATGAGAGTATAGGGTAGAGACTCAAGAATGAAGAAGACAAGAATAGAGAGAAGCAGAGACTGTAAGAAAAAGGAAAAAAGGTTTAGGGCTTAATCAATCAAGATAACAGCTTGATTGTCACAATATATCTGCATAGGAGTAGGGACATCAATACCCAACTAGCAAAAGAGGGATTGAACCCATAACATCTTGAAAGCAATATGATCCATATTTTAATTAACTTTAATCTATTTTCTGTGACCTGATGTATGTACTGTGTTACATGTTTCAGGCACTTCAGTACTTGCTAAAACTTTGTGGTCATCCATTGCTTGCCATCGGTGAAAAGGTTCCAGAGTCATTGAAATACCTTTTGTCAGAACTCCTACCTGCAAATTCAGACATTATTTCAGAACTTCATAGACTGCACCACTCTCCTAAGTTAGTTGCTCTTCAGGAAATTCTTGAGGAGTGTGGGATAGGTGCTGATGCTTCAAGTTCTGAAGGTACCATTGCAGTTGGGCAGCACAGAGTTTTGATATTCGCCCAGCATAAAGTATGTATACTACTCCATGTTTGACTAATGTGATGTTGAGGTTAAACATGTGTGCTTTTTTGATGTCATTTACAATGGACTCTAATGCAGGCCTTTCTAGACATAATTCAAAGAGATTTGTTTCACACTCATATGAAGAAGTTAGTTTCCTTATCTCTATTATTCACTGAATATAAATATTTTTGCTTATTTATTTTGTTCTTTAATTTGTGTTCCACTATATGTACTTTTTTCATTTGCAAGTTCATACATGCATAAAGCCCTAGTACATGCACCTAGTCTTCAACGTCAAAGCAGGTGGAATTCTTATCATATTGAATAAATGAGTGGCGGAGGAAGTTCATTGGACAGTGGGTGAATCTTTGGGTCTTTCACTTATTTTGGAATGTGGAGGATAATTTCAAAGGGGTGTTTTTGGGGTGTGTAGGGACCAAATAATGATGGGGTGAGATTAAATTTGTGGGAAGAATGGTTAAAGGGAGATGGATAGCAGCTTGGTGCATACAGTAGGACTTAAATGCAGTGAGGCTCTCGTACTGTCTGAGTTTGTCTTCAACCATAATAGTTTTACAGATTTTATTAATTAGTTAAAATTGCTCCATTTTTCACAAGAAGTGGGCTCTTTTACAGGGAGAAATAATCAAGATCAACCTTCTATTCCTCACATTGACCGATTTTTGGCTTTGACGTTGAGGGAGGATTGTTATCAAAATGTAGTTCAGTGGTTCTTACGTCAGCTTGTTTCATATTATTATCCTATTTTGTTCGATTATGGTGGTTTGAGAGGGGTGGAAGTCTGTTTTAATTTGAGAATGTGGTTAAAGGAACTTGGCATGGTTGATAAAATAAAGGAGTGATGGAATAGCTGTTGGGCAGGCTTAGCTAGTTTTGTTCTTGTCAAGAAGCTTCACCAATTGAAAGGTGATCAGAGAAAAAGTTGAATAAGGAGAGTATTTAGGGATATAGAAGTGCAATAAAATAGAGCACGTTGGTTGAGCTATCTAGACTGGATTTGGAGGAGTGTAACCTATATAACGAAGAAAGGGATGGTAGAGGCTAATTGAGGACGGACTTAGAAAAGATTTCATGGATAGTAGAGGCTAATTGTGGATGGACTTAGAAAAGATTTCCTTGATAAAAGAATCAAGTTGAAGGCAAAAATCTAGAGTCCTTTAGTTGAAAGAAGGTGATGTCAATACTATGTTCTTTTCATTAGTCGGCAAATTTTCATATTCATTTGAAATTGATTGGTCCCAAGCGTGGGTTTCGCCAATTCTCATGCTGTTTTGGAGTTTCAGGACTCATTTTCTTATATGATTTTGTTTTGTAACCTTCTAGATACTTTTTTGTTCATTCATCATGAACATAAAGTTATTTTTTTGAATAAATAATGCTACTTACTTTAAAAATAATAATAATAATAAATAAATAAATAAATAATATTGGAAGTGGATGGCACACTAGAAATTGAGAATTAGATCAAGGATTGTTTGTAAGTTGTCAACCGGAAAAAATCACGATTCATATATTAAAGGTTAAATTAAAATAGAAAATTAGTTTACTTAATGACTATACTATTTCAAATATATTTATATATGATTCTAATTATATTATATTCTTTTGTATTTATATTTAATTATAACTATATTATATTCTTTATGTTTCCCCTTTTGCTTTCTATATTCTTTTTCCTTTTTCCTTTCTCAAATCAATGATGCAACTGCATAAATATGAGTCATGCTATGTCTATTTGTGCATTCATAATTCCAATGGGTTTTCTTATGTTGCTTTCCAAAGCAGTGTCACATATCTGCGGTTGGATGGATCAGTTGAACCTGAAAAACGTTTTGACATTGTCAAAACATTTAATTCTGACCCTACTATTGATGCCCTACTACTTACAACACATGGTAAGTTCTATTTACCTTTTCTTTTGACATTGAGATTCCACTAGGCTGGAAGTTGATTCTAGTAACTCTTTGCAGTTGGTGGGCTTGGTTTGAACCTAACATCTGCAGACACCCTGATTTTCATGGAGCATGATTGGAATCCAATGCGAGATCATCAGGTAATTATAGTTGTCTGTTGTTTCTGATTTCTGATATCTTTCTCCAAGGGAATGCAACTTTGGGCACTTGTGTTCTTGGGGGGAAGGGGTAGACAGAACTATTGTTAGTTCCATCATAACAAATACATTCATCTAATGTATTTTCACTTGCACAGGCAATGGACAGAGCACACAGGTTAGGTCAGCGGAAAGTCGTGAATGTCCATCGACTCATAATGCGTGGCACTGTGGAAGAGAAAGTTATGAGCCTCCAAAGGTTCAAAGTTTCAGTTGCTAATGCTGTCATTAATGCAGAGAACGCTAGTATGAAAACTATGAACACCGACCAATTGCTTGATCTATTTGCCTCAGTTGAACCCTCTAACAAGGTATTGCTCACTGCACTCTATTGAACATGTTCTTCGCCTTGTTATAAGTTTAAATGTTAAGCTTAATTCATAACTAAGCTTTAATGGATGACAAATTTATCAAATACTGGACCTTGATTCACTAGGGAAAATCCAATTTAGGAGAGGGTGTTGATACTTTGTTTTTTTTTTTTTTTTTTTTTTTTTTTTGGGTTTGGCTTGGATCTTATTTTTGTCCAGAAGAATGAGTTGTGTGTTTTGACACTTAGTTTCTTTTTTACTTGGGTCTTATTTTTTCCGGAGGATATGAGTTGTGTGTGTGTTGCGTAAAATTTGTATTTTCTTTTATCAATTCAGCATGCTTCTTTTCCTTTAAAATTTTCCAAGTTGGGTTGTGACATGTGGAACATTTATTTGATATATATAGGGAGCTTCTGTACCGAAGAATTCAGATAGAAATGTTGATGGAGACACAAAATTGGTGGGCAGTGGAAAAGGGTTAAAAGCCATCCTTGGTGGACTCGAGGAACTCTGGGATCATTCACAGTATACCGAAGAATACAATTTGAACCAATTCTTGGCAAAGCTTAAAGGCTAAACCCAACTCTGCTCCCTATGTGGATACCATATGTTATTAGACGAAAGTTGGGACTCAAGTTTTGACATTGTCCTCTTTAGTTGTTTCTGTCCTTTTGGCCTTTTTTATTTTTGAATTTTTGTCTCCACTTCGCTTTTATAATTGCACGAGGTTAGGGAGATGTCGGTTTAAGTCATTGGTATTGGGAGGGAGCTTGGTATGAGGGATGGGAGGAATTTTTGACCAAGAATGGCTTTAGGGAGGAAAGAGTTGTATATTTCGGATGTTGTATATACAATCAATATATCCTTTTCCAATTGAAAATTGTCTGTCTCGAGATTTATTAGCCGCACTGTTTCTGCAGTTAATTTTTCAATGAACTTCGAAAACAACATTGGCTAGCCAAATGTGTGTATTTAAAAGAAAGGCCTAGTGATTTATGTAGCAATGGCAACCGTAGCAGTTTTAAAAGAAATCAAGTATCACCATGTATAGATATTAGATTTATGTGAACTCCTGGAGATAATTGGACAAAATTTCCATCCAAAATATTATTACATGGCCAGTCAAATGAGTATTTATATGTACTTTTAATTACATAATCTACTTAATAATCATGTGACATGCTTAAATAATTTAATGAGTCATGTGATTTAATTGTTCATGCATTTAACCTAACTCAGGGATAAGGGGCAATTGCTAGTAAGTGAGTTAGAATCATTTATATATCATTGGCAAGGAGTTATAACTGTTCATAAGCTGTTTTTAATATTCCCAAATGTTTTCATTTCAAGGGGAACAAATTTTGTCCAAATACTGTCAAATTCGTAAATTCTGCAGAATCCCTTGCAACACTCGTACATTCATTCTGCAACACTCGTACATTCATGTTTCGTACAAACTCTCAGGAATTATTGATGCAAAAGAAACTTGAAAATCTCGTACGCCTTACATACATCTCTTGTACGTTCGAGATTCTCTATACTTTTTTTGTTTTATTTTTTTATTTATTTTCCATTTCATTGCCACAATTTCTTTCACTTTACATCTACTAAAAAGAAAGTAACACTTGTCACATTTAAAAAAAAAAAAAAAAAAAAAAAACCTGGGACTACACATCAAATTTTCACTAGCAATACATATAATAAAAAAAAATATAGAGATCTAATAATCAAACAAATCATTTGACAATTTGGAGCCACAGCAAAATGCAATCCTTAGACAATATATGCACCCACAAGAGTTGTTGAAATGTTACAACAAATTTATCCCAAGGTTACAACTAAGTTTGTTACGTTCTAAATACAACAATTTTAGAGAAGTCATTTTAGTGTTTATTAGAAAGTTTTGAAAGAGTACTGAAAGTAAGACTTAGAATTATTTATAAATCATGGATAAAGAGTTATAATCGTCCAAAAATTGTATTCAATATTCACAAACGTTATCATTTCAAGTGGGTTTCGTAAGTTTTGCATAATCTTGTGCAACAGTTGTATGTTCTGATTTTGTACAAACTCTCAGGACATTTTGATGCAAAAGAAGCTCGAAAGTCTCATACGTCTTAAATACAACTCTCGTATGTAGGAGATTCTCTAAAAAAAATTTATTTCACTTCATTGTCACTGTTTTTGTCACTTCAGCTCTACTAAAGAAGATTTAACATTTCTCACATTAAATATAAAAATAATAATAAAAAAAATGGGACTAGACATCTCTTTTTCACTATTGAAAAACATAATGAAAATAATATAGTGATTCAATAATCTCAGAAAACATTTTAGAATTTGGAGCCACAACGAAATGCTACCCTTAGACAATATATGCACCCACACAAGAGTTGATAAAAGGTACTACAAATTTATCACCAAGATACAATCAAGTTTATTACGTTCTAAAAATAGCAATTTTGGAGAAGGCCTTGAGGAGTTTTAGTGTTTCTTAGAATGTTTTGAAAGAAGAAGTTATTGAAAGTGAGAGTTACAATCATTTATATATCATGAGTAAAGTCTTATAACCATCCAAAAGTTGTTTCCAATATTCACATTAGTCTTCAACATGCAATTTTGTCCATCAGCTTTGAAAAAACAAAGCATTTTAATGCAAAAACTTTTCAAAACACAATATTTTATGAATAAAATGCATGAATATGAGATGAAAAGTTTTCCAAAAACCCTTGAATTTAACCCATATCTCCAAAAAAAAAAAATCAATAAATTTGTCCTCAAATCTCAAAGTTAAAACATATTTTGCATTAAAATCAAAGAACTTTCAATCTTGGATGGCCACAACAAGATCACACACAATACAATATACTAAGTTTAACAAAGAGTAACTTGTGTAGTGTGTGTAACTAGTAAAAACTTGAGATATATGTAAGGTGATAAGTAAATAGTGCTTAATCACACTGTCTACGAAATTCATTACATAGTTTGAAAGAGACTATAACCTAAAGAGTTACATCGTATAACTCTCACATCTCCTAGGTTAAAAGCTTGCAATCATGTAAGTTTCTTGATTTGCCTCATAATGTACACACCAATTTTATTTGATTTGAAGCTTATTAAAATAGCCAAGATAATGTACACACCAATTTTATTTGATTGTAAAGTTATTATAACCCAATAATGTACATACCAATTTTAGCATCTAATCCGAGGCTACACCTTATGTTCTTTTGTGCATGTGCTACATTTTCTTGAACACAAAATCTTATAATATCCACTAAGGTGTTCATGATTGGCTAGCAAATAGTGATGAGATGGTTATTTATGCCTTTCTCATTAAGTTCAAGTTCAACAATCAAAGGCATGTGACTTCAAGATCAAGATCATGTAATCAAAAACTATAAATAATTCCCACACAACATGCACTACAAAGCTCAAACCAGTAAAGTGCAATAAAATAAACTCATCCAAGTTAAACAAAGTACATAAATATGTTATGTAAAGATAATATGACCAACTTTGATTTTAAATCCAATAAAAATTAATGCAAAACACATTTTTCTTCCATTTTCCTCCATTTTCTTTTTATTATTTTATTTTTTTATTTTATTTTTGAAGAGAAAAACAAAAACAATCTAGCATGAAATGCATGAATGTTATGCAATGCAAATCCTTAAAAACAAAGAAAACAAAAGCAACAAAGAGGAATGGTCACAAAGAATAAAGAGATGAAGCACGAGGACCATGTCAGAAAGACTCAATTAGATTGAGCCTTTTGCATCCAAAATCTTTTAGATGTAACTCTTGCATTGGAGTTATTATTCAAATTAGAATGCTGAGCAACTCCAGGATTGGAATAAAGGTTTAAAGCATTTACCAACTTACCAATAAGTACGATAGGATCTTGTGCTTGAGGCATAGGTACTTTTGGTTTATTTGCTCACTTTGCAGCTTGCAACTTGAAACAATTTTGACAAATGTGCCCAGACTTTCTACAAAAATGACAAACCCATGCAGGTCTATCATGCACATTGTCCTTAGGAGGGTTAGGAGCCTTAGGTTTAGACTCTTGAAGATCAACCCTAATCTTCCTAGGAGGAGTAACTTCAGCCGGTTTGACAGTCTCACTCACGGGAGGCTCAAAAGAAAAAAAAAATTTATGGAATGATTTTTAGTCACAGAGATGCTATCTTCAAAACCTAGGCCAGTTTTATCTAAGGGAGACTTTTGAATACTTAACACGTGTTCAAGTATGGAACTAGTAGACCTATTTGTTTGTTCTCTAGTAACAGATAATTCAAGTTAAAATTTTTTAACTTTATCAAGTAATAACATGTTCTCAGTCTTCACATTATTAAGCAATTCATTAGCATCAAATAATTTCAGGAGTAAATTCTTCTTATCAAGTTGAAGAGAAGCAATCTTTTGTAAGTCTAAATCAACATTCATAGCATCTTTTGCAGCAATCTTGCAAAGTTTATTATAGGTTTCTTGCAAATCAGCATTCTTAAAGAGTTCCCCATCAGAAGGGTTTTCATTAGCCACAACACTTTCATCAACCACAGCAGTAGCTATGAAAACAATGAAATTTCCATCCTCATCACTACCAGACTCATTATCAGAAACTTCATCAACACTAAGGGTTACAGGCATAGCCTTACCCTTTGATCTCGAGAATGTAGGGTATTCTGATTTCACATGACCATACCCTTGACAACCAAAATATTGTTGACCCATAGAATTATTAAAAGTTTGACCTTCTTTCTCTTTAGGTTTTTCATTATTCTTCACCTTAGTGGGTTCATTCCTCTTGAAATTTCTAGGTTCGGCATTGTTTTTACCTCTTGCCATTCTGTTATTGTTCCTAAGAAAATTTCTAAAGTTCTTGACAAGGTAAGCAATCTCTGTAGCAGAGAGTTTATCATCAAATCCATTCATATCAACATCATCAACAGATTTAAGAGCCATTGTGGATTTTCTTGTCTTAGGTAGGAAGAGATCCTACAAGTTCATTAACAAGGATGAAGTCTACATCCTTGCTTTTAGTTATAGCAGTCACTTTGGGTCTAAAATCCTCAGTCAAAGATCTATGTATCTTCCTAAAAATTTTAGGTTGATCATAGATTTCACCCATAAGCAGAGTTAACAATATCATTTAATTTAGCATAGAATTTATCAAAACATTCATCATCAGACATTCTAATACTTTCAAAACAAGAAGTTAACTGCTGCAGTTTGTTAATCTTAATTGCCTTTGTGCCTTTATGCACAGTTAGGAGAATATTCCAAACAGTACGAGCAACCTCAACATTAGAGATTCTCTTGAATTCCTCCATAGAAACAGTATTAAAAATAGCATTCATGGCTTTTCTATTAAAAGCGGCTACTTCTTTTTGAGAAGTTTGCCACTCACTTGTTGGAGTAGTGGGCTTCTCCCATCCGTATTCAACGGAGTTCCAAATTCTCTCATCAATAGATTTTATGAATGTTTTCATCCTTACTTTCTGGTAGGCATAGTTGTTTCCATCAAAGTGAGGTGAGATCACAAGAGATTGATCGTGTTCCAACATGACAATAGGGGTCAAGGGCCAACTCTTAGATAAAAAGATCTTCAAACTAGAGCTAACCCGCTATGATACTATTTGTACGTTTTTAGACCCCTTAAACACAAACATATTAACCTAGTTATTTAGCTAAGTGATTAACTTAGGTAAATTATTCAGATCTAAGTTAACACAGATAAATCATATCATTGAAATAGTGCGGAAAATAAATAACACAACAATATGATAACTCAGGAAAACCAAACTAATAAGAAACCTAGGGAGGTTTTAACCTAGCTATTCTCAAGGTAAAATAGATCCACTATGAAAGAATTGAAGTTTACATAATAGCGACTTAGACCACTAACATCTTATTGCTACCTCAAGGAGGAAACTTACTACCATTATCACGTGACAGCTCCAAGTCCATGGATTACTTCTTTCTTGGATTCACAGCAACTACAAGTACTCCTACTTGTATTTTCTTTAAGCTCTTTATGCAGTAACTGAAGTGATCACCAAGTTCTTGACATCAATCTTGAGATTGGAAACTCTAAGTATGTATGGAGGCAAACACCTCTAGATCTCACAAGAGATTCATACACACAGCATAAACAACATCTGAAAAACGTGGCTAGGGTTTTTCCTTTAATACTTAAGGCAAAACATAAAACCTTACACGTTATACGGGCTTAGACTGAGTTGGAAATTCTGCAGAAAAACAATCTGCATGAGATTCGATTGATCGAGTCTCATTTTCGATTGATTGAGCCTGACAAATTTACACAGTAAATCCTGCAATATACTCGATTCCAACTTTACACATAAACACACATTGAGCAAGTCTAAAACAAGACTAAACGTTTTGATCATGGTTTGCCAACATTACAAAATGAAGTTCGACTTACTAGCAATGTTCATTTTTAGGGGGTGACTATGGCTGCTCAGTAAGTATGTGGGCCTCTTTTGTGTTTCCTATTGTCATGTAGTTTGCATTCACTTGGAGTATGCTAGGCTGTGTTTCTATTTTGAGTTGGACTGTAATTTAGTGCAAAGAAAGGCCCATCATGTGCTATGGTCTTTCACCCTTGCTCTATGGTGTATGCGGTTGAAAATGTCATATTGTTAAATGTCATTTATTTGTTTGTTTTGTTTTTTTCGCCTACAGTGTGTGGTGTAATATGTATGGTTGATTAAAATAATTTTCAGCAGCATCCCTTTTCGATTTTGATAATGTGATAGGGGATTTAAATTATAGATTTTTTTGTTCGAAATGCCCGAAAATGCGAGTAGTATCCCTTTCCTTTCCTAGTAACCATAGGATGATCCATGTGAGGACAGTGGCGACGCCACGTTGGAGTCAGGGTGTTCCCAGGAACACCCTGACTTGAAATTTTTTTTTTTTATATATATAATAATTATATTTTTTTATTTATTTACCCTTAAAAAAAAAATGAGGAACACCCTCAAAGACAGATGAGGAACACTCTCAAAAAAGAAAAAAATTATTTATCCCACTTTCAAGCGAGAAAAAAAAGCCCAAAAAAATTTTTGTACTAAAATCTGAAAAAAAAATTGTAACAGAGCCCAAAAAAAAAGCCCAACATCAATCCTAAATGTAAAGCAAACCCAATCTAAACAAAAAAAAAAAAAAAACAACCCAACAGATGCAAACAAGTAAAGCAAACCCACGGATTCTAAAATTTTATTAAAAAAAAAAAGAAAAAAAAAAACCCAATATACGCTGCAATCACTAAAGCAAGCCTAAACACAAATTCACTAAATCAGAAATCATAAAGCAAACCTAAACACAAAAACGTCCACAGAGCAATGCAGCCAACGCTGCAAGCCAACAGACATCGCCGCGATCGGTCGACCAACACAACTCGAGCTCCAGTCAGAGCACATCGCATCAGGATTCGGTCATCGGAGATCGCTCACTGGATCGGATCGGAGATCGCCGATCGGTCGCATCGCTCGTCGCTCGCTCCGTGACCTTCGTCGCTCGTCGCTCGTCGCTCGCTCCGTCGCTCGTCACTTGCTCCGTCGCTCGACTTGCGTCGGTGCTCCCTCAACCTTAAGCTCAAGAACCTCAAGGTATTTCATAACTTCTCTCTCTTGTTCTCTCTGACTCTCTCTCTCTCTCTCTCCCTCTCTATCTGAAAAATGAAAATGGAAGTGAAATGCGAAATGAAATGAAAGTTAAATTAAATACTTTATCTATTCTTTGCTCAGCTTAGCTTTAATTTTATTACATTTTGACCCTTTTTTTTTACTTTTTCTGTTTGGCTTTATCTGTTGGTATTAGTGTTGGTGAGATATAATTAATTGTTTTATTGTGATTTTTAATTGCGAAAATTTTTTATTGGCAGCTGTCTCTTGTAATTGGGTTATTGGGAGGGGCTTGTCTCATTGTCTGTCTGTTGAGTGGGGTGGAGGTGAATGGGCACATGGCACATGGGGCCTGGTGAAGTATTCGAATTGGGGAAAGTAAACAATGGGCTAGCACAACTAATAAATAATAATTTAATTAATTAATAATTAATTAAGAAAATAACTAATAAATAATAAATAATAATTTAATTAACTAATATATTGTAAAAGATAAATAAATTAAATTATGTTAGGTTAGATAATAATTAATAATTTTATAATTAATGATATAATAATATAACAAATTATAGTTTATAAAAGACAAACAAATTAATGAAACAACTAAACAACAATAATTAATAATTTTATTAATATTTCAAATGAAATTATTGTTTATTTTTTTGTTAGAATTATGGACAAATATTTGATAAGAAAACCACGTATTCAATATTCATCTCTTGTGCAAGATTCATCTTCCTTTCGTTGATGATGGCTTCGGATCTTTCAACTAAAAAAAAAAATTTAGGAACACCCTGAAAAAAATTTCTGGAGTCGCCACTGTGTGAGGAGGAGTTGGGAATAGCCTAATGGTTGGCAACATCATTTTACCAACTATTGCATTGGAAGTATAGGAAATGGCATTTTGGATCAGAGATAGAGATTTGAGAGATGACCAAGGAACCACTAATGTTTCTCAAGAGACTCGTGTAAAAACAAAAAATTAAATTCATCTCATAATGCTAAACCCTCTCTGACAGCAAATAATACTAAAAAAAAAAAGTAGAGTTCTCTTATGGGCTCGGAACCCCTATATTTCCTTCTTATTATAATGTCTAATCACTCAAAAAAAAAAAAAAAAAAAAAAAAGAAAGATTAAAGAAAATCCTACAATGAACTGCTGATATGCAAAAAGTACAATACTCAGACAGCTTGAAAAGGTCCCATGCAGTCCATTCCAGCGGTGACATAAGAGAAGACCACCCGCATGTTGAAAAGTTTTTGACTGTAAATAGTATCATAGCCATAGGCAGAACAGCCTCCACCAGCAGCGCCCTCTCAGCAACTTTTTTTATCATGCAATAATACCTAGTAGCACATAAACCTTAATGTTGATTGGGTCACATAGTAACAAAGTACTTAACATGTACTCTTGAAAAATACCTAAAATATACGAAAATTGAATCATTTTTTTTTTCCTAGTTCAGCTAGATTGTTGATAGATTGTTATGAATTTTGTTCTATTTGAAAATAGGATAAATCTTTAGAAAAAAAAAATTAGTTATTGTTTATACAAGATATGATAGCCATATTGAATTTTAAGGAGACCCAAAATAATAATAATAATAAAAATGTGATTAATTTTAATTTAGAAAATTTTGGGAGTTAGTAAGCAATGAATTTGAAGAAACAAAAAATTTTCTTGAGTGAACATGATCATATTCACATACAATGAATTAGTGAGCAAGTGATATTAAGGGAAACTCTTTATTACGTGTTGTGTGTAAAGAGATTTGGAGGGAATTGTTTTTTTTTTTTTTTTTTTTCAAATATAGAAATTGACAACCCTATTGTCCTTAGATATTAGAAATTAACTCTTTAATGATTCCTACAATGAGACTCTTGCCTCTTTGTCACGCCTCAAACCCATGAGAGTCTAAAGCATGAGAAAAATATCTCAAAAGTATCTATAGATTTTTCCTGTGTTGACGTGGGTGGGTTGTTGAGGCGAGTTTGTGGTGGTGGTTTTTTTTTTTTTTTTTTTTTTAATCAGAGTTATGGTGGTGGCAGGTGGTGGTTTGTTGACGTGGGTGGGTTGTTGAGGTGGGTTTGTGGTGGTGGTGGTTGTTTTTTTTTTTTAATCAGAGTTGTGGTGGGCTGGTTGTGGTGGTGACAGTAGGTAGTGGGTGGCTGTGACCGGAGGAAGAGAGGGAGACAGAGAGAAAGAAAGAAAATGATGAAGAATAAAGAAAGACTATTTAAATGAAATGATTGTAAACTAGAACCATTGACGCAGAGTAAGTTATAAAATGATAAGTTAAAATAAATAAAGTAACTTTTTGTGGTAATAAAAAGTTAAAATTTTAGCTCCATTAGTATGGATGCTAAGCTGTGATAAAAGATTCTTGCCAAATTTTTTTGCCTTGGTGATTGTGATAGGTAGAAAATATTGTTAATTCATGTTAAGGTGAGATTCCATCATCTGATAGTTATGACAAATTATGCCAAAACTTTTTGCGTGAGTGATTGTGATAGGTAGAAAAGGGAGAATTATTAAGTACTCGTAGAGTATCATAAATATGTATTTTCTCTTCTCACATAAATAGTGAGTCCTACAATAAATTTAATTAGTAGAATCTACTATTTATGTGAGAGGAAGGTATACGCATTTATAATACTCTGGGAGCACACAATAATTTTTTGATAAAAAATATTGTAAATTCATGTTAAGGTGGGATTCCATCATCTGACAGTTATGACAAATAATGAGCTGTCTGTGACTGTAGAAAATGTATACACGAAGCTTTACAGTTAAGTAATGCTCAAGACATAACTTTGTATATAATTTTGTGTCACAATTTACAATGAGATAAGTTGTGAGTGATGAAAGTATGTCTTCACATGGTCCACTATTGTATATTTACAAATTATAACTTATCATGTGACGAGTTGTGACATAAAATTATGTATTTTTATGTGTTTATAGCATTGCTTGAATTTTTTTTTATTAAAAAGAAAGAAAGAGAGAAAAATAGGGCTTCACGGGTGATCATTGTCCTAAAAATAGGCCTTCACGGGTGCATTTTTATCTGATCATTGTCGGATTTGATCTATCTAACCAACTTCTGTACGTTCCTAAAGCATTCTTCTTCTCCGACCGTGTTTCTGTCCTTGGATTTCTTCTTCTTCTTCCATTTCTTTCCTCTAAACCTTTATCTACCCAAAACTCATAGCATGGCACGAGTTTCATCCTTGGTTTATTTGGCACTGTTCTTCACATTTTGCTCCATGTTTCAAGTTGCAGAGTCTGCTTCTCAAGCCAACGGTTTGATAGAATGGAAATCAACACTAGATGCTCGAAGCCAGCAAGTTCTCTCTTCTTGGACAATTGCTCCAAATAATAGTAGCCCATGCAACTGGTTGGGCGTTCTTTGCCATCGTGGTCATAGCATCACTGTAATAAACCTTACCAGCTTAAGCTTACGAGGTAATCTTGACAAATTTCCCTTCTCCTCTTTATCTACTCTTGCATATCTCAAACTTAATATGAACCATCTTTTTGGCACCATCCCACCACATATAGGTAACCTTACCCATAAGTTACTTTTTCTTGATTTGTCATCCAATTATCTATCTGGTACAATCCCACAAGAATTTGGTAGGTTAACAAACGTTAAAAAGGTGCGTCTCAATGATAATCTGTTAAATGGTTCCATTCCGATTTCTGTTGCTAATATGAGTAATTTAGGTTACTTCTATGTGCAAAAGAATGACTTCTCTGGTTCCATTCCTCCAGAAATTGGAAGTCTTCCTAACCTCATTGGCCTTGACTTGTCGTGGAATAGCCTAACAGGTCCAATCCCTTCCACCTTTGGGAACCTTACAAAATGTACATTAGTACATTTATTCTGCAATTTTCTTTCAGGCCCAATTCCACACGAAGTCAGCAACATGAAATCTTTGATTAGCTTGAGTCTTGAAAACAATAGTCTTTCCGGTTCAATTCCAGCTTCTGTAGGTTCTCTTGGCCAACTTAAACTTTTCCATGTCAATACAAATAATCTTTCTGGCAGTATTCCTGAGGAGCTAGGAAATTTACTTTCTTTGAAACGATTACAACTACATGAAAATAAACTGACTGGATTAGTGCCCGCTTCAATTGGAAAGTTGAAGATTTTGGAAACTTTATTTCTTCGTGATAATCAATTGTTTGGCACCATTCCTCAAGAGTTTGGAAACTTGGTGAAGTTAACTGCATTGATACTCGACATGAACTACTTCACTGGTTCATTGCCTCAAAATATCTGCCAAGGTGGATTACTTCAAAAGTTTACTGCAAGCCACAACCAATTCAGTGGTCAAATACCCAAAAGCTTGCTAAATTGCTCTGCCTTGTTGAGGTTACGACTGAATGGAAATAAATTGAGCGGAAATCTATCTGAAGTTTTTGGTGCCTACCCACGGCTCAATTTCATTGATCTTAGCCATAATAATTTGTTTGGTGAAATCTCAAGCAATTGGGCAAGTTGTCCGAAGCTAAATACGCTCCTTATTGCGTATAACAACATCACTGGCACCATACCGGCAATTATAGGAAACTCAACCCAATTAGGTGTACTTGATTTGTCTTGGAATAGATTGGTTGGGGAAATTCCTAAGCAAGTTGGGAAGTTGACATCTCTTTCCAAGCTGCTATTGAATGGCAATCAACTTTCAGGTATCATTCCACTAGAATTAGGAGCTTTAACCAATCTTCTCTTTTTGGACTTGTCTGCCAACATGTTCAGCCAGACAATACCAGGATGTTTGGGTAATTTGTCACAACTTATTTACTTGAACTTGAGTTACAATAAGTTCAATCAAAATATTCCTGATCTGCTTGTACAGTTTGTACAATTATCTCAGCTAGATTTGAGTCACAACTGTCTTGGAGGGGAAATTCCAAGCAATATATACAATTTGAGAAACTTAGTGATGCTAAACATCTCCCACAACAACATCTCTGGTGAAATTCCTACTTCTTTTGAATATATGAAGGAGCTAATGTATGTTGATGTCTCATTCAATCAATTGCAAGGCCCTATTCCCAACAGTGCAGCATTTCTACTTGCTCCCATTGAAGCATTGGAGGGGAATAAAGGATTATGTGGCAATCAAATAGGGCTGACACAGTGCAGCCGTGCCTCCAATAAACACCATCATGTTTTGGCAAGTAGAACTTCTGTCATTCCATTTATTTTTGGTCCTTTGGGAGTTGTATCATTCGTTTTAATTGTAATTTACTTGATCTCTGGAAGAAAAAAATACTCACAAGGTGAACAAATAATAGAAGAAGGTGACATTCATCAACAAGGTGAAGTTCTTGAAGATGACCTCTTCATTCAATCTTCTACTGAAGGAAAAAAATTGTTTGACGAAATAATTCAAGTCACAGAGGATTTTCATAACAAATTTCGCATTGGTATTGGAGGAGAAGGGAGTGTATACAAAGTGCAGTTGGAATCAATTGGCAATGTAGCTGTTAAGAAACTCCATGCCTTGCCTGATGGTAGAGGATATGACAAAGAAAGTTTAAATGAGCTACAAGCACTGGAGGGAACCGGACATCGAAACATTGTAAAGCTTTATGGTTATTGCATACATAGAAGGGTCTCATTTTTCATATATGAGTACTTTGAAAAGGGAAGCTTGGCAAATGTGTTGAGGAATGAAGACACTGCTAGAGGCCTAAATTGGTCTAGCCGGTTTAAAGTCATCAAAGGTGTGGCAGCAGCGCTATCTTATATGCACCATGATTGCAAAAAGCAATTTATCCATCGTGATATAAATAGCAAAAATATTCTGTTGGATGATGAATATGAGCCACATATATCAGATTTCGGGCTAGCTCGACTTGTGGATTTTAATACCCCATATGAGACACGATGTGCAGGCACACCTGGATACATTCCGCCTGGTAATATAGTTCTTATTTTCTTGAAGTAACATAGGGCTTAGATTATAACTAATGTTGGATTGTTGTCTTTGTCTTTGCAGAATGTGTTGGAACAATGATTTTGACTCCAAAAGTTGATGTCTATTGTTTTGGAGTTCTAATACTCGAACTCATCCATGGCGAGTATTTAGATGATATGGTTTCATCATGTCAGAAGAAGGAATCAAATTGGTCATTTGATTTTTCAAAAAAACAAAAAAAGAAATATTCATTTGCTGATGAAGATGTGTTGGACCAGCGCCCTTCATCTCCCACAGAACTAGAAAAGTTGAAGCTCGCAAGTGCGTATAAATTGGCAAGACGTTGTGTAAATAAAGAACCAGATGGAAGGCCAACAATGAAAGACGTTTTTAAGAATATTAGCCAAGAATACAACTCTAGTAGGACATTGTCAAACAATGCATCTTCCAGTAGGACATTATTGGACAACTAGTAAGTTGATGAATCAATTTAACTGCAATTTGTTATTCTTCTGATTTTTTGTGTTGTGCTCCACGGATATGCTTTGAATATGGTAAAAGGCAGTTGTGTACATTTTTGTGTTCAATTATAGATATTTCTCACCTATTACATTGAACTCCAATAGTTGAAGCTCCATTTGTAATTGTTTTTTATTTTTTAAGATCCAAAAATCTCTAGGGTAGGTATTCTTTTTTTTTCTCTGTTAACCTCCTATTATGTTTTATGGTTCTGATCATGTAGTTTCTTTATTTATTTTTTCTCATTTCATTCAGGGAACGGAACCATGAAACTTTATACAATGTTACAATCTAGGATTTCCTTAAGCAAGATGATCTCATCTAGAAACTCCTAGCCATAATCATCACCATCAGGTAAAAGATGGGGTTTCTTAACAGAATATATTTTGAGATCACTCAATTTAAAAAGGTTTTTACTACTTTGAAGATATTTCCATTTGATTTGTTTTCATCGAGGTGAACTTTGACCAAGGCTTGAACACATTTTCAGGCTTTTGGGGATTTCACCACCAGGACCAGGGTAATTGCTGTTTGAAGTAGACTTTTGAAGTGATCGACCTTGGAAAATCTGCTGGGGAAAATAACCTGTGAGGCAGTTTGTTCATTGCCAGCAGAGCCAATCTCAACAGGTATTCAAACACTGAGGAATGGAACCAGAATATATTTTGAAATCACTCAATATAAACAGGTTTTTATTACTTTGAAGCTTGAATCTGTGAAATTTTACCTCTCATGATGACTGATTCCATGTAATTTTAGGTCAATTGAGTCACACACGTGAAAGGAAAAGAGTTGAAAATAGATGATAAATTTAAGATACAAAGAAGACAAGAACTAGAAAAATATACCTCTGCTGGAAGAATTATTCTTATATAGTTGTGTTTCAAGATCATCCTTATATATTTGTATAGGTATGTTGGCAAACACGTGATCATAAACTTGTCTAGTTATAGATCATAGAGTTTAGAGGTATGATTAAACTATGCTCAAGGTGCTGTTAGTCAGTGTGCAAGAACAGGAAAGCACTAATTTAGGAACTGAAATTTCATTAGTTTAAACTTATCAAAACTTAAGTTCAATCGATCAAAATGTGTATATGTAGATTTTATTTTCATCCCATTAAACTCATCAAGTGATTAGAGTTTCAATCCAGTTTCACTAAGTATATAAAGAAATCCCTAATGCACATTTTTCAAGACTTTGGAGTTGTTCTTTTGAGATATAAAGGTTCTATGCTTTCTCCTTTCAAAGCCATTACCAGAAATCAATCTACATATAAGCTGAACTAGTAGATCTAAAGTTGATGCAAACTAGTCGTCAAAGGTGCTGGATCTAAACCTTCAAATGTGATCTTGGAGGTGTAGACTAGAGGTTTATGCTAGAGAAAACCTTCAAGGTTGGTCTTGGAGTTGTGGAATGGAGGTTCATGTTTGGAACACATTTATATCAGAGAAGTATGTAGGATTCAGAGCTAAGTTTGTGAACTAGAGTTAGGTTTACTATGAATTGATACCCTGACTATAAATCTCCATCTAATAGTGGATTTTTCGTCTTCGGATTGGTCCCCCCAAGTTTTTCCTTCGGAACAAGTTGTTTTATAAGGTTTCCAAGGTCATCATATCTTGTGCCATTTACTTTTCTTTTGTGTATGATATGTTTGATTATTTGTTTAACCTAAGGCTTACATAATTAATCTAATTAACAACTTGTTGATTTTGTAGTATCTACTCTCCAATATGTTGGTTCTGTTCAAGAGTGCATTTCTCTTCGAGGACATTTTAATAAGCATAATGTTGTGATAACATCATATGATGTGGTTCGTAGAGATATTGATCATCTTGGACATCTTCTATGGAATTATTGTATTTTAGATGAAGGTCACATCATCAAGAATGCAAAATCTAAAATTACACTTGCAGTAAAGCAGTTGAAAGCCCAGCACCGCCTTATACTGAGTGGAACGCCAATCCAGGTTGGTTACAGTGTTAGAACCTTAAAAAAATTTTGAACAGTTTGTCTGAGAAATAGTTCACCTTCTGTTGCAGAACAACATCATGGATTTATGGTCTCTCTTTGATTTCCTAATGCCGGGCTTTCTTGGAACGGAGAGACAGGTATATTTTGTGCCTCCTGACTTTCATATACTTTTCAGCATATCTTTTTTTTTTTTTTTTTTAATTATTGACTAAAGATGTTAAGCACTATGATTAAAAAGGGAAAAACGAATGCTTGACAAGCAGGTTATGTTCCTCGACATAAATTATATTGATGTGTTTATAGTATTATATATAATTCAAAGATGCTGTCTTCTCAATTTCAAGATTTTCTATCAATGACTTGATATTGAATTCCCTTTCATTGTCCTCCACGGCTTCACACATCCACTGACCAGCCACAAGTGTATTTTTCTATACCCCCACCCCCCCCCTTTCTTTTTTTTCTTTCTGTCTTGTTTCTGTAATTCTAATTCCTTGATTTTAATCTTTCGCATGCTTTTACCATGTCTAGAGAATTTAATCATTGACTAGAAATTAGTATTCGTTATCCTTATTTTCGTAACTTAATTTGCATAGCTTTCACTATTTGTAAGATTATTGTATTTAAGTTGTTCCTCTCTCTCTCTCTCTCTCTCTCGTCTATTAACAGCATTAAGGATCATACATGTGCATATGGCTTGTTGATTGCCATTTGTGCACTCTGTTTGGAATGACTAACATACAAAAGGAAAAAATTTCAGCCTTTATATATTTCTTTTGAGTTGCTGGTGTATCAAATACTAATGGTTGTTTTATAATCTGGCTATAGCCTCCCCTATGATGTATTATTGATTGGTCGGCATTGTCATTCGATGAATTAAGCTTGTCTGCTACGGCTTCAGCCTCTCTGATAGTATTGTCACTATTGTACTTAGCTTCATCTTTTTTCATGCTATTGTCTAATGCCCAAAACATTTGTTGGTTTTATCTGGCTTTTGCAGTTCCAAGCCATGTATGGAAAACCACTGCTAGCAGCTAGAGATTCTAAATGTTCTGCCAAGGATGCTGAAGCAGGGGTACTTGCTATGGAAGCACTGCACAAACAGGTGCACTTTTTTTTTGTTTTTTAGTTTTTATTTCATATTTTATATATGACGCAATGATTAACACATCTCTTTTAATTGAAAGATTACCTATCAGAGAAAACAAAAGTCCTCTTCTAATTGAAGGGTTTTCTTTTTTTCTTTTTTTGAGATACTATTGAAGGGTTTTCCATTTTACAGGTGATGCCATTCCTTCTCCGTCGAACAAAAGATGAAGTCCTGTCTGATCTGCCAGAGAAAATTATTCAGGACAGATACTGTGACTTGAGCCCTGTGCAATTAAAACTATATGAACGATTTTCAGGGGCAAATGTAAGGCAAGAAATCTCAAGTATTGTAAAACTAGATGATTCCGCAGATAAGGGCGAAGGAGGTAGTTCAACCAAAGCATCTGCCCATATTTTCCAGGTAGTGTGATCAACTGATTATTTATTTGTTTATGTTTTCTTCATGAATCATTCTTTCCCACGGTTGAGTTGTAAAATATGAGAGTATAGGGTAGAGACTCAAGAATGAAGAAGACAAGAATAGAGAGAAGCAGAGACTGTAAGAAAAAGGAAAAAAGGTTTAGGGCTTAATCAATCAAGATAACAGCTTGATTGTCACAATATATCTGCATAGGAGTAGGGACATCAATACCCAACTAGCAAAAGAGGGATTGAACCCATAACATCTTGAAAGCAATATGATCCATATTTTAATTAACTTTAATCTATTTTCTGTGACCTGATGTATGTACTGTGTTACATGTTTCAGGCACTTCAGTACTTGCTAAAACTTTGTGGTCATCCATTGCTTGCCATCGGTGAAAAGGTTCCAGAGTCATTGAAATACCTTTTGTCAGAACTCCTACCTGCAAATTCAGACATTATTTCAGAACTTCATAGACTGCACCACTCTCCTAAGTTAGTTGCTCTTCAGGAAATTCTTGAGGAGTGTGGGATAGGTGCTGATGCTTCAAGTTCTGAAGGTACCATTGCAGTTGGGCAGCACAGAGTTTTGATATTCGCCCAGCATAAAGTATGTATACTACTCCATGTTTGACTAATGTGATGTTGAGGTTAAACGTGTGCTTTTTTGATGTCATTTACAATGGACTCTAATGCAGGCCTTTCTAGACATAATTCAAAGAGATTTGTTTCACACTCATATGAAGAATTTAGTTTCCTTATCTCTATTATTCACTGAATATAAATATTTTTGCTTATTTATTTTGTTCTTTAATTTGTGTTCCACTATATGTACTTTTTTCATTTGCAAGTTCATACATGCATAAAGCCCTAGTACATGCACCTAGTCTTCAACGTCAAAGCAGGTGGAATTCTTATCATATTGAATAAATGAGTGGCGGAGGAAGTTCATTGGACAGTGGGTGAATCTTTGGGTCTTTCACTTATTTTGGAATGTGGAGGATAATTTCAAAGGGGTGTTTTTGGGGTGTGTAGGGACCAAATAATGATGGGGTGAGATTAAATTTGTGGGAAGAATGGTTAAAGGGAGATGGATAGCAGCTTGGTGCATACAGTAGGACTTAAATGCAGTGAGGCTCTCGTACTGTCTGAGTTTGTCTTCAACCATAATAGTTTTACAGATTTTATTAATTAGTTAAAATTGCTCCATTTTTCACAAGAAGTGGGCTCTTTTACAGGGAGAAATAATCAAGATCAACCTTCTATTCCTCACATTGACCGATTTTTGGCTTTGACGTTGAGGGAGGATTGTTATCAAAATGTAGTTCAGTGGTTCTTACGTCAGCTTGTTTCATATTATTATCCTATTTTGTTCGATTATGGTGGTTTGAGAGGGGTGGAAGTCTGTTTTAATTTGAGAATGTGGTTAAAGGAACTTGGCATGGTTGATAAAATAAAGGAGTGATGGAATAGCTGTTGGGCAGGCTTAGCTAGTTTTGTTCTTGTCAAGAAGCTTCACCAATTGAAA
Organism: Quercus ilex subsp. ballota; assembly: GCA_032727855.1. Classification (NCBI taxonomy): domain Eukaryota; kingdom Viridiplantae; phylum Streptophyta; class Magnoliopsida; order Fagales; family Fagaceae; genus Quercus; species Quercus ilex. The sequence continues at coordinate 52,107,183 of CM064916.1, read as the reverse complement.
GGTGATCAGAGAAAAAGTTGAATAAGGAGAGTATTTAGGGATATAGAAGTGCAATAAAATAGAGCACGTTGGTTGAGCTATCAAGACTGGATTTGGAGGAGTGTAACCTATATAACGAAGAAAGGGATGGTAGAGGCTAATTGAGGACGGACTTAGAAAAGATTTCATGGATAGTAGAGGCTAATTGAGGATGGACTTAGAAAAGATTTCCTTGATAAAAGAATCAAGTTGAAGGCAAAAATCTAGAGTCCTTTAGTTGAAAGAAGGTGATGTCAATACTATGTTCTTTTCATTAGTCGGCAAATTTTCATATTCATTTGAAATTGATTGGTCCCAAGCGTGGGTTTCGCCAATTCTCATGCTGTTTTGGAGTTTCAGGACTCATTTTCTTATATGATTTTGTTTTGTAACCTTCTAGATACTTTTTTGTTCATTCATCATGAACATAAAGTTATTTTTTTGAATAAATAATACTACTTACTTTAAAAATAATAATAATAATAATAAATAAATAAATAATATTGGAAGTGGATGGCACACTAGAAATTGAGAATTAGATCAAGGATTGTTTGTAAGTTGTCAACCGGAAAAAATCACGATTCATATATTAAAGGTTAAATTAAAATAGAAAATTATTTTATTTAATGACTGTACTATTTCAAATATATTTATATATGATTCTAATTATATTATATTCTTTTGTATTTATATTTAATTATAACCATATTATATTCTTTATGTTTCCCCTTTTGCTTTCTATATTCTTTTTCCTTTTTCCTTTCTCAAATCAATGATGCAACCGCATAAATATGAGTCATGCTATGTCTATTTGTGCATTCATAATTCCAATGGGTTTACTTATGTTGCTTTCCAAAGCAGTGTCACATATCTGCGGTTGGATGGATCAGTTGAACCTGAAAAACGTTTTGACATTGTCAAAACATTTAATTCTGACCCTACTATTGATGCCCTACTACTTACAACACATGGTAAGTTCTATTTACCTTTTCTTTTGACATTGAGATTCCACTAGGCTGGAAGTTGATTCTTGTAACTCTTTGCAGTTGGTGGGCTTGGTTTGAACCTAACATCTGCAGACACCCTGATTTTCATGGAGCATGATTGGAATCCAATGCGAGATCATCAGGTAATTATAGTTGTCTGTTGTTTCTGATTTCTGATATCTTTCTCCAAGGGAATGCAACTTTGGGCACTTGTGTTCTTGGGGGGAAGGGGTAGACAGAACTATTGTTAGTTCCATCATAACAAATACATTCATCTAATGTATTTTCACTTGCACAGGCAATGGACAGAGCACACAGGTTAGGTCAGTGGAAAGTCGTGAATGTCCATCGACTCAAAGAGTTATAGCTTAATTAGCACTTCTTCCTCTCATAATAACGGGATGGAGAGTAAGACTGAGTTGAAGACTTGCTTGGTGCATGTGTAACTTACCAATAAAATAAAATAAAATAAAAACCTCTATACTACAGGGTCAATTTCTATGGTTTTAACTTTGCATTGGTCCCCCCATCCCCCACTTCTCTTATAATCTGTATTTTAATCATTATTCTGAGATTTTTATATCAGTTTCTTAGTTTGTGTTTTGTTTTTTCACCCAATGATACCGATGGTTTTTTACTTGTACTTTTTGACATGCTCATTCTTACATTTTGGAACAATCGGCAGAGTAATCTGCATGTTACTGTGTCTACCTTAGTTGCTGCTGCAGTTGTCTGGATGTCAGAGCTTCCTGCACGACTCAATCTAATTATTTTGCCTTTGATGGCTTCAATAAAAAGAGAGCAGGTAGTATGTTGGATGTGAATGCTTTTTTTTTTTTTACCATGTAAAGACATCTTTTGCATGATCTTAATCTATCTTTCATGTCTTCTGAAGGAGGAAATACTGCAGCAGAAGGCTGCTGCGGCACTTGCGGAGCTTATTTTTCATTGTATTTCACGCAGGCCTAGCCCAAATGATAAGTTAATCAAGAATATATGTAGTTTAACGTGCATGGATCCTAGTGAGACACCTCAGGCAGGAGTCATCAGTTCCATGGAGGTAATCGATAATCAGGGTCTCTTGTCCTTTGGAACTAGTATATGTAAACAGAAGTCAAACGTACACATGCTAGCTGGAAGTTAAGATCGGTCAAGGGTTGAGGGCTTTATCAGCAGACGTGGGTCTGAACTTACATTGAGGCATATCTGTGAGAAGTTTGGTGCTTCATTATTTGAGAGGCTTCCTAAACTTTGGGACTGCCTTATCGAGGTTCTTAAGCCTTCCAATACTGAGGGTGTGAGTCCTGCAGATGAAAATCAAGTCATGCTAGCTATTGAATCCATTAAGGATCCCCAGATCTTGATAAATAATCCTTATATTTATTGTTTGACCTCTTATTTATTTATTTTACCAATGTATTAATCATAAGTAATGATAAATCATTTCTACCTTTATGGTCAGCTGTTGTCCCTATTTTGGATATTGGATATTTATTTGAAACTAGGTTCTTGATTCTGCTTTACTTTTGCTTTCTGAGTTCACTTCGTGATGGTGTCCATATGAATCTTTCTTTAAGTGCCACATTTTAAAGCAACCATCAGTCATAAGTATTCATGTAAATGTTCTGCACAAACTTGAGCAAAGCATTATTTGTTTTACTTAGCTTTCAACATCTCTTTTCCATCATATTTGTAGGATATATCCCTAGTTCTCTCTTGTAGCTTGAGATCAAGGATGTGTTTTTTGAACTGTTTTCAGAACTTTCTTTTTGGCAACTGTCCATTACTCAATTCCTTGTTTTAAAGTTCCTTACATATCAACTACTGTGTGCTGAGGTCTCGAAAGTGGTTTCGATAGTGCCTGGTGTATGACTGATGAATTCTTATATTTCTTGAAGAAAACTTTAATCAAGTTCCGTGCAGATAGCATCGGTGTATGAGTGGTGCCTTCATTTTCCTTTTTGTACGACTAAATTAAGCCTTAATTCCGTCTAATTTGGGGCCTGCTCCATGAATCCTTTATCAACTAATTGGGTCACCTAATGTATCTAACTGAGAAAGAAATCCTAGACTGTAAACTAAGTAAAAAAAAGAAGTATTACTACATCTTAATGCCTAAACTGAATAGGGGAATCCTTGATCAGTAGGTCTTTGATCTGTCAAGAAATGTATAGTTGGATCCAAATCCAATAAAAGAAATACATCAATTCATCTCTACATTTTCTGTGAAGGGGAATCCTTGACCACCATACCCAATTATGCAGATTATGCTTTGTGTCCTTCATTGTTTTGTTTGAGTGTTGTCACTAACTTTGTGTGCATAGTCTGTACCCTTTACTGGCTCATGGTACTGGTCATGTCATAAACTGCATTGTTTATCAAGGCGGTATTCCCCCATCTGTATTGCATTACTTGTTCGCGTATGATATTAGTCTTATATTCTGTGGGTGTTTGTGTTGTCTCATTTCATTATATCATCTCTGATTTGCAGGTAGTACGTTCCATTGCTCCTATGCTGAATGAGGCTTTGAAACAATAACTACTCACTCTTCTGTCTTCCATTTTCAAATGTGTTTGCCATTCCCACATTGCTGTTAGATTAGCTGCTTCTAGGTGCGTCACTTCAATGGCCAAATCAATGACTAAAGATGTGATGGGAGCTGTTATTAAAAATGCAATTCCCATGTTAGGGGATATGACATCTGTCCATACCAGACAGGGTGCTGGCATGCTCATTAGTTTGCTTGTTCAGGGACTGGGCGTGGAATTGGTCCCTTATGCTCCTTTGTTAGTTGTTCCTCTTCTGAAGTGTATGAGTGATAGTGATCAGTCTGTCAGGCAGAGTGTGACACATAGTTTTTCTGCCCTTGTGCCGCTTCTTCGATTAGCGCGTGGCCTTCCCCCACCTGATGCTGTGAATGAAGATTTATCTAGAAATGCTGAAGATGCGCGGTTTCTGGAGCAACTACTTGACAACTCCCATATTGATGATTACAAGCTCCATACTGAACTGAAAGTGACATTGAGAAGGTATGCATGTCATGCTTTCCAACAATGGAATTTTTTGTCTGTCATAGTCATAGGCACAAATTTGGTTAGGATTGGAAGTTACTCTTTTTCAGGATAATTTTCTGTTATGTGGCAGTCCAGACCATAGATTTTAAAATTGGACAACCGTCCAGTTCGATCAGGTTAAGTGGGAACCGGAGGTCCAGCCGGTTTTTGAAGTTAGAAATTGTTATTTTTGTAAATTTGTGAGAAGAACTCCATGAACTGTGGTTGGACCAGCGAACAACAGAACTGTTAGCGGTTTGACCGGGTTGGGGAAGAATTTCTTTTTTTTAAAAAAAAAAAATTAAGATTGGGCGCCAATGCCCAAAATATGTCTAACGGTGCTATCCATTAGACCAGTTGTGTTGGTTGTGTCATTTAATTATTTACTATTATATTATATCCTTAGTAAGTATTAATAATTTTTTTTATTTTGTTTTATCTCCTCTTTCCATCAATATTTATTCTTTCATAATGATTTAAGAATTGTGGTTTTGAATGTGAATGCGCTACTTATGAATTTGGGTAAAAAAGGGTCTTTATTTTAGATTAAAATATTTTTAATTGAAGGATTACTAAATACAATATTTTTGTGCTTGTTTATGCTCTCTATTATTTTCTTTTAAACTTATTAAAATTGAGAAAATTCATTTGAAGGTTGTTCAAATTTCTTTAGAACTTTTTTAGTCAAACTTGCTAGTTTTTTAGTAATTTAATATTTTTATTATTTTCTTAATTAATTATGACATCATTAGAGTTTGACCTTGGTTTGAGCCCTGGTCCAATCTTTAAACCTTAAACCTTTCCCTTTTCTGGTTCTTCAACTCACATTGGTCCAAACTCCAATCACTAATTGTTAAAAACCCTCATATTGGAGCCATGTAAAGTTAATTACATCAGTAACCAAGCTAGCATCTTGGGTGAGCCAGAACTGATTCATTTGGGAGATTTCTGAAAATAATAATAATAATAAACTTGGAGTGACCAAGTGTAGTATTTTTATTTGTTGGGAAGAATTGGAATATAACTTCCAACTTAGATTGTTAATTATTGTACGACAAATTTGTGAATTTGTTTACTTTTGGAGGATTTGTGGATCTATGGTTTAGAACCTTTTAGATAAAGTATTTTGCAGGGAAGAGATAAAGAGTTGATTTAGGGTTAAATTGAGGTAGGAAGAAATGGAAATTGAACTATTTCACAATATGTGAACAGTGAGTGTGAATAGTATTCGTAAATAGTGACAAAGTAGCAAAAAGGAGAGAGAGAAAGAGAGAGTGAGTGAATGAAAAGGAAAAGAAGAAAGAACAATAAAGTTAACATGAATCTATACTCAAAATACTTAATGTTTTGTTGATCTACTCCTTGTTTGAGTACAATAACATACTTACATATTCCCTAAATCTTATTTTTTTCCTTATATAAAAAAAATAGAACCTAAATATTAGTGGCTGTTTGGTAACCAACTTTTAAACCAGTTTTCTTGATTTAAAAACAAAATGTGGGTCCCACGCATAAAATTCTTGTTTGGAAAGTTGTTTTCAGATACCCAACTTCAGAATTTTGTTCTCAAATTCACTGTGCAAAACTATTTTTGTAGAGCAGCCCCTAGGTGCTTTGAGATCCCTTTTTTGTTTTGATAAAAAGGCAGTGGCATTTTTATAAATATTAGATCTAGGTTTTGAAACCCTTTAATAGTAATTTTTACGTTTATCCTGCTCAATTCACAAATTTTTTCTCTCTCTGGCTTGACGATCATGGTGGCTCTTGTGAGTTGACAGTCCACAATGATGCTGCCAAAGCTCAACCAGCGGCTTCTTCATTGCAGCAGTGGTTGATCTTGGTTTTGCAGCATTGATGTTGGGTTTTGGTGTTTTGTGGCATTGACATTTGGTGTTTCACGGCTGAACCTCAACTGGCCTCCAATGCAAGGGTGGTGAATGGCAAGTTGGGTTTGTTGTGGCCACCAGTTGATTGTTAGGGGTCTGGTTTGCTGGGTGGGAGAGGGTTTGCTTTCTGGTCAGTGTTGTTCGGTTTTGGGAATAGCCTGTTAACTTCTCTTAATAGAACTAGAACTTCTGCTTTGACTAGGAAATCAAACCCAAATTGAATCAAACCAAAAGCCACATATAAAGTTCCATAAACAAAATAAGACTTATTTATTAATTAAATAAACCCAAGGCCCGCAACTATGACACATGCCCAATGATTGCAGACTTACCAAAATAAACCATGACTCTAGAATTAGGAAACTAGACCTGAAATAAAATATAAAAACTTAATTAACTACCATGGATACTTATTATTGGACTTTGCCTTAACTTTAGGCTTTCCAACTGGATGGTGTTTGCCTGGTTTTTTTCTAAGGATACTAGATTTGGTTTCTTTTTCTTTTTCTTTCTAGCTTGATCTGCTTAGATTTGTAATTCCTTTTATTTATGGTTTGATCCTGCTGTCGAATATTCCTTCATTGTGATCTGAGTTAAAGTCCTCATTCTGAGCTATGATGATCTTTTGATGTTTTCAGGTATCAACAGGAAGGTATAAATTGGTTGGCATTTTTAAAACGTTTCAAGCTTCATGGCATCTTGTGTGATGATATGGGCCTTGGTAAGACACTTCAAGCATCTGCGATTGTGGCATCTGACATAGTTGAGCATTGCACTCTGAATATCAGTGATGATCTTCCACCATCTTTAATAGTTTGTCCATCGACCCTTGTTGGACACTGGGCCTTTGAGATAGAGAAGTGTATTGATGATTCTGTAGTATCTACTCTCCAATATGTTGGTTCTGTTCAAGAGTGCATTTCTCTTCGAGGACATTTTAATAAGCATAATGTTGTGATAACATCATATGATGTGGTTCGTAGAGATATTGATCATCTTGAACATCTTCTATGGAATTATTGTATTTTAGATGAAGGTCACATCATCAAGAATGCAAAATCTAAAATTACACTTGCAGTAAAGCAGTTGAAAGCCCAGCACCGCTTATACTGAGTGGAACGTCAATCCAGGTTGGTTACAGTGTTAGAACCTTAAAAAAATTTTGAACAGTTTGTCTGAGAAATAGTTCACCTTCTGTTGCAGAACAACATCATGGATTTATGGTCTCTCTTTGATTTCCTAATGCCGGGCTTTCTTGGAACGGAGAGACAGGTATATTTTGTGCCTCCTGACTTTCATATACTTTTCAGCATATCTTTTTTTTTTTTTTTTAATTATTGACTAAAGATGTTAAGCATTATGATTAAAAAGGGAAAAACGAATGCTTGACAAGCAGGTTATGTTCCTCGACATAAATTATATTGATGTGTTTATAGTATTATATATAATTCAAAGATGCTGTCTTCTCAATTTCAAGATTTTCTATCAATGACTTGATATTGAATTCCCTTTCATTGTCCTCCACGGCTTCACACATCCACTGACCAGCCACAAGTGTATTTTTCTATTCCCCCACCCCCCCCCCCCCCCCCTTTCTTTTTTTTCTTTCTGTCTTGTTTCTGTAATTCTAATTCCTTGATTTTAATCTTTCGCATGCTTTTACCATGTCTAGGGAATTTAATCATTGACTAGAAATTAGTTTTCATTATCCTTATTTTCGTAACTTAATTTGCATAGCTTTCACTATTTGTAAGATTATTGTATTTAAGTTGTTCCTCTCTCTCTCTCTCTCTTGTCTATTAACAGCATTAAGGATCATACATGTGCATATGGCTTGTTGATTGCCATTTATGCACTGTGTTTGGAATGACTAACATACAAAAGGAAAAAATTTCAGCCTTTATATATTTCTTTTGAGTTGCTGGTGTATCAAATACCAATGGTTGTTTTATAATCTGGCAATAGCCTCCCCTATAATGTATTATTGATTGGTCGGCATTGTCATTCGATGAATTAAGCTTGTCTGCTACGGCTTCAGCCTCTCTGATAGTATTGTCACTATTGTACTTAGCTTCATCTTTTTTCATGCTATTGTCTAATGCCCAAAACATTTGCTGGTTTTATCTGGCTTTTGCAGTTCCAAGCCATGTATGGAAAACCACTGCTAGCAGCTAGAGATTCTAAATATTCTGCCAAGGATGCTGAAGCAGGGGTACTTGCTATGGAAGCACTGCACAAACAGGTGCACTTTTTTTTTGTTTTTTAGTTTTTATTTCATATTTTATATATGACGCAATGATTAACACATCCTCTTTTAATTGAAAGATTACCTATCAGGGAAAACAAAAGTCCTCTTCTAATTGAAGGGTTTTCTTTTTTTCTTTTTTTGAGATACTATTGAAGGGTTTTCCATTTTACAGGTGATGCCATTCCTTCTCCGTCGAACAAAAGATGAAGTCCTGTCTGATCTGCCAGAGAAAATTATTCAGGACAGATACTGTGACTTGAGCCCTGTGCAATTAAAACTATATGAAAGATTTTCAGGGGCAAATGTAAGGCAAGAAATCTCAAGTATTGTAAAACTAGATGATTCCGCAGATAAGGGCAAAGGAGGTAGTTCAACCAAAGCATCTGCCCATATTTTCCAGGTAGTGTGATCAACTGATTATTTATTTGTTTATGTTTTCTTCATGAATCATTCTTTCCCACGGTTGAGTTGTAAAATATGAGAGTATAGGGTAGAGACTCAAGAATGAAGAAGATAAGAATAGAGAGAAGCAGAGACTGTAAGAAAAAGGAAAAAAGGTTTAGGGCTTAATCAATCAAGATAACAGCTTGATTGTCACAATATATCTGCATAGGAGTAGGGACATCAATACCCAACTAGCAAAAGAGGGATTGAACCCATAACATCTTGAAAGCAATATGATCCATATTTTAATTAACTTTAATCTATTTTCTGTGACCTGATGTATGTACTGTGTTACATGTTTCAGGCACTTCAGTACTTGCTAAAACTTTGTGGTCATCCATTGCTTGCCATCGGTGAAAAGGTTCCAGAGTCATTGAAATACCTTTTGTCAGAACTCCTACCTGCAAATTCAGACATTATTTCAGAACTTCATAGACTGCACCACTCTCCTAAGTTAGTTGCTCTTCAGGAGATTCTTGAGGAGTGTGGGATAGGTGCTGATGCTTCAAGTTCTGAAGGTACCATTGCAGTTGGGCAGCACAGAGTTTTGATATTCGCCCAGCATAAAGTATGTATACTACTCCATGTTTGACTAATGTGATGTTGAGGTTAAACGTGTGCTTTTTTGATGTCATTTACAATGGACTCTAATGCAGGCCTTTCTAGACATAATTCAAAGAGATTTGTTTCACACTCATATGAAGAATTTAGTTTCCTTATCTCTATTATTCACTGAATATAAATATTTTTGCTTATTTATTTTGTTCTTTAATTTGTGTTCCACTATATGTACTTTTTTCATTTGCAAGTTCATACATGCATAAAGCCCTAGTACATGCACCTAGTCTTCAACGTCAAAGCAGGTGGAATTCTTATCATATTGAATAAATGAGTGGCGGAGGAAGTTCATTGGACAGTGGGTGAATCTTTGGGTCTTTCACTTATTTTGGAATGTGGAGGATAATTTCAAAGGGGTGTTTTTGGGGTGTGTAGGGACCAAATAATGATGGGGTGAGATTAAATTTGTGGGAAGAATGGTTAAAGGGAGATGGATAGCAGCTTGGTGCATACAGTAGGACTTAAATGCAGTGAGGCTCTCGTACTGTCTGAGTTTGTCTTCAACCATAATAGTTTTACAGATTTTATTAATTAGTTAAAATTGCTCCATTTTTCACAAGAAGTGGGCTCTTTTACAGGGAGAAATAATCAAGATCAACCTTCTATTCCTCACATTGACCGATTTTTGGCTTTGATGTTGAGGGAGGATTGTTATCAAAATGTAGTTCAGTGGTTCTTACGTCAGCTTGTTTCATATTATTATCCTATTTTGTTCGATTATGGTGGTTTGAGAGGGGTGGAAGTCTGTTTTAATTTGAGAATGTGGTTAAAGGAACTTGGCATGGTTGATAAAATAAAGGAGTGATGGAATAGCTGTTGGGCAGGCTTAGCTAGTTTTGTTCTTGTCAAGAAGCTTCACCAATTGAAAGGTGATCAGAGAAAAAGTTGAATAAGGAGAGTATTTAGGGATATAGAAGTGCAATAAAATAGAGCACGTTGGTTGAGCTATCTAGACTGGATTTGGAGGAGTGTAACCTATATAACGAAGAAAGGGATGGTAGAGGCTAATTGAGGACGGACTTAGAAAAGATTTCATGGATAGTAGAGGCTAATTGAGGATGGACTTAGAAAAGATTTCCTTGATAAAAGAATCAAGTTGAAGGCAAAAATCTAGAGTCCTTTAGTTGAAAGAAGGTGATGTCAATACTATGTTCTTTTCATTAGTCGGCAAATTTTCATATTCATTTGAAATTGATTGGTCCCAAGCGTGGGTTTCGCCAATTCTCATGCTGTTTTGGAGTTTCAGGACTCATTTTCTTATATGATTTTGTTTTGTAACCTTCTAGATACTTTTTTGTTCATTCATCATGAACATAAAGTTATTTTTTTGAATAAATAATGCTACTTACTTTAAAAATAATAATAATAATAAATAAATAAATAATATTGGAAGTGGATGGCACACTAGAAATTGAGAATTAGATCAAGGATTGTTTGTAAGTTGTCAACCGGAAAAAATCACGATTCATATATTAAAGGTTAAATTAAAATAGAAAATTAGTTTACTTAATGACTATACTATTTCAAATATATTTATATATGATTCTAATTATATTATATTCTTTTGTATTTATATTTAATTATAACTATATTATATTCTTTATGTTTCCCCTTTTGCTTTCTATATTCTTTTTCCTTTTTCCTTTCTCAAATCAATGATGCAACTGCATAAATATGAGTCATGCTATGTCTATTTGTGCATTCATAATTCCAATGGGTTTTCTTATGTTGCTTTCCAAAGCAGTGTCACATATCTGCGGTTGGATGGATCAGTTGAACCTGAAAAACGTTTTGACATTGTCAAAACATTTAATTCTGACCCTACTATTGATGCCCTACTACTTACAACACATGGTAAGTTCTATTTACCTTTTCTTTTGACATTGAGATTCCACTAGGCTGGAAGTTGATTCTAGTAACTCTTTGCAGTTGGTGGGCTTGGTTTGAACCTAACATCTGCAGACACCCTGATTTTCATGGAGCATGATTGGAATCCAATGCGAGATCATCAGGTAATTATAGTTGTCTGTTGTTTCTGATTTCTGATATCTTTCTCCAAGGGAATGCAACTTTGGGCACTTGTGTTCTTGGGGGGAAGGGGTAGACAGAACTATTGTTAGTTCCATCATAACAAATACATTCATCTAATGTATTTTCACTTGCACAGGCAATGGACAGAGCACACAGGTTAGGTCAGCGGAAAGTCGTGAATGTCCATCGACTCATAATGCGTGGCACTGTGGAAGAGAAAGTTATGAGCCTCCAAAGGTTCAAAGTTTCAGTTGCTAATGCTGTCATTAATGCAGAGAACGCTAGTATGAAAACTATGAACACCGACCAATTGCTTGATCTATTTGCCTCAGTTGAACCCTCTAACAAGGTATTGCTCACTGCACTCTATTGAACATGTTCTTCGCCTTGTTATAAGTTTAAATGTTAAGCTTAATTCATAACTAAGCTTTAATGGATGACAAATTTATCAAATACTGGACCTTGATTCACTAGGGAAAATCCAATTTAGGAGAGGGTGTTGATACTTTGTTTTTTTTTTTTTTTTTTTTTTTTTTTTGGGTTTGGCTTGGATCTTATTTTTGTCCAGAAGAATGAGTTGTGTGTTTTGACACTTAGTTTCTTTTTTACTTGGGTCTTATTTTTTCCGGAGGATATGAGTTGTGTGTGTGTTGCGTAAAATTTGTATTTTCTTTTATCAATTCAGCATGCTTCTTTTCCTTTAAAATTTTCCAAGTTGGGTTGTGACATGTGGAACATTTATTTGATATATATAGGAAGCTTCTGTACCGAAGAATTCAGATAGAAATGTTGATGGAGACACAAAATTGGTGGGCAGTGGAAAAGGGTTAAAAGCCATCCTTGGTGGACTCGAGGAACTCTGGGATCATTCACAGTATACCGAAGAATACAATTTGAACCAATTCTTGGCAAAGCTTAAAGGCTAAACCCAACTCTGCTCCCTATGTGGATACCATATGTTATTAGACGAAAGTTGGGACTCAAGTTTTGACATTGTCCTCTTTAGTTGTTTCTGTCCTTTTGGCCTTTTTTATTTTTGAATTTTTGTCTCCACTTCGCTTTTATAATTGCACGAGGTTAGGGAGATGTCGGTTTAAGTCATTGGTATTGGGAGGGAGCTTGGTATGAGGGATGGGAGGAATTTTTGACCAAGAATGGCTTTAGGGAGGAAAGAGTTGTATATTTCGGATGTTGTATATACAATCAATATATCCTTTTCCAATTGAAAATTGTCTGTCTCGAGATTTATTAGCCGCACTGTTTCTGCAGTTAATTTTTCAATGAACTTCGAAAACAACATTGGCTAGCCAAATGTGTGTATTTAAAAGAAAGGCCTAGTGATTTATGTAGCAATGGCAACCGTAGCAGTTTTAAAAGAAATCAAGTATCACCATGTATAGATATTAGATTTATGTGAACTCCTGGAGATAATTGGACAAAATTTCCATCCAAAATATTATTACATGGCCAGTCAAATGAGTATTTATATGTACTTTTAATTACATAATCTACTTAATAATCATGTGACATGCTTAAATAATTTAATGAGTCATGTGATTTAATTGTTCATGCATTTAACCTAACTCAGGGATAAGGGGCAATTGCTAGTAAGTGAGAGTTAGAATAATTTATATATCATTGGCAAGGAGTTATAACTGTTCATAAGCTGTTTTTAATATTCCCAAATGTTTTCATTTCAAGCGGAACAAATTTTGTCCAAATACTGTCAAATTCGTAAATTCTGCAGAATCCCTTGCAACACTCGTACATTCATGTTTCGTACAAACTCTCAGGAATTATTGATGCAAAAGAAACTTGAAAATCTCGTACGCCTTACATACATCTCTTGTACGTTCGAGATTCTCTAAACTTTTTTTGTTTTATTATTATTATTTTTTTTCCATTTCATTGCCACAGTCTCTTTCACTTTACATCTACTAAAGAGAAAGTAACACTTGTCACATTAAAAAAAAAAAAAAAAAAGAACTGGGACTACACATCAAATTTTCACTAGCAAAACATATAATAAAAAAAATATAGAGATTTAATAATCAAACAAATCATTTGACAATTTGGAGCCACAACGAAATCCAATCCTTAGACAATATATGCATCGACACAAGAATTGCTGAAATGTTACAACAAATTTATCCCAAGGTTACAACTAAGTTTATTACGTTCTAAATACAGCAATTTTAGAGAAGTCATTTTAGTGTTTCTTAGAAAGTTTTGAAAGAGTACTGAAAGTAAGACTTAGAATTATTTATATATCATGGATAAAGAGTTATAATCGTCCAAAAATTGTATTCAATATTCACAAACGTTATCAGAGATGCTACCAAAAATTGCAACTTAAAACAGTTTGGACGAATGTGCCCAGACTTTCTACAAAAATGACAAACCCATGCATGTCTATCATGCACCTTGTCCTTAGGAGGGTTAGGAGCCTTAGGTTTAGACTCTTGAAGATCAACCCTAATCTTACTAGGAGGAGTAACTTCAGCCGGTTTGACAGTCTCACTCATGGGAGGCTCAAAAGAAGAAACGAAATTTGTGGAATGATTTTTAGTCACAGAGATGCTATCTTCAAAACCTAGACCAGTTTTGTCTAAGGGAGACTTCTAAATACTTAACATGTGTTCAAGTTTGGAACTAGCAGACCTATTTGTTTATTCTCTAGCAACAGATAATTCAAGTTAAAAAATTTTAACTTTATCAAGCAATAACATGTTCTCAGTCTTCACCTTATTAAGCAATTCATTAGCATCAAATAATTTCAAGAGTAAATTCTTCTTATCAAGTTGAAGAGAAGCAATCTTTTGTAAGCCTAAATCAACATTCATAGCATCTTTTGCAGCAATCTTGCAAAGCTTATTATAGGCATCTTGCAAATCAGCATTCTCAAAGAGTTCCCCATCAGAAGGGTTTTCATCAGCCACAACACTTTCATCAACTACAGCAATAGCTGTGAAAGTAATGAAGTTTCCATCCTCATCACTACTAGACTCATTATTAGAAACTTCATTAACACTAAGGGTTATAGCCATAGCCTTACCCTTTGATCTCAAGAATGTAGGACATTCTGATTTCACATGACCATACCCTTGATTGATCTCAAGAATGTAGGGTATTCTAATTTCACATGACCATACCCTTGACAACCAAAATATTGTTGACCTATAGAATTATTAAAAGTTTGATCTACTTTCTCTTTAGGTTTTTCATTATTCTTCACCTTAGTGGGTTCATTCCTCCTGAAATTTCTAGGTTTGGTATTGTTTTTACCTCTTGCCCTTCTGTTATTGTTCCTAAGAAAATTTCTAAAGTTCTTGGCAAGGTAAGCAATCATTGTAGCAGAGAGTTCATCATCAAATCCATCCACATCAACATCATCAACAGATTTAAGAGCCATTGATTTGGATTTGCTTGTCTTAGGTAGATCCAACTCATAGGACTAAAGAGATCTTACAAGTTCATCAATAGGGATGGAGTCTACATCCTTGCTTTTAGTTATGGCAGTCACTTTGGATCTAAAATCCTCAGTCAAATATCTATGTATCTTCCTAACAATTTTAGGTTGATCATAGATTTCACCCATAAGCAGAGTTAACAATATCATTCAATTTAGCATAGAATTCATCAAAACATTCATCATCAGACATTCTGATACCTTCAAAACTAGAAGTTAACTACTGCAGTTTGTTAATCTCAACTGCCTTTGTGCCTTTATGCACATTTTATTTTCATCCCATTAAACTCATCAAGTGATTAGAGTTTCAGTCCAGTTTCACTAAGTATATAAAGAAATCCCTAATGCACATTTTTCAAGACTTTGGAGTTGTTCTTCTGAGATCTAAAAGGTTCTATGCTTTCTCCTTTCAAAGCCATTACCAGAAATCAATCTACGTATAAGCTGAACTAGTAGATCTAAAGTTGATGCAAACTAGTTGTCAAAGGTGCTGGATCCAAACCTTCAAATGTGATCTTGGAGGTGTAGACTAGAGGTTTATGCTAGAGAAAACCTTCAAGGTTGGTCTTGGAGTTGTGGATTGGAGGTTCATGTTTGGAACACATCTATATCAGAGAAGTATGTAGGATTCAGAGCTAAGTTTGTGAACTAGAGTTAGGTTTACTATGAATTGATACTTTGACTACAAATCTCCATCTAATAGTGGATTTTTCGTCTTCGGATTGGTCCCCCCAAGTTTTTCCTTTGGAACAAGTTATTTTATAAGGTTTCCAGGGTCATCATATCTTGTGCCATTTACTTTTCTTTTGTGTATGATATGTTTGATTATTTGTTTAACCTAAGGCTTACATAATTAATCTAATTAACAACTTGGCTTTAAAACTGGTTAAATATTATTTGTTCAGGGGTCAAAATCTTACACAATTGATAGTTGGAGTCAGGGATTGAACCTTGGACATCTCCATCAAAACACCACAAAGTGCTAGTTGAGTTACAAGATTTTTGGACCCATAATTCCTTCTCTATATAACAGGTTTTCAATTTTTTTTTTTTTTTTTTAACTTTTTGGTTAAGTTGCATATTTGATCATTGAACCTTAACACGAGTTTCAATATCGTCCTTATATACTTTAAAATGGTTCACTTTGGTAACGATGGTAAGAACCAGTTTTTACACATTTTAGAATATAAAAATGATTTTCAAAGAAAGACCAAAGGTTAAGAACTACATATGTAATTTAATTTATTTTTTTTAAGTACAAATAAACTAAATTAAAGACGTTTGACTTTTGTCATATAAACTTTGTAGTGTTCACAATTTGCCCCCACTTGAAACCCTAATTAGAGAATCTCTTACATACGATAGTTGTATATAAGACATATGAGATTTTCAAGTTTCTTTTGCACCAAAATTTTCAGAGATTTATAAGAAACTCAAACGTATGAGTGTTGCACGAGATTATTCAAAATTTACAAATTTGAAAGTTTTTGGGACAAAATTTGTTCCACTTGAAATGAAAATGTTCATGAATATTGAAAGTAGTTTTTGGACGGTAATAACTCTTTACCCACGATATATAAATGATTCTAACTCTCACTTTCAATGTCTTCTTCTTTCGAAACAATAAAAATCCTCATAGCCTTCTCAAAATTGCCATATTTAGTACGTAATAAATGTGTTTATATCCTGGGGATAAATTTGTAGTAACATTTTAGCAACTCTTGTGTGGGTGCATATATTGTCTAAGGATAGCATTTCCTTGTGGCTCCAGTTTGCCAAATGTTTTGTTTGATTATTGAATTAGTTTATTTTTTATTTTTTGGTAGTGAAAATTTGATGTGTATTTATTTTTAATGTGAGAAATGTTACTTCACCTTTCTGTGGCAATGAAATGAAAAAAAAAAAAAAAGAGTTTAGAAATACTTGTACGTACTATAGTTGTATGAAAGACGTACGAGTGTTTCAAGTTTTTTTGCATCAATATTTCTCGAGAGTTTGTACGAAACTCGAACGTATGAGTGTTGCAGGATATTCTGCAGAATTTACAAATTTCACAGTATTTTGGACTAAATTAGTTCCACTTGAAATGAAAATGTTTCTGAATATTGAAAACAGTATATGGACAGTTATAACTCTTTACCCATGATATATATATATATATATATATGATTCTAACTCTCACTTTCAATGCCTTCTTATTTCAAAACTTTCTTAGAAACACTAAAAATCCTCTGGAACTTCACCAAAATTGCTATCTTTAGTATTTAATATACTTGGTTGTATCCTAGGTATAAATTTCAAGTAACCTTTTAGGTCTTGTGTGGGTGCATACATTGTCTAAGGAAGGCATTTCAATGCGGCTCCAAATTATCAAATATTTTATTTGATTATTTAATCACTATGTTTTTCCAATTATATTTTTCAGTTCAGAAAACGTGATGTTTACTCCCAATTTTATTTTTTCAATAGTGGAAAGTGTTAATTCCTCTTTATTAGAGGTACAGACGTAGAGTGACAAAAAATGTGCAAACAAATGAAAAAAAATTTTTAGAGAATCTCGGACGTAAGAGGGGTGTATATAAAACGTACGAGATTATCAAGTTTAATTTCATCAAAATTAATAGAGAGTTTGTACAAAACTCAAACATACGAGTATTTTTAGAATTTACGAATTTTACAATTTTTGGGCCAAATGTTGTACAACTTGAAATAAAAACGATTGTGAATATTAGAAACCGTTTTTGGACGGTTATAAGACATTACCCATGATATATAAATGATTGTAACTCTCACTTTCAATATCTTCTTCTTTCAAAACTTTCTAAGAAACACTAAAACTACTCTAGGCCTTCCCCAAAATTATATTTTTAGATCGTAATAAACTTGGTTGTATCCTGAGGATAAATTTGTAGTAACTTTTTATTAACTCTTGCATGGTGCATATATTTTTGAATAATAGCATTTCGTTGTGGCACTATATTCTAAAATGTTTTGTTTGATTATTGAATCGCTATTTTTTTTTTTCATTATATTTTGGGGTAGTGAATAGGTGATGTCTGATCCTTTTTTTTTTTTTTTTTTTTTAATATGAGAATTGTTAATTCCTCTTTAGTAGAGAAAAAGTGACAAATACTGTGGCAATGAAATGAAAAAAAAAAAAATTAGAGTCTCTTACATACGATAGATGTATGTAAGAAGTACGTGAATTTCAAGTTTCTTTAGCGCCAAATTTTCCCGAGAATTGGATGAAACTCGAACGTACGAGAGTCGCACGAGATTATGCAAAATTAACAAATTTGATAGTTTTTGGGACAAAATTTGTTTCACTTGAAATGGAAGTTTGTGAATATAGAAAACAGTTTTTTGACAGTTTTAACTCTTTACCCATGGTATAGAAATGATTCTAAATCTCACTTTCAACGTCTTCTTCTTCTTTAAAAATTTTCTTAGAAACACTAAATATCCTCAGGGAGTTTAGCAAAATTGCTATTTTTAGAACCTAATAAACTTGGTTGTTCCCTGGGGATAAATTTGTATTAACTTTTTAGCAACTCTTGTGTGGGTCCATACATTGTCTAAGAAAAGCATTTCATTTTGGCTCAAAATTATCTAATGTTTTTTTTTTATTGACTTATTATATTTTTTAGTACAGAAAATGTGATGTTTAGTTCCAACTTATTTTAATGTAAAAAGCATTAATTCCACTTTAGTAGAGGTGGAGTGACAAAAAAAGTGGCAAACAAATGGAAAAAAAAAAAAATTTAGAGAATCTCAGACGTAAGAGAGTTGTATATAAGGCATACAAGATTATCAAGTTCCTTTTCATCAAAATTAATCGAGTATTCGCACGAAACTTGAATGTATGAGTGTTGTACGCGACTATGCAGAATTTACGAATTTGATAGTTTTTGGGCCAAAAGTGGTACAACTTGAAATGAAAATGGTTGTGAATATTAGAAACCATTTTTGGACTGTCATAAGACTACCCATGATACATGTGTTAGGACATATATGTTTTAACTTGTTTAAGAACATATGTCACTTAGTTATGTAAATTGGCTAATCCTTTGACAAAACGCACTCTGCTTGTAATTGGGTAGTTCTAGGTATTTTTAATACTTCAAGAAACAATGTTTCAAGGTCAAGTGTTGAAGTCATCAAGTTTGTCCAAGAGAAAGCAAGCTGAAGTGCAAAGTTTTTAAAGCTCGACACCTCTCGACAGCTACCTCGACACCTGCTATCTGTCGAGATTTAAAAAGTCAGATTTCCAATCTGATTTTCTTGGGATTCGTGAATATGTTTTTGGGCCTTCTTTTCTTCTAACCCTAAACATATAAAAAGATTATTTTAAGAGCCGTTTTGGGTGACACAAGTTGCATTATTATTGAGCAATCTCTGTTTAAGCAAATTGTGATCAACAGATGAAGTTCTTGACCTAGTTCATCTTCCATCAAGAAGTTGCTGTGTATTTGCACCATAGGGTTTTGTAACCAAGCATCTTCCTGCTATTCATCGAGTGGATGAACTGAAGAACTTTGCAGCCAACCGTTCTTCCTCAGTTGGTGTTCTGAAGTCACGTACTTGGATCCGCGCATTGGTTAGTCACGTACTTGGGAGCCGTGCATCAAAGGTGGAGACTGTCACTACAGATCAAGTCCAATTGGGTATTGGGGTAAGAGTTCAACTGTAGGTTGGTAAGGTACTTGGGATTCCTTTACTTGTAACCGCTTGATTTGATAATAGTGGAATTTCGGGAGTGGTGACCTAAAAATCATCCGGTGGGGTTTTTGCCATTGGGGTTTTCCCCATTTGTAAACAAATCACCGTGTTATTTATTTTCCACTGCATATTTAGTTGATTGGTGATTTGTTTGTGCTTCCATAAAATTGCATGATTAATTGATTAATTAATTACTTGGCTAAATTAATTAATTATGGTTAATCACAAGGGTCATTCAGATTGTGACCTATCAAGTGGTATCAGAGCAGGCACACTCTGATTAGGATTTAATCTTTGTTGTGTTGATCCATTGACCCCTGTTTGTCATGGATAGAGTACAATCTTTAATTATACCTCCTTTATTTGATGGCACTAACTATGCATACTGGAAAGTACGCATGAGAGCTTTCTTGCAGTCTTTGGATGAGAAGATGTGGCAAGCTGTAGAGATTGGTTGGACTAAACCAAAAGAAGAACCGGCCGATTGGGATGATGCTAAGATCAAGGCGGCCAACTTCAACAGCAGAGCACTAAATGCCCTTTTTAGTGCAGTCACCAATGAGGAATTCAAGAAGATATCCTCAACTGAAACTGCTAAGGAAGCTTGGACCATCCTCCAGACAACCTATGAAGGAACAAAGGCTGTCAAAGATTCAAAACTTCAGAGGCTCACTACTAGCTTTGAAGAAATTAAGATGGAGGAGGATGAGTCATTTGATGAGTTCTATGCCAAGCTCAAGGACATAGTGAACTCAGCCTTCAATCTTGGGGAAACCATCCCTGAACCCAAGATTGTAAGGAAGGTGCTCAGATCTCTACCTGAGAGATTTCATGCCAAGATTACGGCAATTGAGGAATCAAAGGATATAGACAAGATTCCTTTGATTGAGCTGGTTGGAAACTTGCAGACCTATGAGATAGGGTTATCTAGGATTGGCAAGTCCAATAAAGGCAAAAGCATGGCCTTGAAGGCGAAGAGCAGTGATACAGATGAGTCTTCTGATGATGAAGATTCTAAGATGAAGTCCTACATTATTCGGCAGTTCAAAAAGTTTATGAAGAATGCCAATGGAAGGAGCTTCGACAAGGACCGCAGGCAGTTCGGTTCTTCTCAGTTCAAAAGCCAAGACAAAGGGAAGAAGGATGCTAAGGAGGGCGGTCAGTATACTGTTCCCGCAGGACCAAAATGCTTTGGGTGTCATGGGTTCGGACACATGAAACATGAGTGTTCTACATATCTGAAGAGCATTGGGAAAAGCAAGGCCCTTGCTGTAACCCTAAGTGACACTGAGCCTGAAGATGATTCTGACAATGAGGATGACAGAATCCTAAATGCTTTCACTGCCACAGTCAATCCTACTGAAGGGATTGTTGAAGAAGTGGATGAAGAAGAAGAATTGGTGGAGTCCAAATTTGAGAAGATGGATGATCAAGATGATATCCATTCAGCCTATGAGAAGCTTTACAAGCTCTCTGAAAAGCATGAGAAATTATATAGGCTGGCCACCAAGAAGCTCAGTGATGTGGAACTCGATCGTGAAGAGTTGTCCACAAAGTTTGATGAGGCGAATCAAACTATTGGAGCACTGAGATTTGAGAACAACTTTTTGGCTGAGAAGACCAAGAAGCTTGAAGTGGAGTTGTTTCAAGTCAGAGCTCAACTGGAGAGGACCTCAAGTGCAAAGCTTGATGAGATGCTTAGCAATCAAAAACCTGTTTCGGATCGAACTGGTTTGGGGTATGGTATTTCTTTCTCTAATACTGCTTCTACTAGCAATACTGTTTTTGTTCCTCCTGCTAATAACATTGAAATTGAGAACATTGATGTTAAAAATAAATTAGCTAGTGAGAACTTAGACAAAGGAAAATCTATCTTAGGAGCACCCCCTAAGCTAGACAAGAAAGATGCTAAAAACCCTAGGGCTAAGAAGGCTAACTCTCAAAAGCCTAAACAAAAGAAGCAGCATCTCTGTCATTATTGTGGAGCTGCCGGTCATACTAGACCAAATTGCTATAAGTGGTTAGCCACTCAACAGAGCAATGGCGTGATAGCATTTGAAAACCATAATCAGCTTCAATCCTCTCTTGCTCCTCTTGGAGATCTTCTGAAAGCCCTCATGTTCCTTTCGAACTTGAACGGTTTAAATTCTTCCCCCTCACCGCCTGTTCAAGGATTCTATCAAAGGAAAGGTTCTTCCAAGGTGTGGAAGAAAAAGGACTCCAAGTGATTTCATCACTTTCTTTTCCCTTCTTGTTTTTTTTGTTTGTTGCATTGCTTGTGTGTTTTTCTTTTCTGCTGAGTCAGTCTAGTTTTTGCTTTGCTTTGATAACATGTTTTTGTTTGTTTATTTTCAGTTTTGCTTATTTTGTTTTTGATATAAAAATAAAAAATAAAAATTGAAAAATACAAAAACAGTGTGTGTTTTGTGTACTTTGGTACTTGTGTACCTTGGATGGCCAATGAAACAAAGTTTTCTAAACTTTGTATCTCTTGTAGCTTAGATGAGCATCTCTATGCACAACTAAGCAAGTGAGCTTTGTGGCTTTTGTTTGTGATGAGTAAGATTAGGTTATCTCTTAAAACTTAACACTCATATCACTCTTTTTGACGGGTAGGACTAGAAAATCTTAAGAGAGAGGCATAAATAACCATCTCACCACTGTTGCCCGCCAATCATAATATGACACCTGTATGCTTCGGCATAGCAAAAGTGCAGTGTCAAAGACATTCGTATGCTTCGGCATAGCAAAAGTGCGATGTCAAATGCTTAACATCTTGGGTATTTCTTTTCTCTCTTTTATATACCCATGTATGATATGCTAAAATAAAAGAAAATATGCAAAGAAAATAAAAGGCAGAAAGATTAAAAATGCTTAAATATGGTTGTAAGCGTGTATTCTAGGAGATGTGGGAGTTATAGGATGTACCTCGAAGGTGATAGTCCCCATCAAACAGTTATGATTGTGTGTGAGTTAAAAAGTTATTTTCTCATATCTCAGATCGTCATAACATCTATACACATATGCAATCTTGCGATGTTTGTTTCACACACAACACGCAATATTCTTTGCTACTTTTGATACATGTGCAGGTACAATGTGATTTGGCCATCACAAAGGTTTTACATGTGCTAATGTATGCTCACTAAACTGTCATAACTTGTTTTTGAAATATAAAATTGGTTAGACTTGTTTAGTGTGTGTGTGTGTTTTGCATGATCCTTGAGCTTATTTTCTTGTTGAGAGATGTTTTTGAAAGGTTTAAATGTTAAGTGGATCTTTGGTAGAGATGTGTGTTGGATTGCATTCATGTTTGTGTTTTTCCCTTCTCGAAAAACTGCCTTTTTCTGTTGGCTCGACACCTTCTTGATACCTGGTCATCTGTCGAGCTTCTCAAGTTGTTTCTTATCTCAATCTCGTCACCTACTTGACACCTGATGGATCGATCGAGAAAGTCTCTGTCCTCTCGATAGATTCTCGACACCTGTTGGATCGATCGAGATTCACTTATGCTGTTTGTGTCTTCTTTCTCGACACCTGTCTCGATACCTTATGGATCGATCGAGATTTCTTCTGTCTCCTCGATACCTTCTCGACACCTTAGCGATCGATCGAGCTTCTCGTATCTGAAATTCTTCTTGCATCTCGATACCTCTCGATACCTTTAGCTGTCGATGGCTAATTCCTCGATACCTTCCTCGACAGCTTCCTCGATACCTCTCGACACCTCAACTGTTGAGATTTACTGAGGTGCCTATTTAAGGATTTGTCGCGATTTTCTTCATTTCTCACTCGATCTCTCTCGATCTCTCCGTGTCTGTTCATCTCCCTTTCACTCTCCTTTCACTCAAATCCTCCAACCCTCTTGGATCTTGCTTATTCCTTGCCTCAATCACTTGGTAAGATCTCTTGTCTCTTCCTTTTTCATGCATTTCATGTTTTGAAAACCTAGTTTTTGGGATTTTTCATAAAAATTTGGGGTTTTTCAAAATTGTTGAGTTTTTATTGAAATTTTGGGTTGGGTTTGTACTTAGATGATTTCAAAATGTCATACATTGCATTTCATTTGCATTATAATGATATTTACATGCATTTAGATGTGTGCTTTATGTTTGTGTGCTGCTAGGATTGGATTGGGCTGAGCCCATGAAGTTTTTTTTCCTTTGCATGTCACATGCTCATGCATTCCCATGCATACGTACTTGTTGTTCAACATATTTGATATATTTGAACTGTGTTGGGACTTTTCTGAGTGTCTCTCTCTCTCTTTCTCTCATTCTTTTACGTTAGTAGTGTCTATGGTACCCAAACGTAAATCCACTCCTGCTCGGAACCTTCTGCGTTCTGGAGCTTCTACTTCTTTAGATACTACTCCCTTTAATATTCGGTTCCGTGATGGAGATGCCCATAAGGCATTTTCGGAGAACTTTTCTAAACGAGGTGTTCATTCGGAACGCCAAGTTATTCTGGCGGACTTCGCCGATACTGACCTTCCCTCTGTCATTAACAGTAGGGGATGGGGGTCACTGTGTGACACCCCGGTCACTTGCCCTCTCGTGCTGATACAGGAGTTCTACTCCAACATGCACGAGATTGATCTTTCAGTACCTCATTTTGTCACTCGCGTTCGAGGTATGCGCATTCCTGTCACACCGCAACTTGTTGCGGATGTGCTTAGGGTACCTAGGATAGAGTTTCCAGATTACCCATCTTGTGAGCGTCTGAGGACTGTGTCCAAAGATGAGCTCATTTCTGCTTTTTGTGAGCGCCCTGCTGATTGGGGTGAGCATCAGTTCACATCATGTAGGCCTTTTGCTAAAGGTCCTAGATTCATTAACATGGTGATGACTTTTGTTCTCCATCCTCTTTCTCACTATAACTCTATCACAGAGCCTCGTGCTCGATTTTTGCTTTTTCTACTTGAGCATCTTACCATAGACTTCCCTTCTCACTTCATCCGGTCTATCATAGAGGTTTATCTTGATTCGGCGTCCCGTGATAAGCTCATCTTTCCTTCTGCTATCACGCGAATTCTACGCCATTTTTCCGTTCCCTTTCCTGTGTCCGACCACTTCACACACATATCTGCCATAGATGCCGCTACCGTAAAACGTAGTGAGGCGCAGTTCAGGTTGAGACAGCCAGGTGCCACTCCTTCCTCCCGTTCAGCGCCATCCAGATCAGCTCCATCTACATCTGCTTCTTCTTCCTCTTCGAGCGATGTATCCCTTGGTGATATCATGGCGTAGCTGCAGCGCATGGACACTCGTCTTGATACACTCTCTGCTGAGTTGTATCAGGTGAATGTTCGTGTGGGTCGTATTACACGACGGCAGGCGATCATGGGTTGATTTGCTCCAGAGGCTACTCCTTCACCATCTACTTCAGCAGCGTCAGATTCTGAGGATGATGAGGATGATGATGATGATGATGATGGGGATGCTAGCTCTGCCGATGAGATGTCTACATGACACTCTACCCTTTGTCACTCGTGACAAAAAGGGGGAGTAGTTTTGGGCTATGAGAGTAGTCATCTTAGGGGGAGAGTTAGTATAGGACATTTTTGATAGGGGGAGTGTTGTCATTTTTTTTGAGGGATATAGTGAGGCTATATGTATTTTTTTCTTATCTCTTAGATACATTGGTCTTGTATATGAGGTCCTTTGACCATTTTTACATACATTATACTTATCTTATCTCTTATATATGTTGATGTATGTTTCTTTCACCTCTCTCTTCATGTGTTGTTTCTTTTCTATCTTTATACACATGTTCTTTATACTTGTATGCAATCTATTTATTTCTGTTTCACACAAGATGACTTAATGAGTTTTGTTTAAAGTGTTTCAGAAATACAGGTTGTCAAAGTCTACTTATCATAAGCTCTCTTCTTGCAAAGTTTTTCAAGAGTTTGTGTTAGGATAGATTTTATTGTATTCAACAAGTGAATATGAGTTGAGTGATTTATGACTTCTCTCATATGCTCATTTGTTTGTTGTGGTTTTGTAACGGATTGCCAAAGGGGGAGATTGTTAGGACATATATGTTTTAACTTGTTTAAGAACATATGTCACTTAGTTATGTAAATTGGCTAATCCTTTGACAAAACGCACTCTGCTTGTAATTGGGTAGTTCCAGGTGTTTTTAATACTTCAAGAAACAATGTTTCAAGGTCAAGTGTTGAAGTCATCAAGTCTGTCCAAGAGAAAGCAAGCTGAAGTGCAAAGTTTTTAAAGCTCGACACCTCTCGACAGCTACCTCGACACTTGCTATTTGTCGAGATTTAAAAAGTCAGATTTCCAATCTGATTTTCTTGGGATCCGTGAATATGTTTTTGGGCCTTCTTTTCTTCTAACCCTAAACATATAAAAGGATTATTTTAAGAGCCGTTTTGGGTGACACAAGTTGCATTATCATTGAGCAATCTCTGTTTAAGCAAATTGTGATCAACAGACAAAGTTCTTGACCTAGTTCATCTTCCATCAAGAAGTTGCTGTGTATTTGCACCATAGGGTTTTGTAACCAAGCATCTTCCTGCTATTCATTGAGTGGATGAACTGAAGAACTTTGCAGCCAACCATTCTTCCTCAGTTGGTGTTCTGAAGTCGCATACTTGGATCCGCGCATTGGTTAGTCACGTACTTGGGAGCCGTGCATCAAAGGTGGAGACTGTCACTACAGATCAAGTCCAATTGGGTATTGGGGTAATGGTTCAACTGTAGGTTGGTAAGGTACTTGGGATTCCTTTACTTGTAACCGCTTGATTTGATAATAGTGGAGTTTTGGGAGTGGTGACCTGAAAATCACCCGGTGGGGTTTTTGCCATTAGGGTTTTCCCCATTCGTAAATAAATCACCGTGTTATTTATTTTCCGCTGCATATTTAGTTGATTGGTGATTTGTTTGTGCTTCTATAAAATTGCATGATTAATTGATTAATTAATTACTTGGCTAAATTAATTAATTAGGGTTAATCACAAGGGGTCATTCAGATTGTGACCTATCAACATGAATGATTGTAACTCTCACTTTCAATGCCTTCTTCTTTCAAAACTTTCGAAGAAACACTAAAACTTCACTGGGTCTTCTCCAAAATTGTTATTTTTAAAACATAATAAACTTGGTTGGTTGTATCCTAGGTATAAATTTATAGCAACCTTTTATCAACTCTTTTGTGGGTGCATACATTTTCTAAGGATTGCGTTTTGTTGTGGCTCCAAATTATAAAATGTTTTTTTATTTTATTTTATTGAATCACTATATTTTTTTCATTATATTTTTTGATAATGAAGACATGATGTCTAATCCTTAATTTTTTATAATGTGAGAATTGTAAATTACTATTTGGTAGAGCTAAAGTGACAAAACTATGGCAAAGAAATGCAAAAAGAAAAGGAAAAAAAAAAAGACAATCACTTATGTACGAAATATGTATGTAAGATGTACAAGAGTTTCAAGTTTCTTTTGAATCAAAATTTCCTGAGAGTTTGTACGAAAATCAAACATACAAGTGTTGCACGAGGTTTTACAAAATTTACGAATTTCATAGTTTTGGGGCAAAAGTTGTTCCACTTGAAATGAAACTTTGCGAATATTGAAAACAGGTTTTCGACGGTTATAACTCATTAACCATTCCAGGTTGTACACTAACTGGCTTTGTCTTGGATCTTTTGTCGCTGCTTAGTTTTTGAATGAATCGGGTGTTTATAAAATAAATAAACTCTTTACCCATGTTATATAAATGATTCCAACTCTCACTTTCATTGTCTTCTTCTTTCAAAACTTTCTTAGAAACACTAAAAATCCTCTGGGACTTCACCAAAATTTCTATTTTTAGAACCTAATAAGTATCCAAGGGATAAATTTGTTGTAACCTTTTAGCAACTCTTGTGTGGGTGCATACATTGTCTAAGGAAAGCATTTCATTGAGGCTCCAAGTTATAAAATGTTTTTATTTATTTATTATTGAATCACCATATCTTTTTAATTATATTTTTTCAGTACAGAAAATGTGATGTTTAGTCCCAATTTTTAATGTGAAAAATGTTAATTCCACTTTACTAGAGGTAGAGTGACAAAAAAAGTGGCAAACAAATGAAAATACAAAGTTTAGAGAATCTCAGACATACAAGAGTTTTATACAAGACGTACAAGATTATCAAGATCCTTTTCATCAAAATTAAATTAGTGTTCATACGAAACCCGAACATACGAGTGTTGTACAAAAATATGCAGAATTTATGAATTTCACAGTTTTTGGGCCAAAAGTGGTACAAATTGAAATGAAAACGATTGGGAATGTTGGAAACAGTTCTTGGATGGTTATAAGACTTTACACATGATAAATAAATGATTGTAACTCTCACTTTTAATATCTTCTTCTTTCGAAACTTTTTAAGAAACACTAAAATCCTCTAGGCATTCTCCAAAATTGTTGTATTTAGAATGTAATAAATTTAGTTGTATCCTGGGGATAAATTTGAAGTATCATTTTAGCAACTCTTGTATGGGTGCATATATTGTCTTGTTTGATAGCATTTCCTTGTGGCTCCAATTTGTCAAATGTTTTGTTTGATTAGTGAATTACTTTATTTTTATATTATATTTTTTGGTGGTGAAAATTTGATGTGTATTTATTTTTAATGTGAGAAGTGTTACTTCCCCTTTAGTAGAGCTAAAGTGACAAACTGTGGCAATGAAATGTAAAAAAAAAAAAAAAAGAGTTTAGAAATACTTGTTCGTACTATAGTTGTATGAAAGACGTATGAGTGTTTCAAGTTTTTTTGCATCAATATTTCTTGAGAGTTTTTACGAAACTCGAACGTACAAGTGTTGCAGGAGATTTTGCAGAATTTACAAATTTCACTATATTTTGGACTAAATTTGTTCCACTTGAAATGAAAATGTTTGCGAATATTGAAAATAGTGCATGAACGGTTATAACGCTTTACCCATGATATATAAATGATTCTAACTCTCACTTTCAAAGCCTTCTTATTTCAAAACTTTCTTTAAAACACTAAAAATCATCTGGAACTTCACCAAAATTGCTATCTTTAGTATCTAATAAACTTGGTTGTATCCTTGGGATAAATTTCAAGTAACCATTTAGCAACTCTTGTGTGGGTGCCTACATTGTCTAAGGATGGCATTTCAATGCAGCTCCAAATTATCAAATGTTTTATTTGATTATTTAATCACTATATTTTTTCAATTATATTTTTCAGTACAGAAAATGTCATGTTTAGTCCCAAATTTTTTTTTAATGGTGAAAAGTGTTAATTCCTCTTTATTACAGGTAGAGACGTAGAGTGACAAAAAATGTGCAAACAAATGAAAAAACAAAGTTTAGAGAATCTCAGATGTAAGAAGGGTGTATATAAAATGTATGAGATTATCAAGTTTAATTTCATCAAAATTAATAGAGAGTTCGTACAAAACTTGAACATACGAGTATTTTTAGAATTTAAAAATTTTACAATTTTTTGGCCAAATGTTGTACAACTTGAAATAAAAATGATTGTGAATATTGGAAACCGTTTTTGGATGGTTACAAGACATTACCCACGATATATAAATTAGTGTTACTCTCACTTTCAATATCTTCTTCTTTCAAAACTTTCTAAGAAACACTAAAACTACTCTAGGCCTTCTCCAAAATTCATATTTTTAGATCGTAATAAACTTGGTTGTATCCTGAGGATAAATTTGCAGTAAATTTTTATCAACTCTTGTGTGGGGGCATATATTGTTGAATGATAGCATTTCGTTGTGGCATTAAATTCTAAAATGTTTTATTTGTTGATACTATATTTTGTTCGCCCTCGATTTGCATGCCGGACTCCAAAAAACCCAAAGATATCATTTTCTTTCCATGGTGTCACGAGAACACATATAATGGCGTGGCACAACCCGTTCGGACACCAGAGCACTCAAAGTGCCTTTTCAGCCAAAACGACCAAAATGCCCTTGGTTAGCCCTAGGTTTGACCGAAGGCAAAACGAGGTCCAGAATCTCGCAAAATAATGTTTTTCACAGTTTTACATCAAACTCGAGCTTCTCGGAGATTTTTAAACAATTTTGACCAAGTTTGACCCGAAGTCGATCCCGAGTGGGCCCATAAACCCTAATTTTGAAACCAACGTCATTACGAAGATTATCAAATTCTTGTTCCAACGACCATTCATGGGTTGAAATCGAAGTTAAAATGGTTGAGATATCGAGAAAACTGTGAAAATCGCGTCTACTAACTTCTCGAAGCCATAACTTTTGATCTGACCGTTGGATTTTTGAGTTCCATACATTTTTAGAAACTAAAAATGGAGATCTATCCAAGGGTATCAAGATCAGCCAGATCACAGAAGGTTTGAGGCCGGCAGCCCTTGAATGGCCAGCGTAGGGCCACCGCCTCAAAAAATGCGTCAGGGGCTATAAATAGCCCCAGGCACCCATCAGACCTAGAGGACAGACATTTTCTGAAAATTTTCCTTCTACCCAGCTCTTCTCTACGTTTTTTTCTCTCTTCCAAACACCAAAAAACACCAAAAAACACTCCAGAACACACATCAAAGTCTCTTGACTCTTCTCTCTTCACCAAGAACACAAAGGTATTGCTCTTTTACCTAATCTTCCTATCCTTGGTCCTATACTTTAGATTTGGGGTTTAGGGGTGTGGATGTAGCTTTTTTAGCTATCATCCACACCCCTAACCTTCTAAATATTTTTCTAGCATTTATCTTGCTCTTTTTGCCATAATAACATGATTTTATTGCTTTCTCTTGCATATTTCTCTCTTTATGTGAGTTCTTTGCTTAGATCTATGTGTTTATGTGCTTTTATGCCATGTTTTATGCTTAGATCTATGTTTCTACATGCTTTTGTGTTTAGATCTACATGCTTAGGGTCTTATGCCATGTTTCCTTGGTTTTGTTCCTCTTTTTGCTTTATGTTGATGATTAGGGCTATATGCTCACATGCTTGATATCATGTCTTTGGTTATGCTTTGCTTGGATCTATGTGTTCATTTGCTTTTCGCCATGTTTTATGCTTAGATCTGCATCCGTACATGCTTATATGCTTGTATTCATGTTCTTCCATGTCTATGTGCTAGCTTTCACATGTTCACACATGCGTTGCCATGCTCATATGCCTAGATCCATTTTTACATGCTTGTGTGCTTGGATCTAGGCTTTCTCATGCTTATATGTCTAGTTCTATGTTTTCACATGCTTGTGTGCTTGGATTTGCGCTCCGCTTGCTTTATGCCGTATTCCATGTGCTTGTGCGCTCCATGCCATGTTTGTGTGCCTAGACCTTGGTTGGTTTTTCTTGCCATGTGCTATTGTAGCCCTTTTGTCGCTTTATCTTTCTTTCTTATGTTTTGGCCTATTGGTTAGGACACGAACTAGGCCCTATGGTCTTTGTCATCGTCCGTACACCTTGGCCCATATCAAAGGGTTTAGATCACCATGTTCGCATGTCTATGCTTGCTTGTTTCTATGCTTTATGCTCGTGTTAGCCTCTCTTGTTCTAGGTTTCGCCACACTTAATGCTCTTAGCAGGTTGTGGTTGTGTGATTATATCCGACGCCCATGAGGCCTTGTTTAGATGTAACCACTTAGGATGCATCGTCGTGATGCCGGTTGCTTTCCGCATACCTTCCCTTTTTTTGCTCCG
The DNA here is from genome assembly GCA_032727855.1 of Quercus ilex subsp. ballota. NCBI lineage: Eukaryota > Viridiplantae > Streptophyta > Magnoliopsida > Fagales > Fagaceae > Quercus > Quercus ilex. Next base: position 52,076,035 of record CM064916.1, on the reverse strand, counting down.
TGCGATGATATACTTGCCATGCTTGTTTGTGCCACTCGTTGGCTTTCTTTGCATCTTTACACACTTGCTTACATGTTCATGCATGAGTCTTGCTTGCTAGTGTGTCGTCCATACTTCAACACAATGAAGTTATGGACATCTGATCCAAACCTACATTTGTCCCTCGCAGACATCACCTTTTGTTTGCTTTCCCGTTGCTTGTTTGCTGTCTCTTTAGCTCGTTTGCTTGCATTCATGCTATGCTTGCCTTGTCTATCATGTTCATCTTCTTTATGCCTCTTTATTGTGCTCTTTGCACTCTTCTTCCACTGCTTGTCTGCTGGTTTTCTTGTTGTTGCCTTTGCATGTACACACATGGAGTAAGGACGCATAGAGCTAGGGCACGGTCTCTTAGGCGCAAGCAAAAGGGGCAAGGATGTGAGCATGCGGATTTGAGCCAAGCAGCTACAGTCAGTAGGTTTAGGGTTTTAGCTTTTTCCCTTTGGTTATGTACTTTTTAAACCCCTTTATTTCCTCCTCCCTTTCTCTCTTAGACAGGTTGTATTAGGTATATCATGCTTTGTAACATTTGCCCTCATCTCTAGGGTATGGTGACCCCTGTTTACTTTCCTGCACCTATATTTTGGGCCATGCTCTGGGGATGTAGGCATTTACTTTCCTACTCTATGTGCTTGCATTGTGCATGATGTATGTATATATATACTTGCTCGCCCTCCTCCGATGTGATTGTCACAGTCCATGTCACCTAAGGCAAGCAGTGCCTAGTTTCCACCACAAAAGTAAGGTGACATGTTGCCGGATTTTCGCCGCTGAAATCTGGTACTTGGCTCGAATGCCATAGGAAAACATAGATTGGGACCACACCCTTTCCAAAGCCAATCCTCAAAGCCCCCATGCATGCAAAGCCTCGAAAGCCAATGCCGAAAACATGTTTTTGTTGCCAATTTCTAAAAATTGAGGTTTTATCAAAACAAAGGACTATCCTTAGACAGGCGTTGTGGGGTGCCTAACACCTTCCACACGTGTAATCAAACTTCCGGACCTAAGAATAAAGATTTTTTGCCATCCACATTAGATTAGGAAAAATGACATTTATCTTAACCTAGGATTGGCAATAAAATCAACCAGAAACAGGTGACTAATCTCACCTTAGAAAAATCCAATGATTGGTGGCAACTCCACTCACCTTTGGTAATCACCTAAAATTTGGCCCAGATTCCTGCCATTATGCCAAAGGTAGACCTACCTTCCTCCACCGAGATAGAGAGCACCCTTAGCTCCGCGCGAACCATGCACATTCATCGAGAAGGGCCTCTAACGGGCCCCTTGCGTGTGGTAGCTATCGCCTCGGTGGGTGGTCAAACGAAGGCCCACGGCGGCGGCAATTTTTCCGCTGCCAAGATCAAGGCCAGGCGTCGACAGACTATTGAATTACTATTTTCTTTTCATTATATTTTGTGGTAGTGAAAAGGTGATGTCAAATCCCCCTTTTTTTTTTTTTTTTTTAATATGAGAATTGTTAATTCCTCTTTAGTATAGCTAAAGTGACAAAAACTGTGGCAATGAAATGAAAAAAAAAAGTTAGAGAATCTCTTACGTACGATAGATGTATGTAAGAAGTATGTGAATTTCAAGTTTCTTTAGCGTCAAAATTTCCTGAGAGTTTGTACGAAACTCGAACGTATGAGAGTTGCACGAAATTATGCAAAATTAACAAATTTGATAGTTTTTGGGACAAAATTTGTTTCACTTGAAATGGAAGTTTGTGAATATAGAAAACAGGTTTTTGATGGTTATAACTCTTGACCCATGGTATATAAATGACTCTAAATCTCACTTTCAATGTCTTCTTCTTTAAAAACTTTTTTAGAAACACTAAAAATCCTCTGGGACTTCAACGAAATTTCTATTTTTAGAACCTAATAAACTTGATTGTATCCTGGGAATAAATTTGTATTAACTTTTTAGCAACTCTCGTGTGGGTCCATACATTGTCTAAGGAAAGCGTTTCATTGTGGCTCCAAATTATCTAAATTTTTTATTATTATTGAATTACTATATTTTTTACTACAGAAAACATGATGTTTAGTTCCAATTTATTTTAATGTAAAAAGCATTAATTCCACTTTAGTAGAGGTGGAATCACAAACAAAGTGGCAAACAAATGAAAAAAAATAAAATTTAGAGAATCTCAAACGTAAGAGAGTTGTATATAAGACGTACGAGATTATCAAGTTCCTTTTCATCAAAATTAATTGAGTGTTTGTACGAAACTTGAACGTATGAGTGTTGTACACGACTATGCAGAATTTACGAAGTTGTAGTTTTTGGGCCAAAAGTGGTACAACTTGAAATGAAAACGATTGTGAATATTAGAAACCATTTTTGGACTGTTATAAGACTTTACCCATGATACATGAATGATTGCAACTCTCACTTTCAATATCTTCTTCTTTCAAAACTTTCTAAAAAACATTAAAACTCCTCTAGGCCTTCTCCAAAATTACTATTTTTTAAAATGTAACAAACTTGATTATATCCTGGGTAAAAATTTATAGCAACCTTTTATCAACTCTTGTGTGGGTGCATATATTATCTAAGGATAGCATTTCGCAGTAGTTCCAAATTATAATTTTTAAAAAAAAAAACTATTTTATTGTTGAATTGCTATATTTTTTTCATTATATTTTTCTGTAATGAAGACGTGATGTCTAATCCCTATTCTTTTTAATGTGAGAAGTGTAAATTCCAATTTGGTAGAGCTAAAGTGACAAAAACTGTTGGGAAATTTAGACCCCAGTTGATAGAATTAACAAGTTTTAAACCCAAGTTGTTAATTAGATTTATTATGAATAAAACTTGTTAAAACAAACAAACATCAATATCATGTCAAAATCATGCAGCGAAAAAATAAATAAGACAAGATATGATGACCCAGGAAAACTAATGAGACCAACCAGTTTCACAGAAAAAAACATAGGGGGAATCCTTCCCGAAAAGCAATCCACTATAGTATAGAGAAGTTTCGATCTAGTACAAAACCTTTGTCCCTAGACTCTACAATCCCCGTAGATGAACTCACAGTAGAAACCTTCTACCGCTTCAGAACCTCTGAACTCTTCAATATATGGAAGCCACCCTTTTTGTTGCACGGATCCCAGTACGTGACTAACTCCTTTGTACGAATCCCAGTACGTGAGTCACTCACCAACATGAGAAAGAAGAATGTTGGCTGCAAAGTTCTTCACTTCATCAACAATGAAGATCAAGAAGCACTTGGTTACAAAACCCTAAGACGCAAAGACGCAATAGCTTCTTTCAGAGAGAATAAGGCTTCGGTCGCCTTTTGCATATGTTCTCCTTGTATTCTCTTATGTGATGGCCTCTAAAATAAGCCTTATATAGGTCTAGGGTTGTGAGAAAAGAAACCCTACTCAAATACATAAGCCTGGCCCAAAAATAGAAATCTGAATTTTCGTAATCTCGACAGATAGCAGGTGTCAAGAAGGTGTCGAGGTTTAATGAATCTCAATAGATACAACTATCGAGAAGGTATCGAGAAGGTGTCAAGGGGACAGAAGCTTTCTCGATCGATCGATCAGCTATCGAGATTACGATAAGAATTAGCTGAAGAGCTCGATAGATAGCTAGGTGTCGAGGAGGTGTCGAGAAGCTATCGAGCTTTAAAATTCAGCACTTTCTCACTTGATTCTTGGACAGACTTGCATGACTTTAACACTTGAACTTGAAACAAGGTTTCTTGAAGTATTAAACACATTCTAGATCTACCCAAATACAAGTAAATTGCATTTTGTCAAAGGATTAGCCAACTACATAAAACATTGACATATGTTCCTAACAAGTGAACCACATATGTCCTAACAAAAACTATGGAAAAGAAATGCAATAAATAAATAAATAAATAAGAAGAGAATGAATTATGTACGAAATATGTATGTAAGATGTATGAGTGTTTCAAGTTTCTTTTGAATCAAAATTTCTTGAGAGTTTGTACGAAAATCAAACGTACAAATGTTGCACGAGATTATACAAAATTTATGAATTTCATAGTTTTGGGAAAAAAATTGTTCTACTTGAAATGAAATTTTGTGAATATTGAAAACAATTTTTTGATGGTTATAACTCTTTACCAATTCCAGATTGTACTCTAATTGGCTTTGTCTTGGATCTTTTGTTGCTGCTTAGTTTTTGAATGATCCCAACTCTCATTTTCAATGCCTTCTTCTCTAAAAACTTTCTTAGAAGCACTAAAAATCCTCTGGTACTTCACCAAAATTGCTATTTTTAGAACCTAATAAACTTGGTTGTATCCTAGGGACAAATTTGTAGTAACTTTCTAGCAACTCTTGTGTGGGTACATACATTGTCTAAGGAAAGCATTTCATTGAGGCTTCAAGTTATAAAATGTTTATTTATTTATTATTGAATCACTATATCTTTTTGATTATATTTTTCAGTATAGAAAATTTGATGTTTAGTCCCAATTTTTTTAATGTGAAAAACATTAATTCCACTTTAGTAGACGTAGAGTGACAAAAAAATGAAAAAACAAAGTTTAGAGAATCTCGGACATACTAGAGTTTTATATAAGATGTACGAGATTATCAAGTTCCTTTTCATCAAAATTAATTTCACGTTCGTATGAACCCGAACGTTTGAGTGTTGTACAAGAATATACGAAATTTACAAATTTCACAGTTTTTGGGCCAAAAGTTGTACAAATTGAAATGAAAACGATTGTGAATATTGGAAACCGTTCTTGGACAGTTATAAGACTTTACACATGATAAATAAATGATTGTAACTCTCACTTTCAATATCTTCTTCTTTCAAAACTTTTTAAGAAACACTAAAAATCCTCTAGGCATTCTCCAAAATTGCCGTATTTAGAATGTAACAAATTTGGTTGTATCTTGGGAATAAATTTGAAGTATCATTTTAGCAACTCTTGTGTGGGTGCATATATTGTCTTAGGATAGCATTTCCTTGTGGCTCCAATTTGTCAAATGTATTGTTTGATTAGTGAATCACTTTATTATTTATATTATATTTTTTGGTAGTGAAAATTTGATGTGTATTTATTTTTAATGTGAGATGTGTTACTTCCCCTTTAGTAGATCTAAAGAGACAAAAACTTTGGCAATGAAATGAAAAAAAAGAAAAAAAAGAGTTTAGAAATACTTGTACGTACTATAGTTGTATGAAAGATGTATGAGCTTTTCAAGTTTCTTTTGCATAAGTATTTCTTGAGAGTTTGTACGAAACTCGAACGTACAAGTGTTGCAGTAGATTCTGTAGAATTCACAAATTTCTCAGTATTTTGGACTAAATTTGTTCCATTTGAAATGAAAACATTTATGAATATTGAAAACAGTGTATAGATGGTTTAATTCTTATATCCATGATATATAAATTATTCTAACTCTCACTTTCAATGCCTTCTTCTTTCAAAACTTTTGTAGAAACACTAAAAATCCTCTGGAACTTTACCAAAATTGCTATCTTTAGTACCTAATAAACTTGGTTATACCCTGGGAATTAATTTCAAGTAACCTTTTAGCAACTCTTGTGTGAAGCATACATTGCCCAAGAAAGGTATTTCAGTATGGCTCCAAATTATCAAATGTTTTGTTTGATTATTTAATCACTATGTTTTTTTTCAATTATATTTTTCAGTTCAGAAAACTGGATGGTTAGTCCCGATTTTTTTTTTTTTTTTTTTTTAGTGGTGAAAAGTGTTTATTCCTCTTTACTAGAGGTAGACACGTAGAGTGACAAAAAATATGCAAACAAATGAAAAAACAAAGTTTAGAGAATCTAGGACGTACGAGGGGTGCATATAAAATGTACGAGCCTATCAAGTTTCCTTTCATCAAAATTAATTGGACGGTTATAAGGCATTACCCATGAACATACAAGTATTTTTAGAATTTACAAATTTTACAATTTTTGGGCCAAATGTTGTACGAAACTATTTTTGGACGGTTATAATGAAAAACTTTTGCGGAAGCAATATAAAACAAAAAATCATATTTTCATTTAAAGATGGTTGTACCACACAACCATGGATTCTAAATAGAACAAAATTGGGTACCTCTCTTAGCAACCCAAGCGTGTTGCCTCCCAAGGTATTCACGTCTCTCTCTTTATTTCTTTTGAGTTTTCAGAAGACTGTAGTATCACACAGTAGTTCTGATGGACAACCACTAAATATGATATTATAAAATCTTATTTTATAGTAGACTTCTAAAACCCTAGAGAGAGATTGGACGTGGGATTCTTAGGGATCCTAATCTTCAGCCGTAGGATTCATCAATAACCTTTTTTGAACGTTATTGACTTATCTTGAAACTCTTTCCAAAATTATTCCTTAATTTTCTCAATCATATCTGGAAAATATTTGAACTTCTACAGATTGCAATAATGTCCATCAACACATTGCAATTGACCCCTGAAGATTAGAGAATTACAAATGAGGTCCCATTACTTACAATTTTATATCTATGTCCTTCCACCATACTATATTCCCACAAGCTACTAGGACTGGATTAATATCACGGTCATGTCCCTAGCTTATGTAACCCTTAATTTCTTGATTTCATAATTTCTATTGGACTCAAAAATATTTTTGAAAAAAAAACACTCTTTAAATATATATATACAATATTATATATATGAAAATTTTTTTCGAAAAATGTCACCGGCCGGTTTTGTTTTGAGTCCAACTTCAATATGAAAATCAACTGAATATACTATCTTCTTTAGAGACTGATGGATTCATTGTTGAGCATTTATATATTTTACTCATTACACACATAACCCAACGTGTCTGTATATAACCTTTAAAATTGGCATCACCAGTTGACATTGTCAAAGTTATGTGCACAATAAATAAATATACACAAACCCCTCATGTTTGAGGACAACAGAAAAACTGTGATAGAACAGCCTTTTAATTAACAATGATCACTCTATAAGGTGTCTTTGATCGGATCCAATTCAGTGTATGTACTTGTTACATTACACCCACTTGTTTGCTTAAAGTCACTACTTCAATGATGGAGTAAATCATCCTATCATATAGCAGCACAACAAGTGTAGGCTTCAGTGGTAATATTCAATTAATATCCACAGCCTAGAACAATTTAATAATATATGAAAAATCATTGCTCCATGTCTTTGGTTCCTTAACCATTAACATGATTTTTCCTACAGAGGTGACATCATATGCCACATTTAAACAATGAAATATACCTATAAAAGTTATGAATGTGAAAATAAAATTTTATCATCAAATAAAAATGCATAGTATTGTTTTTGAGGGCACATAATTCTAACAATCTCCCACTTGCACTCAAAACCAATCATACATGTATTTAATACCCATTGCTCCCAAATATTTCTCAAACACCTTTTGAGACAATGCCTTTGTGAGTGGATCTGCAACATTATTGGCAGAGGCAATCTTTGTTATTGCTACATCACCTCTTTGTATAATATCACGGATCAAGTGATATTTATGTGCAATATGTTTTGTCCTTTGATGAGCCCTTGGTTCTACTGCATTTGCAACAGCCCCACTATTGTCACAATAGATAGTAATGGGTGACTCAATAGAAGGAACAACTTCAAGTTCTTGAATGAACTTGTGAATCCACACAGCTTCCTTTGCAGCTTCACTTGCAGCTATATACTCTGCTTCTATAGTAGAGTCCGCAGTAGTATCTTGCTTGCAACTTCTCCAACTTATTGCTCCGTTGCCAAGAGTGAACACAAATCCAGAAATTGATTTTCTGTCATCAATATCAGATTGAAAATCAAAATTTGTAGGCCCTTGGGCAGTCAAATCCTCACCACCAAATACCAAGAAATAATGTTTGGTCCTATTTAAATATTTGAGGATATGTTTCACTGCTGTCCAATGCTCAGAACCTGGATTGGATTGATATCTACTCACAATGCTCACTGCATAACAAATGTCTAGCCTAGTGCAAAGCATTGCGTACATGAGACTTCCTACAGCTGAAGCATAAGGACAATTTCTCATTTTCTCTCTCTCTTCTTGTGTTTTAGGACACATTTGATTAGAGAGATGAACTCCATGTCTAAAAGGTAAAAACCCTTTCTTGGAATCTTGCATGCTAAACCTAGCCAATATCTTGTCAATATAATTGACTTGTGAAAGTCCCAATAACATTTTCTTTCGGTCTCTAAACAATTTGATTCGAGTATATAGGACGCTTCACCAAGATCTTTCATTGCAAAGTGACTAGATAACCATACTTTTATCGATGACATTGCTCCTACATCATTGCCAATGAGTAGTATGTCATCTACATAAAGAAGTAAAAATGTAATAGTGCTCCCACTAACCTTTTTATAAACACAAGGTTCATCCATATTTTGTGAGAAACCAAACGATTTGATTGCCTCATCAAAACGGATGTTCCAACTGCGTGATGCTTGCTTTAGGCTGTATATAGATCTCATCAACTTGCACACTTTTGATTCTTGACCATGAGATATGAAACCTTCTGACTGGTCCATAAAAATTTCTTCTCGAATGTGTCCATTCAAGAAAGTTGTTTTAACATCCTTTTGCCATATCTCATAATCATAATGTGCAGCAATTGACAATAGAATCCTTATGGACTTTAGCATGGCTACTGGCGAAAAAGTTTCCTCATAATCAATTCTAGCCTTTTGATTATACCCTTTTGCCACTAGCCTAGCTTTATAGGTCTCCACCTTACCATTAGGTCCTATCTTCCTTTTGTAGACCCATTTACAACCAATAGGCTTAATACCTTCTGGTTTGTCTACTAATGTCCAGACTTGGTTGGTATACATTGAGTCCATCTCTGATTCCATGGCCCTTTTCCAATTCTCAACGTCCTTATCAGTCATTGCTTCTTGATAAGTAAAAGGGTCATTATCATGCTCCTCTAACTCCATTAGATAAATCTCATTTAACAAAGTGAGTCTAACTAGAGGCCTGATAGTTCTTTTACTACGTCGAGTCTCTTGTATTTTGCTTGGTTCAGTAGGCACTATTACTTGCTCTTCATTATTCTCATTCAACTCAGCCATTGGGTTATCAGTTTTTTTTATCAAGAGAAACTTTTGTTCTACTTTCATTTAAGCTATAATCTTCCTTAAGAAAAATAGCATTCCTGCTCACAACACTTTTTGCTCACTAGGATTGTAAAAATAGAAACCAGTAGACATCTTGGGATAGCCAACAAATAAACATCTATCACTCCTAATCCTAGCTTATCCATATTAGACTTTCTAACATGTGTTGGACAACCCCATATCTTTAAGTGATTTAGACTTGGTTTCTTACCAGTCCATAACTCATATGGGGTATTAGGAACTGATTTGGTAGGGACTCTATTTAATAAATAAACAGCAGTCTCCAAAGCATAACCCCAAAATGAAATTGGCAACTCTGACATGCTCATCATAGAACGAACCATATCTAATAAGGTTCTATTTCTTCTTTCAGCTACACCATTATGTTGAGGTGTGGCAGGGGGAGTCAATTGAGAAATAATCCTATTTTCTTTTAGATATTCCTTAAATTGATCCAAGAGGTATTCTCCTCCTCTACCAGAGCGAAGAACTTTTATGCATTTTCCAACCTATTTCTCAACCTCATTACGAAACTCTTTGAACTTTTCAAAGGATTCAGATTTATGTTTCATTAGGTACAAATAACCATACCTAGAATAATCATCAATAAAAGTAATGAAGTAATAGAAACCACCTCTTGCCATGTGATTCATAGGACCACAAACATCAGTGTGTATTAATCCTAATACATCAGTAGCTCTAGCTCACTTTCCTGTAAACGGACCTTTGGTCATTTTCCCTTGTAAGCAAGGCTCACAAATTGGATAAGGCTCTACCTTCAAAAGATTCAATGGCCCATCCTTTACCAACCTATTGATTCGGTCAATATTGATATGACCAAGCCTTAAGTGCCACAAATTGGTAGGATTAACATCTCTTTTTCTTTTAAGAGATAACACATTGGCAGCAATATCATTCTCAACATAATTAATAGAATTATCAATAGAACTCAAAAAATAAAGACCATCTTGTAAAATGCCAGAAGTTACAAATTTATTATTAAACTTAACAACAAGTTTAGAAGTAAAAAGAAATGAATATCCTGAACAACCAAGTTTTGAAACTGAAATTAAATTTCTTCGCACTTCTGGCACATATAAGCAATCCTCTAAGACAAGAGTTCTACTACAAGATAATTCTAAATAAAAAGTTTCAATGGCCGTGGTTGCAACAGTTGCACCAGTCCCTATCTTTAGGATCACCTCCCCTTCATTTAGCCTTCGGGTCTCCTTGAACCCCTGCAACACATTGCAAATGTGTGAGATTGTACTGGAATCTACACACCAAGAATCAAATGGACCATCCATTAAATTTGTTTCAATAATGAGCAAATTAGGCATACCTTCTGCAGGTTTGTCATTCTTCAGAGAAGCCAAATAATGGCGATCGTTTCTCTTCCAATTACCAGGCTTACCGCAATGGAAACAATTTCCTTTTGCTTTCTTTTTCTCAGTGTCCTTATTCACTTTGTCACCTTGAGCTTTATTGAATGACTGAGACCCTTTTCTCTTAAAGTTCTTACCCTTAGGCTTCAACTTAAGAGAAGTATCAGATTTTTCAGCCAACATTACAGTAGGCTTTTCTTTCTTGATGAGATCCTCAGCTGCTTTCAACATATTGAGTAGCTCTAACAATGTCACTACCATCTTATTCATGTTATAGTTCATGATAAACTGATTAAAAGAATCAGGTAAAGATGCTAGGATCGCATCAACTTGGGTCTCACTATCAATTTCTGCACCAAGCATATCCGGTTCGTTGATGAAAGAAATCATCTTCAGGACATGTTCCCGAACTGGAGTTCCTTCCACCATTTTGGTGGACATGAGATTTTTCATAGCAGTTTGTCGTGCACTTCTGCTTTGTTCTCCAAACATCTCTTTGAGGTGCAGCATCATATCTTGTGCTGTAACTAGGCCTTGGCATTGTTTTGGCAACACATTGGTTATAGAGGCCATTATGTAGCATTTAGCCATTTCATCAGCCTCATGCCACTTATTAAATGCATCTCTTTGTGCCTCAGTGGCATCAGCTAAAGCAAGTTCTGGTGCCTCATTATTAAGGACATGAGCTATCTTATCAGCAGTGAGAACAATGATTAGGTTCATTTTCCAATCTACATAGTTTGGTCTAGACAATCGATTTTCATCCAAAATCTTAGCTAAGGGATTAAAATTGGTCATAATGAATCTGCAAAATAATATAAAATAATATTCTCACATACATATATCCATCATATTCAGGTTTTTGAATAACTAATGGTACCTCCCACAAGAACCAAATATCATAGATTCCCAGAACAGAATATAACAATTATATTCATAAATAGTTCGAAATGGGCATCGGGAACCCTTACCTTGCATGCTCCAATAATTTCTTTTGAAATATATTGTGCACACCATATAAAGGCAAATAGATACTATTCATCATAATTTCATCTCATGTTTCTAATATTATTTAATTTATCTATGACTCCTGATTTACTTTTGGCCTCCAAATCAAACATGTTTTACACTATTTTAGTGGTCATGTTTATTTGGATAAGTGCAAACCATTATCTGAGTGTGATATATGCACTAGTATGATTATGTTGCTATTTTAGCCACAATCCCACCAGTCATACACACACCTGTCTTCCCAAGAAGTAAACAAGAGGACCTACTAAACCAAAATCAAGTCTATCCTTTTGGCTTCAACAAAATTTTAATTTAATAGAACCTTTATTCATCGACAATGGAGAGCCATAGGTATTATTCTATAAATAATCCTATTTAGCACTTAATATATATCAGTACTGGGATGCAACTGTAAAGTGAGTCAATGCACTAAACATCATTCTTTATGTGTCTGACATAACTCCCACCTATTGAGATTCAATACACTTGAAACCATTAATTCGGCAATACTCAAGATTTTATCAATATAAAAAGAATGAGTCAATGAACCAATATATATCAATATGGATTACACAGAAAGACAATCCATAAAGCAATCCATAAAGCAATAGACACGAAACCATAATGGACAATCCATAAAGCAATAGTCACGAAACCATTATAGACAATCCATAAAGCAATCCATAAAGCAATAGTAGCACTACTGCGCACAACTCAAGATTATATCAATATGCCACTTCTCCGAATAAAAACAATTAACATATCACATATGTATCGATCACGGTATATAGGAAAATCTCGGCAAACATACTGATATTAAATAACAATTTAAAATCCATGATTAATTGTGGTTTACTCTGATACCACTGAAAAACTTTCGCGGAAGCGATATAAAACAAAAAATCATATTTTCATTTAAAGATCATTGTACCACACAACCATAGATTCTAAATAAAACAAAATTGCGTACCTCTCTTAGTAACCCAAGCATGTTGTCTCCCAAGGTATTCACGTCTCTCTCTCTATTTCTTTTGAGTTTTCAGAAGACTGCAGTATCACATAGTAGTTCTGATGGCCAACTACTAAATATGATATTATAAAATCTTATTTTATAGTAGACTTCTAAAACCCTAGAGAGAGATTGGACGTGGGATCCTTAGGGATCCTAATCTTCAGCCGTAGGATTCATCAATAACCTTTTTTGAACGTTATTGACTTATCTTGAAACTCTTTCCAAAATTATTCCTTAATTTTCTTAATCATATCAGGAAAATATTTGAACTTCTACAGATTGCAATAATGTCCATCAACACATTGCAATTGACTCCTGAAGATTAGAGAATTACAAATGAGGTCCCATTACTTACAATTTTATATCTATGTCCTTCCACCATACTATATTCCCACAAGCTACTAGGACTGGATTAATATCACGGTCATGTCCCTAGCTTATGTAACCCTTAATTTCTTGATTTCATAATTTCTATTGGACTCAAAAATATTTTTGAAAAAAAAAAAACTCTTTAAATATATATATATATATATATACAATATTATATATATGAAAAACATTTTCAAAAAATGTCACCAGCCGGTTTTGTTTTGAGTTCAACTTCAATATGAAAATCAACTGAATATACTATCTTCTTTAGAGACTAGTGGATTCATTGTTGAGCATTTATATATTTTACTCATTACACACATAACCCAACGTGTCTGTATATAACCTTTAAAATTGGCATCACCAGTTGACATTGTCAAAGTTATGTGCACAATAAATAAATATACACAAACCCCTTATGTTTGAGGACAATAGAAAAATTGTGATAGAACAACCTTTTAATTAACAATGATCACTCCATAAGGTGTCCTTGATCGGATCCAATTCAGTGTATGTACTTGTTACATTACACCCACTTGTTTGCTTAAAGTCACTACTTCAATGATGGAGTAAATCATCTTATCATATAGCAGCACAACAAGTGTAGGCTTCAGTGGTAATATTCAATTAATATCCACAACCTAGAACAATTTAATAATATATGAAAAATCATTACTCCCTGTCTTTGGTTCCTTAACCATTAACATGATTTTTCCTACAGAGGTGACATCATATGCCACATTTAAACAATGAAATATACCTATAAATGTTATGAATGTGAAAATAAAATTTTATCATCAAATAAAAATGCATAGTATTGTTTTTGAGGGCACATAATTCTAACATATAAGGCATTACCCATGATATATAAATGATTGTAACTCTCACTCTCACTTTCAATATTTTTGGGCCTTCTCCAAAATTTATATTTTAGATTGTAATAAACTTGGTTGTATCCTGAGGATAAATTTGTAGTAACTTTTCATCAACTCCTGCGTGGGTGCATATATTATTGAAGGATAGCATTTCATTGTGGCTCTAAATTCTAAAATGTTTTGTTTGATTATTGAATTACTATATATTTTTTTCTTTATATTTTGTGGTAGTGAAAAGGTGATGTCTAATCCTTTTTTTTTTAATATGAGAATTATTAATTCCTCTTTAGTAGATCGAAAGTGACAAAACGATGGCAGTGAAATGAAAAAAGAAAATTAGAGAATCTCTATAGATGTATGTAAGAAATTCGTGAATTTTCAAGTTTCTTTAGTGTCAAAATTTCTTGAGAGTTTGTACAGAAATTGAACATATGAGAGTTGTGCAAGATTGTGCATAATTTACAAATTTGATAGTTTTGGGGACAAAATTTGTATCACTTGAAATGGAAGTTTGTGAATATAAAAAGCAAATTTTCAACAGTTATAACTTTTTACCCATGGTATATAAATGATTCTAAATCTCACTTTCAATGTTTTCTTCTTTAAACACTTTATTAGAAACACTAATAATCCTCTTGATCTTTAGCAAAATTGCTATTTTTAGAACCTAATAAACTTGGTTATATCCTAGGGATAAATTTGTAGTAACTTTTTAGCAACTCTTGTGTGGGTGCATACATTGTCTAAGGAAAGCATTTCATTGAGGCTCCAAGTTATAAAATTTTTTCTTATTTATTATTGAATCACCACATTTTTTTAATTATACTTTTCAGTATAGAAAATGTGATGTTTAGTCCCAATTTTTATAATGTGAAAAACTTTAATTCCACTTTTGTAGAGGTAGTGTGACAAAAAATGTGGCAAACAAATTTTAGAGAATCTTGGACATACGAGAGTTTTATATAAGATGTATGAGATTATCAAGTTCCTTTTCATCAAAATTAATTTAGTATTCGTACGAAACGCGAACGTACGAGTGTTGTACAAGCATATACAGAGATTACAAATTTCACAATTTTTGGGCCAAAGGTTGTACAAATTGAAATGAAAACGATCGTGAATGTTGGAAACAGTTCTTGGACGGTTATAAGACTTTACACATGATAAATAAATAATTGTAACTCTCACTTTCAATATCTTCTTCTTTCAAAACATTTTAAGAAACACTAAAAATCCTGTAGGCTTTCTCCAAAATTGTCTTATTTAGAATGTAATAAATTTGGTAGTATCGTGGGGATAAATTTTAGCAACTCTCGTGTGGGTGCATATATTGTCTAAGAATAGCATTTCCTTGTAGCTTCAATTTGTCAAATGTTAAGTTTAATTATTGAATTAGTTTATATTTTATATTATATTTTTGGTAGTGAAAATTTGATGTGTATTTATTTTTAATGTGAGAAGTGTTACTTCCCCTTTAATACAACAAAAGTGACAAAAACTATGGCAGTTTGTATGAAAAAAAAAAGTTTAAAAATAATTGTACGTAATGTGAGAAGTCTCACTTTCAATGCCTTCTTCTTTCAAAACTTTCTTAGAAACACTAAAAATCCTTTGGAAATTCACCAAACTTGCTATCTTTAGTACCTAATAAACTTGGTTGTATCCTGGGGATAAATTTCAAGTAACCTTTTAGCAACTCTTGTGTGGGTGCATACATTGTCTAAGGAAGGCATTTCAATGTGGCTCCAAATTATGAACTGTTTTGTTTGATTATTTAATCACTATATTTTTTCAATTATATTTTTTAGTACAGAAAACGTGATGTTTAGTCCTAATTTTTTTTTAATGGTGAAAAGTGTTAATTCCTCTTTATTAGAGGTAGAGACGTAGAGTGACAAAAAATGTGCAAACAAATGAGAAAACAAAGTTTAGAGAATCTCGGACATATGAGGGGTGTATATAAAACGTATGAGCTTATCAAGTTTAATTTCATCAAAATTAATTGAGAGTTTTCATGAAACACGAACATACGAGTATTTTTAGAACTTACGAATTTTACAACTTTTGGGCCAAATGTTGTACAACTTGAAATAAAAACGATTTTGAATATTGGAAACCATTTTTGGATAGTTATAAGACATTACCCATGATATATAAATGATTGTAACTCTCACTTTCAATATCTTCTTCCTTCAAAACATTCTAAGAAACGCTAAAACTACTCTGGGGGTTCTCCAAATTTTATATTTTTAGATTGTAATAAACTAGGCTGTATGCTGAGGATAAATTTGTAGTAACTTTTTATTGAATCTTGCGTGGGTGCATATATTGTTGAAGGATAGCATTTTGATGTGGCTCTAAATTCTAAATTTTTTTGTTTGATTATTGAATCACTATATATTTTTTTCATTATATTTTGTGGTATTGAAAAGGTCTAAATTCTAAAATGTCTAATCCATTTTTTTTTAATAAGAAAATTGTTGATTCCTCTTTAGTAGAGCTAATGTGATTGTAAAGTTGTAATTTACAACTATGTGTTTTGTTGGCTTTAATTTCATGCCAAATTTGATTGTAATTTTATTCAATCTTTTGTGCCCTGTATTTATTGTGGGATTTAATTGTAAGGGTTGTGTGATAGAGAGTGTGTGTGTGAAGACTCAAGCTATTGAAGACAAAAGATTTCTCGCGGGTAGCTCGTTACTAAGCAACCCGCAAAGTGATGCATGTGCCCTGCACATGACTAGAATGCAAAGAGTTAGTATAGATGGAGACAGTTGTGTTTTGTGAGTAGCTCGCAGGCAAGGCCTTCCCGCGAGACATTCGCGAAACATTTTGTTTTGCCAGGCTGTGCTATCTGATACACACTTTCTGTACCCACACTATATATACCCACATTACCCACAAATGTTGAGGAATGCTTCAGAGAGAAAACCCTAACCACAAAACTTGAGAGTTAGAGATTGTTATACCCACATTTCTCTACACAATTGCTTGTGGATTTTTCCTCAACTCTTACCTCTCCATTTCCATACCATTAAGAGGTTGATAGCCCAAACACTTACCACACCCTTTCAGAGTGTCAAGTGAGGTTTTAGTGCTGCTGGGAAGCATTGGAAGAAGCCAAGGATGGCAGTTGCAACATGGAGCTTGTTGTGGGATCTGGAGAGCTAGACAAGACACGGTTCTGAGAAGTCTTGTTGGAGTAGGGGCTTGGAGGGCTTAGGTACATCGGGTAAATTAGGCTTGGAGGGTCTCTTGCTAACCCATGTATCCCAACTGATTATCTTGTGGATAGATTACCGCTTGGAGGGCGGCGGAGAGGTTTTTCATCGAGTTCTTTGGTTTCCTCTTCAATAACTCATCGGCGTGTTATTTTGTATTTGCATCTCTCTTCCCTACTCTTTTACATTCCATTTTACTGCTGTTTTGTTAAGTTTATGGATTAGAATAACTTGTTTGTTTATCCGCTCACATTTACACTATTCCGCACTTAGTATTAATTAGTGCAAAATCTATCGAGCCGTAACTTTATTTTGGGGGTCTAAACAGCTCTTGAGATAGACTAGTCTCAATCTTTAAATGTTCCACCATATTTTGATGGTAGTAACTACGCCTTTTGGAAAGTCCAAATGAGGACATTCTTATGTTCAATTGATGATATTGTTTGGGATGCGGTAGAAGTAGGTTGGACTAGGTCGGAGGTCACTAAATCCACTTGGGATAAGGCAGCACTTGTGGCAGCTAACGCTAACAGTAAAGCTTTGAATGCAATTTTTTGTGGTGTTTCTCCAGATGAGTTTCTCAGGATTTCTCACATAACAGTTGCCAAGGAAGCTTGGGAGATATTGGAGACCACCTATGAAGGCACGAAGAAGGTGAAGGATACTAAGTTGCAGATGCTAACCACTCGATTTGAATAGCTGAAAATGACTGAAGATGAGTCATTCGACTCATTCTATATCAAGCTAAACGAGGTGGTTATTGGCAAGTTCAACTTGGGTGAGAAGATGGAGGACTCAAAGATAGTGAGGAAAATCCTTCAATCATTGCCGGAGAGCTTCCGAGCAAAAGTCACAACTATAGAGGAAAGTAAAGATTTGGATGAGATCAAAATCCAAGAGCTTATTGGATCTCTCCAAACATATGAGCTGGGACTGCCTTCTCATAAGTCGAGCAAATCTCTTGCTCTTAAAATCATCACCGAGAGAATGGATGATTCCTCCAAAGGAGATGATGTGGAGAAAGAGGTAGCATTCCTGGCAAAGAACTTCAGAAAATTTCTGAAGATGAAGAACAGTGGGAAACCATTCAGCAGAGGGAAGTTTTCATCCTCCAAAGGTGATAGGAAGGAGTTTAAGAAGAAAGATGGGAAGGATACTTAATCCTCTTAAGGCATTGTGAGTTATGAATGCAATGGCCATGGAAATCTCAAGAAGGAGTGTCCTAACTATCTAAAAGGGAAGTGCAAGGTGTATGCCATAACACTTAGTAATTCGGATTCTTCCAATTCAAATTCGAAAGAGAGCTATGATTGAGAAGGGAATTACTTAACTTTTATGACTATTACTCATGTTGATTCCTCGGAGGACTTGAGTTTGCTAGTGGAAGACCTCGGTGAACATAGTGAAGTGGAGTCAATGGGAGTAGTAGAAGAATCCGATGCTAAAGAAGATGAAAGTGTAGTGGAACTTCAATAAAACTACAATTCCCTCATTGAGAAGTCAGGAGAATATACAAGGGTGGCCAAGGCAACCGTTAAAAAGATGAAAAAGGCAGAGGAGGACTATAGAAGTCTCCTAGTGCAATATAAGAAGGCCAAATGTGAAATAGGGACACTGAATGGAGAGCTGACCGAAGTCTACTCAAAGATAAAATTCCTTAAGCTTGAGGTGGTTCAAGCCAATGCTAAAGTAGAGCGAGTCTCTTCCAAGAAGCTCGATGAAGTCCTCTCTCATCAAAAACCTTTCTTCGACAAAATCAGATTGGGATATACTAGAGAGAGTAGTTCGGCTATCAATATATCCAAGGAATTTAAGTTTGTGAAAGCCAAAGAACCGAAAGAAGTTGTCACTACTGTTGAGAAAGTAAAGGTGGAGAAGAATAGAAATGTGGCTGACCAACGGGTGTTGAATAAGCCTCATAACCAATCAGTGGTTAGGTCTAAAGTCAAAGGGAAATCACTTCCAAAATCACAAAAAGGTCTGAGAATTCAACATCTCTGTCATCACTATGGACTTCAAGGACACACCAGACCAACTTGTCAAAAGCTGAGGGCATTGAAGAACGCAAGTGATCAGAGGTCAAGAGGACCAAGAAATGACAAACGGAATTATGCTGTTGAGCAATCAAGAGGTCGAGATGGTGATTCCGGTGTGATGGATGTGATGAAAATGATTGATGCATTCACCACCTATTTGGCAAGCTTCTCTAGAAGGTTTGAAGGCCACAACACTTGTACCTAATCCTATAGGGATATCACCCCAAACGCACGTGCCGTGTGGGTGAAGAGGGGTACTCATGCATGATCACCTCCTATGTAAATGCATTAATACTTCCAATGTTTAGGGACATATGTTCATGCATCTTGACATGCATAATTAAATTTTTGTAAATTGCTTCTGGTTTATAGCATGTTTCTTTTACTTGTTTTGGTTTGTACCTGTTTTTGTTGATCTTTCTTTTCCTGTTCTGTTTTTTGAGTGTGTTCAAAAATTCAAAAACCCATAAAAATTGAAAAATCTTCAAAAAGTTTGATCGCTTATGTTGTGTATATCATATGTGAGTTTGGCCTAGTACCTTCGTACTAATGGCATAGTGCATTTACGAGCTTAGCTTGTTATGTATGCACATATATCTGTGTGGGAGAAATCTTGAAAACTACGTGTGATTGTTGTAAATAGATCTTCAAGCTTGTCATGAATGATTGGTCAATAGTCTTGACGATCTTGATACTTGCATAGACTTGTGCCTATATATCTTCCCACTTTTTCTTTTATGTTTTTGCAATTGAGCTCACCAAATGTAAATCTCCAAATGAAAAGAGATAATGAGCTGCAAAAGCCTGTCGCACATACTAGTATTTGACTAGGAAAAAGGGAAAGCGACTTTTGTTTTGAAATGTATGGTGCTCAAAAAGCCAAAGGCTAATTCTCAATGTTGAAATATCAAAAATTTCAAGCACCAATCTTAAAAAGAGATGTATCATCCAAAAAGGATCAAATGTTATGATTTATGCAGAAGCCAAATGAAAAGCTTCTTTGATTTATAATTTATCTCTTGTGGGAGGTTATATATGCTCATTTCTATAATTGAGATAGTACACTTGACTGAGTACCAGTTGTGTATGACTTGATTGAATTGATCATTGAAGCTTCGCTCTGGTTTAAGGACTATTCCACATTTGATACTCACAGACAACACACAAGACTTTGTTCAAATAATGCTTATCTCATTTGTGTGATTGTACATGTTCAAATGTGATGTGTATGCTCAAGTACTTGCTGATTAAACCCAAAAAGATTTTTGAGTGTTTTATATGTTTTTGAAAGTGTTTTTATACTTTCGTGTTTTTAGTTTTTGTTCAAAATGCATTTTTGTTTTTTTTCTTCAAAAACTGGTTCAGAGGCTGTTTTACGAGAACCACGCGACTTAGAGCTTCCCGCGAAATGTGCTTAAGGGAAATTAAAAAGTCACATTTTCTTACAAAGAGTCTCGCTACTGCCTCGCGAGTATTTTGCTACTAAACCCTTCTCGTGAAATGTTTTTAGGCAAAAACTGGAAAATTTTTCCAATTCATACAAAGACTATCGCGACTGTCTCACGACTTATTCTCGACTAAAAGCTTCTCACGAAAGTTTTTGAGCTTCAGTGGCCATTCTTGCGACTGTCTCACGATTGTCACGTGTAAGGTTGAATTTAATCAACCTTTCTATTGGCTTTATTCCGTGCCAAATTTAGTTGTAATTCAACATTTAGAAACCTTGTATTTAGGTGGGAATCATGTAAAGGTAGTGTGTAAGAGAGTGTGAAGAATTGCTTAAGATTATGCAGTGAAGTAGGGACTCACGACTAGATCTCGCGGGTAGCTTGTAGCTTGCAAGCTGCCAGAAGATGCTCACGTGCCAAGCATGCGGAGAAGCTGAAGCTTCATGCTAGCTGGAGTACTACAGGACAAAAAGTCCAGATTGGGCATTTAGTTATCTCGCAGCTTGAACTCGCGGCCCAGTCAAGTCGCAAGGCCAAGCCGCCAGCCAACCCTGTTTTGGAAAAATGACTCTTCGCATTCCAAACACCCACCACTATATATAGACCCTTATACCCACGAAATGTAGAGAGCTTCCAGAGAGAGAATTTTGAGAGAGAAACCCTAGAGAAAAGAAAAATTGATTCATCCACAATCTTTACATAGAGACTCTTCAAATTCCTCTACTCTCACCCTCTCCATTGTTACATCCTTAAGAGGTTCTTACCCAAATCCTTTTCTCACCATACCCACATCTGTGGGAAGGCTATTTGGTGCTTTGGGAAGCAGTTAGGAAGGGACCAATGGTTATTGGTTGATGCTATAGGCTATAGTGGAATTCAGTAAGCTAAAGAAGACAAAGGTTCGGCGCAACCTCGTTGGAGCAAGAAGCTTGGAGGGCTTAGGTACACTGGGTAGATTAGGCTTGGAGGGTCTTCTGCTGTTCATGTATCCCAACTTCATTATTTAGTGGATTATTGACCGCTTAGAGGGCGGCGGAGAGGTTTTACGCCGAGGGCTTCGGTTTCCTCTTTAATAACATATCGTTGTATTGTCCTTGTGTTTGCATCTCTCTTCCCTTAATCTTTGCCATTTAATTTCTGCTGTGAATGTGATTTTATTTGTTTTAGATTGTTTATCAATTCTGGTATAAGCTTACATTCATTTTCCGCACATACATTGTTTGATATTAAGCTTGAATTGGTAATTTGTAATTTGGGGGTCTAAACGTTCATAGTGTTTTATACACTATTTGAACATTCATCACGCTACTGCCTAACCTGAGTAAAACGCGTGTTTTCAGTTTTTATGCAGCAGATGTGACATGTTTTCAAATATTCTTAACTTCTTTGGCACTACCTCTCTCGAACTCCTTTCAACCCAAATCTTATTTTCACTCAAACCCCATCATTTTCAAGCAAAAATCTCTGCAAAAGTACTTTTTGGTATGTTTTCCTAAACATTGTTTTCATTTTTGTCTTAAATTTTGCAGATTTTAGCTTAGGGTTTTAAAATTTAGGGATTTTTGAAAACTAGGTTGGGGTTCTTAATTTTGTGAAATTTTTTTCAAAATTTTGATTGGGCTGAGTCCCATTTGCTGTGTTTGTGTCTGTGTTGGCCCCTTATGGCATTCTAAGCGTGTATTGAGGTAGTTTTCATCTCGTTCATGCATTGTTCATGTGTGGAGTTCACTATTGCATGTTAGGTGTTTGACAGAATGTCCTAGTGACACTCTTGTGTTGAATTGGACTCAACTGAATTCCAATGCTTGGGTTTACTTGTGATTGAACATGTGTAACATGTTTTGGTCAAAGGGTATATTTTTTTACACTTTTTTTTCCAATTTGTGCCTTAATGCCATGCCATGCACACACTAGGCACACACTAGGCATCCTCTAGGCACACCCAATGCATCACCTGCTGCACTCACATGCATCAGCACATGCACAACACAGACACACACATGCACAGTCACTTAATTCATGCATTGTGTTTATGTTTACATGTTTAATCGACTATAGCATGCAGTTTTAAGGTCATTTGCTCTGTTTTGAGTTGGTTATGCTCTGTTTTAGTTTGTTTTACCTATGTTTTGGACTAACTTGAATCTAATCAAGTTTTTTTGTTCTGTTTTGTGTTTTTGCACGTGCTTCTTTTTGTTCTCTGTGGATTTGTGCAGATGTCTCCTACCAAACACTCTGCGACCAAGAAGTCATCAAAACGTGCTCGCACAGACTCTAACAACTTCAAGTCTATGGAGGTAGATTTGAAGTACAATGACTGCTACAAAAGAGCCATGATTATCACGGAAAAGGTTATGAAATTAGATACCCTTGAGGACACCTTCATACCTGAGGTGTTCAAGGAAAGGACGTGGATAAAGTTGCTGAATCCAGTTGGGGTTGTGTATTCGGAGATTATCAAAGAGTTTTTCTCCAATGCTAGTGTTGAAGGGTATAATATAAACTGCTAGGTAAGGCACAAAGAGTTTGTCATCACTAGGGACAGCATTTAGGAGTTCTTAGAATTTCGTCCTCCCTTACACCCAATCACGGTGCAATGTAAGGATAGATTGGAATCTACTGAGGAGATGGTGAAGATACTTGGTGGTACTCCTAAGAAAACCTCCATGAACAAAATCCCATTTAGTCCAAAGATGAGAAGCCTTGCTTATGTGATGATTAACAATTTATACCCGGTCACCAACCTCACCACATTGTCTGCTCCAAGGACAATCTTTTTGTACGATCTCTTCATTCACAAAAAGATTGATATCTGTGGACACATCTTCCACATTTTGAAGAGCAACATTGAGAAACAAAATTCTAGAACAGCTATGCCTTTTCCCTCACTGATTATGGGCCTCATTGCACAAACAAGGCTCAAAATTCCTAGTGGCCTCACAGTGGTTCAGAGGGACTATCCTATTGGTGCACACACAATGACTAGGAGCACAGCTCACATCAAAGGCTCTAAAATGGGTGTGCATACAATACCACGGGATCTTGTTGAGGACGAGGGTGGCGATACAGAGGAAGAAATTGATAGATTCACTTCTGCTCCAGAGACTTCAGCTCAACCATCATCTTTAGCACCAACACGAGGATCAGACAGACTTGATCGCCTTCTAACTAAAATGGACCAGATGTCTACCGTGCTTAACTCACATGTGCAGCACACCGCAGACTAGTTTGCCTATATTTAGGGCTAGACCACTGCCTTATCCCTACAGATTGATGATCTGTCTGTGCTGCAGGGATCAGATTCAGAGTCCAATTAGTTCTAACCTCTTTGGCCATTCCGGTCAAAAAAGGGGAGAAATTTTTGAGGGGGAGCTTGCACAGTTGAGGGGGAGCATAGCTAGCATAGCTTATACCTTAGATACATTGGTTCATTACAAGCGGTTTAGCTTTATTTATGTTTTGATTTAAACTGTTTCAGCATATATAACTCTTGGATAGTTGTCTTTACTGCCTTTAGCTTTAGTACATTTTTATTAATTTTAGTTTAATGTTCAGTATTTGTGATCATCTCAATGCTTTGTAGCATTTTTTTAGTACTTTTAGATGTTGTCTATATATCTTGAGTACCTCACTCTTGTGCCCTAGTAGGATATTGTTTCCTAGATGCAAATACTTCATGTATTTTGCATTGGTTGAGTGTTGGACATGCAATTGGTCCTTGGGATTGTTCTTAATTGCATTGCGTATCCGGATGAGCATTTACTTGCTAAATGTTCATTGTAGTCATTCTTTAATGACTATTCTTGTATGATCAAGATATGCTTACATGTTTATAGTATTTACAAACTTGATCGCATTTTACTTGTTCATGTACGTACCTTGTGTTCAACTTGTCATAAGCTTAATGAAAGTTTTGTTTGTGTGCAAGTGTTTTAGGTTACAGGTATATACAGACAAGTACTTCACAGCTTTTAGATTAGGTGTGAGTGAGTTTTGCCACTGTTCCCAAACTCACATTTAAGTCTAGAGTCTATTTTAGGGGTTTTGTTACGGAATAGCCAAAGGGGGAGATTGTAAAGTTGTAATTTACAACTATGTGTTTTGTTGGCTTAAATTTCGTGCCAAATTTGATTGTAATTTTATTCAACCTTTTGTATCCTGTATTTATCATGGGATTTAATTGTAGGGGTTGTGTGATAGAGAAAGAGAGTGTAAAGACTCAAGCAATTAAAGACAAAAGATTTCTCGCAGGTAGCTCGCTACTAAGCATCAAACGAAGTGATGTATGTGCCCTGCACATGACTGGTATGCGAAGAGTTAGTACAGATGGAGACAACTGTGTTTCGCGAGTAGCTCGCGGGTAAGGCCTTCCTGCAAGACACTCGCGAAATGTTCTGTTTTGCCAGGTTGTGCTATCTAATACACACTTTCTGTGCCCACACTATATATACCCACATTACCCACAAATGTTGAGGAATGCTTCAGAGAGAAAACCCTAGCCACAAAACTTGAGAGTTAAAGATTGTTATACCCACATTTCTCTACACAATTGCTTGTGGATTTTTTCTCAACTCCTACCTCTCTATTTCCATACCATTGAGAGGTTTATAGCCCAAACACTTACCACACCCTTAGAGCGACAAGTGAGGTTTTGGTGCTACTGGGAAGCATTGGAAGAAGCCAAGGATGGTAGATGCAACATGGAGCTTGTTGCGGGATCCGAAGAGCTAGACAAGACACTGTTCCGAGAAGCCTTGTTGGAGTAGGAGCTTGGAGGGCTTAGGTACATCAGGTAGATTAGGCTTGGAGGGTTTCTTGCTAACTCATGTATCCAAACTGATTGTCTAGTGGATCGATTCCCGCTTGGAGGGCGGCGAAGAGGTTTTTCACCGTGTTCTTCGGTTTCCTCTTCGATAACACATCAGCGTGTTATCTTGTGTTTTCATCTCTCCTTCCTACTCTTTTACATTCCATTTTACTGTTGTGTTTTTAAGTTTATGGATTAGAGTAGCTTGTTTGTTTATCCGCTAACATTTACACTATTCCGCACTTAGTATTAAGTTAGTGTAAAATCTATCGAGACGTAACTTTATTTTGGGGGTCTAAACAGCTCTTGTGTTTTCAACACATTTTCAAGCTTTCAGTGATAAAAAAATGTGGCAATGAATGAAAAAAAAAATTAGAGAATATCTTATGTATGATAGATGTATGTAAGAAGTCCGCAAAATTTACAAATTTGATAGTTTTTAGGACAAATTTTGTTTCACTTGAAATGGAAGTTTGTGAATATTGGAAATAGTTTTTTGATGGTTATAAATCTTTACCCATGGTATATAAATGATTTTAAATCTCACTTTCAATGTCTTCTTTTTTAAAAACTTTCTAGGAAACACAAAAAATCCTCTTAATCTTTAGCAAAATTGCTATGTTTAGAACCTAATAAACTTGGTTGTATCATGGGGATAAATTTGTATTAACCTTTTAGCAACTCTTGTGTGGGTCCATACATTGTCTAAGGAAAGAATTTCATTGTGGCTCCAAATTATCTAATGTTTTTTAAAAAAAATTTATTATTGAAGTATTATATTCTTTTTAATTATATTATTCAGTATAGAAAACATGATGTTTAGTATGAATTTATTTTAATGTAAAAGCGTTAATTCCACTTTAGTAGAGGTAGAGTGACAAAAAAAGTGGCAAACCAATGAAAAAAAATATAGTTTAGGGAATCTCGGACGTAAGAGAGTTGTATATTAGACGTATGAGATTATCAAGTTCCTTTTCATTAAAATTAATTGAGTGTTTGTACGAAACTTGAACATACAAGTATTGTACGTGATTATGTAGAATTTACGAATTTGACATCTATATGCTTCGGCATAGCAAAAGTGCAATGTCAAAAGCTTAACATAAATGGGTGTTTCTTTTCTCTCTCTCATATACCCATGCATGATATGCTTATCAAAAGAAAAATATGCAAAGCAAAATAAAAACAAAAAAAATCAAAATGCTTTATATATGATTGCAAGCGTGTCTTCTAGGAGATGTGGGAATTATAGGATGTATCTCAAAGGTGATAGTACCCATCAAGTAGTTATGATTGTGTGTGAGTTAAATTGATTTTCTCATATCTCAGATTTCCATAACATGTAGACACTTATGCAATCTTGCAATGTTTTTCACACACAACACGCAAATTCTTTGCTACTTTTGATACATGTGCAGGTACAATGTGTTTTGGCCATCACAAGGAATACATGTGTTAATGTATGCTCACTAAACTGTCTTGACTTGTTTTTGAAATATAAAATTGTTTAGACTTGTTTAGTGTGTGTATGTGTTTTGGATCTAAATGCTTGACATTTTTCTTGTTGAGAGATGTTTTTAAGAGCTTAAAATGTTGATTGGATTTTTGGTTGAGTAGCATTCTTGATTGCATTCATTTCTGTGTTTTTCTCTTCTTTGAGAAACTGTTTTTGCACATCTCGACAGCTTCTTGATACCTCTCAATAGTTAAGCTATCTATCAAGCTCCTTGATCTTTCTTTCTCGACAGAAGTTAACGCAATCTCAGTCCATCAAATTTTTTGAGAATTTATCTCGATAGCTTCTCGATCCATCGAGAAAGTTTTTGCCTGCTCAATAGATGCTTGATAGCTTCTCAATCTATTTAGGTCACTTTGCTATGGACAGCTCTCGATAGCACCTCGACAGCTTCATATGTCGAGATTTAGTGCTCGACACCTCTCGGCACCTCTTGATCCATCGAGCTTCTTGTTTTTCTATATATAGCTCAGCGCGATTTTTCTCTCATTTTATCCGATCTCTCTAGATAGAAAAACGTCTCTCCCTCTCCCAAACACTTCTCAATCAAACTCTTCATCTTCCCCACTTGGATTTCGGCCTAATCCTTGCATTTTCTCTCTAGTATGATCTCTTTTCTCTCATTTATCATGCATTTCATTAATTCAGATCTAAATTTTGAGGTTTTTGAAAAATTTTGGGGTTTTTCGAAATTGATGAAGTTTTTGTGAAATTTTGGGATGGATTTTGTTTAAATGATACTATATACTTGTGCATTGCATCACATTTGTTTTTTTCACAACATTTCATGCATTATAGATGTGTGTTTACTATGTTGAAATCTTGTGTGCTAGTAGGATTGGATTAGGTTGAGCCCATGATGTTTTATTGTTAAATGTCACATGTTCATGCATTTTTCATGCATACGTACCATTTTTTTTTTCATTCTTATTGATATTAATTATGTTGTGTACTTTTCTGCTTGTCTCTCTCTCTCTCTCTTTCTCTCTCTTTCGGTTAGTCTACTCATGGCACCAAAGAAGAGCAAGTCTACTCCGTCTCAGAACCCTCTTCGTTCTGAGGCATGTTTGTAAGATTGAATTTATTCAATCATTTTGTTGGCTTTATTCCGTGCCAAATTTGCTTGTAATTCAACATTTAGAAACCCTATATTTAGGTGGGAATCATGTAATGGTAATGTGTGAGAGAGTGTGAAGAAAAGCTCAAGAGTGTGCACTCAAGAAGAGCCTTGCGACTAGATCTCGCGACTGGCGGGTCGCCAAAGGAGGCACAGTTGTTGCACTATAGGAAAAAACTTCCATTCTGGCCAGACCCTTAGCTCGCGACTCAAACTCACGACTCGTTCTAGTCACAAGCTCGAGTCGCCAAACAGCTCTGTTTGTAACAAACCTGACCTTTCGCATTCTAAACACATACCAGTATAAATACCCTTATACCCATGTATTGTAGAGAGCTTCCAAGGAGAATTTTGAGAAAGAAAAACAAGATTGACTCATCCACAATCTTCATCCTTTGATTCTCCAATTTCCTCTACTCTCACCTTCTCCATTGATATATCCTTGAGAGGTACATTAGCCAAATATTTATCTCACCATACCCATATTTGTGAGAAGGTCTTTTGGTGCTTGGGAAGCAGTTAGGAAGGGACCAATTCATTTTGGTTGATGCAATGGGCGATTGTGGGATCCGATAAGCTAGAGAAGATAAAGGTTCGGCGTAACCTCGTTGGAGCATGAAGCTTGGAGGGCTTACGTGCACTGAATAAATTAGGCTTGGAGGGTCTTTTGCTATTCATGTATCCCAAATTTATTCTCTACTAGATTATTGATCGCTTGGAGGGCAGCGAAGAGGTTTTACGCCGAAGACTTCGGTTTCCTCTTCGATAACACATCACTGTGTTGTCTTTGTGTTTGCATCTCTTTTTCCTTAATCTTTGCCTTTCAATTATTGTTGTGGTTGTGATTAATTATGGTTTAGATTGTTTTATCAATTCTGTTTTAGCTTATTTTCATATTCCGCACATATATTGTTTGATAATAAGCTTGAATTGGTAATTTGTAATTTGAGGGTCTAAACGTTCATAGGTGTTTTATACACATATTGAACTTTCAATCTTCTTCTTCCTCTGTTGATCCTACCCCCTCTCACGTTCGGTTCCGTGATGAGAAGGCCCGTTAGGACTTCTTGGAGAACTTTTCTCGACGCAGCATTCATTTGAATGCCAAGTTATCCTTTCGGATTTTTCCGATACTGACTTGCCCACTGTCATCTATAGTAGGGGTTGGGAGTCCCTTTGTGACATCTTGGTCACTTGTCCCTCTGTAATCATATAGGAGTTTTACTCCAATATGCAAGAATTTGATTACTTTATACCTCATTTTATCACTCGCGTTCGAGGTACGCGCATTGTAGTCGCTCCAGATCTTATATTCGAGGCGCTACACATAGCGAGGGTAGAGTTTGCTGACTACCTCGGCTGTCGTCATCTTAAGACTATGTCTAAAGACGAACTCAAGTCTCTATTCTGTGAGTCACTTTTATCTTGGGGTGAGTGTCAAAACACCCCTTGCTCGGGATTTGTCAAAGGTCCGAGGTTCTTGAATATGTTTATGCCATTACTATAATTCGATTACTGAGCCACGTGCTCAATTTTTGTTATCGCTCCTTGAGAGGCTTACCATAGACATTCTCTCTCACTTCATACTCTCCCTTATAGATGTCTATAAGGATCACGAGGATCCTTCGCCACTTCTCTATCTCCTATCCTAAGTCTTATTTTACCATCATGTGTGCCATTGATGTAGTGATCGTTAGACGAAGTGAGGCTCAGCTTCGACCAAAGCGGCCACAGATCGAGACGACGACTCCTCCAGCTTCTTCTACTCTATCTTCATCCGCTCCTTCTACTTTTATGGCTAGTGTGACCCTCGAGGCGGTCATGGCGTAGCTTCAGCGCATGGATGCTCGCCTTGATACAACGACAGGCTTGCCTTGGTGGCTTTGTGGCGTCTCCCTCTCCTTCTCCAGAGGCATCTGAGGATGAGGACGATGGTGGTGACTCTAATGGAGATGATGTTGATAAGGATGAGGCTTCTAGCTCTTCTGGTGACGAGGAGATGACTGCTTCTCAGTGACTTACCCTTTGTCATTCGTGACAAAAAAAGGGAGTAGTTTTGTGTATGAGAGTAATCATGTACTTAGGGGGAGAGTTAGTATAGGAGATATTTTTGTTAGGGCGAGTGTTTATCTTTATAAGGGATGTAGTAAGGAATTTTTGTATCCTTTTTTCTTTCCTTTTTATATACATTGTTCTTACATTGTGACAGCAAACCTTGTACTTTTTGATATATATATATATATATTGAGGTTGTTATTACATTCTTTCACCTATCTTTTCATGTGTTGTTTCTTTTCTCTCTTCATGCACATGCTTCTTATTTATTGTATGTAATCTTTTATTTCTGTTTCACACTAAGATGTTGTGATGAGTTTTGTTTAAAGTGTTTTAGAAATATAGGTTGTCAAAGTCTATCTTGCCATGAACTCTCTTCTTGCAAAGTTTTTCAAGAGTTTGTGTTAGGATTAGATTTTATTGTATTCAACAAATGAGTATAAGTTGAGTGATTTATGACTTCTCTCATATGTTCATTTGTTTGTTGTGGTTTTGTCATGGATTGCCAAAGGGGGAGATTGTCAGGACATATGTGAAACATGTGAAGAACATATTGTGGACGACTAAATTTCTCGGTTCGAAATAAGTCAAACAAGTAAAATAGTTTCACAAATGCGAATTTGTATTGATGATATGCGTGGTACAATTCTCTGTGATTACAAAAGAGTTATCCTCTGATTCGATCTCCTTGAAAGATTTGTTGATTGGATTTGTGGTAATGTGATTTTGACTTGAACACAAAGTATCCTTCAATTTGGTTGAAGAATGGATCGAAGACCTTTGAAACAGAATTACAATGAATCTCTGGCTATGAGCTTGTTAGAAATTCTTTGTTCTTCGTGTTCTTGGTGCGTTCTTCGTCTTTGAAGATTTGTGGTGGAAGTTCTTCGGGGCTTTAGAGGCTTGAATCCGTAGAGCTTCACTGATTTGTGGTTTGTGAGGTTTCTGGACACTTTTGAGCTTGATTCCAGTGAACTTTGAGATCTAGGCAGGTAGTTTTGATGATTCTGCTTCGAAATGTTCTTTGTGTTTGAGGGTTGAAGTTCTTGAAGTTGCTGAAGGCTTCAGGGCTTGATTCCAGCAGAGCTTCTGGACTTCTGAATCTTCTCTGATGCTGCTTGTGCTTCAGATGGCTTGGTGCCTCCTCCTAAATGTCTTAGGAAGGCTTTTATTTATAGGAGTTTTGGGGTGGATGAGCGACACGTGGCGGAGTCTGATTGGTGACACATGTCACAGTCTGATTGGTCCGCTTATGTCATCGCTTACACGTGTGAGGTTGCTTGGGTCATCGCTTACACGTGCGAGGCTACTTGTGTCATCGCTTGCACGAGCGAGGCTGCTTGTGTCATCGCTTGCACGAGCTAATGCATGATTGGTTCTTGCATGACACTTGGCAAATTTCTGTTGGCTTCTGAATGGCAATAGTAAAACCTAGCAGCAGTATGTGGCGCTTTGTAATTGGCTGTATTTTGTGGTCTTGGTAGTGTGACGTGTCAGCTTGTGATAGGTCGGGAATTTTCCCTCTCTACACATATGTCATTTAGAATTGGCTAATCCTTTGACAAAACACACTTTACTTGTAATTGGGTAGATCTATGATGGTTTAAGTCTTCAGGAAACATGTTGTTCAAGTCAAGAGTTAAGGCCATAAAAATTTGTTCAAGAATCAAGTGAAGGAGCATTGTATTTTAAAGCTCGACAGCTAGCTCAATAGATTGTATCTATTGAGGTTTAAAAGGCAGTTTCAGCCCGATGCTTGATAGCTTCTCGACAGATAACCTATCTATCAAGAATTTCAAAAATCAATTTTTCAGATCTAATTTCACACATATCTGTGTATATTTGTTTAGACTTTCTTTTCTCACAATCCTAAACATATATAAGGATTATTTTAAAGGCTGTCACACTCGATGCAACTTGATGCAAAGGTTTTTGATAAAGCAAATTGTGACCGGAGACATATGCCCTAGTTCATCTTTCTCTTGAAGAAGCTGCTGCATTTGTATGCCGAAGGGTTTTGTAACCAAGGAGATACGTGATATTTATCGTGTTGATGAACTGAAGAACTTTGCAGCCAACATCCTTCTCAAGTTGATGGTTAGTCACGTACTTGGATCCATGCATCGATTGGTTAGTCACGTACTAGGAGCCGTGCATTGAAAAGGAGAGATTGTCACTATAGAACAAGTCCAATTGTGTATTAAGGTAAGGGTTCAACTGTAATTTGGTATAAGGTACTGGGATTCCTCTACTTGTAACTGCTTGTTGTGATAATAGTGGATTCTCGGGAGTGGTGACCTTAAAATCACCCGGTGAGATTTTTGCCTTGGAGGTTTTCCCCATTTATAAACAAATCACCGTGTTAACTTTATTTTCCGCTGCATTTAGCTTAGTTGGGGATTTTTTTGTGCTACCATGCGTATTGCATGTTAATTGACTTAATTAATTAACTTGACTAATGATAGGCCACAAACGTATTGACCCCTTGTGATTAAATTAATTAATTAATTAGCCAAGTTATTAATTAATCAATTTAACATGCAAACGTGTGGTAGCACAAACAAATCACCAATAAACTAATTATGCAGCGGAAAAATAAATAACACGGTGATTTGTTTACGAATGGGGAAAACCTGACTGCAAAAACCCCATCGGGTGATTTTCAGGTCACCACTCCCAAAACTCCACTATTATCACAACAAGCGGTTACAAGTAAAGGAATCCCAAGTACCTTACCAATCTATAGTTGAACCCTTACCCCAATACCCAATTGGACTTGTTATATAGTGACAGTTCCCCCTTTTGATGCACGGCTCCCAAGTACGTGACTAACCAATTACGCGGATCCCAATACGTGACTTCAATCACCAACTAGAAATAGTTGTTGGCTGCAAAGTTCTTCAGTTCATCCATGATGAAGATCAAGAAGATGCCTGATCACAAAACCCAAAGATGCACACACATAGCAACTTCTTCAGAAGAGATGAACTAGGGTAAAACTTTGTCTCCGGTCACAATTTGCTTGAACAAAGTTTGCTCAATACTTTTGTAACTTGTGAACACTTTGACGGCCCTTAAAAAAATCATTTTATATGCCTAGGGTTAGAAGAAAAGAAGGCTTAAAGACACATTTACAGATCCCAAGAAATCAAATCAGAAATTCTGATTTTCTAAACCTCGACAGATAGAAGGTGTCAAGTAGCTGTCAAGCAGGTGTCGAGCCATGGGCTTGAAATAGCTTCTTAAACCTTGACACATGAAGCTATCGAGCCAGCTGTCGAGATGTTGTCGAGCTTTAATGACTGTGCACTTCTTCAGCTTGTTTCTTGGACAGACTTGATGAGTTCAACACTTGATCTTGAAACCTTGTTTCTTGAAGTATTAAAAACACCTAGAACTACCCAATTACAAGTTGAGTGCATTTTGTCAAATGATTAGTCAATTACATAAAAGAATGACATATGTTCTTAACAAGTGAACCACATATGTCCTAACAATCTCCCCCTTTGGCAATCCATGACAAAACCATAACAAACAAATGAACATATGAGAGAAGTCATAAATCACTCAACTCATATTCACTTGTTGAATACAATAAAATCTATCCTATCACAAGCTCTTGAAAAAATTTGCAAGAAGAGAGTTTATGGTAAGTAAACTTTGACAACCTGTATTTCTGAAACACTTTAAACAAAACTCATCAAGGCATCTTAGTATGAAACAGAAATAATAGATTGCATACAAGAACAATGTACCTAATAAGGTAGGAAAAGAAGAAAAAGATACATCATATCCTCACTACATTCCTCATATCAGCACTCTCCCCCTAACAAAAATGTCCTACTCTAACTCTCCCCCTAAGTATGACTACTCTCAATATCCAAAACTACTCCCCCTTTTTGTCACGAGTGACAAAGGGTAAGAGTGTCAAGTAGACATCTCATCAGTAGAGCTAGCATCTCCATCATCATCCGAAGTGTCATCGTCATCACCATCATCATCATCATCCTCAGCATCAGACTCAAAAGCCACTAGAGGAGGTGGTGGAGGAGAAGCCTCAGGAGCAAAGCCACCCATAGTCGCTTGCCGTCGTGCAATACGACCAACACGAACGTTCACCTGATATAACTCAGTAGATAGTGTATCAAGGAGAGTATCCATTCGCTACAGCTGCGCCATGATGTCTCCAAGTGATACATCGCCCATGGAAGTGGAGGGAGCGGATGTGGATGGAGCTGAACGAGATGGAGCCGGACGGAAGGGAGGAGTGGAATTCGGCTGTCGCGACCTAAACTGCACTACACTACATTTTACGGTAGCGACGTCTATGGCACAAATGTGTGTGAAGTGGTCGGACACAAAAAAAAGGGACAAAAAAATGGCGTAAGATCCTCGTGATAGCGGAAGGAAAGATGAGCTTATCACGAGACGCCGAATCTAAATGAACATCTATGATAGAGAGAATGAAATGAGAAGGAAAGTCTATGGTAAGATGCTCAAGAAGAGACAACAAAAACCGAGCACGAGGCTCTGTGATGGAGTTGTAGTGAGAGAGTGGATGGAGTACAAAGGTCATCACCATGTTCATGAAGCGGAGGCTTTTAGCAAAAGCCTTACATGGTGTATACTGACGCTTACCCCAGTCAATAGGGCGCTCACAAAAAGCAGTCATGAGCTCATCTTTGGACGCAGTCCACAGACGCTCACAACTAGGATAGTCAGGAAACTCTATCTTAGGAACCCGAAGCATATCCGCAACGTGATAGGAATGCGCGTACCTCGAACGCGAGTGAAGAAAAGAGGTATTGAACGATTAATCTCATACATGTTGAAATAAAACTCCTAAATAAGCACGAGAGGACAAGTGACTGGGATGTTACACAGTGACTCCCATCCCCGACTGTGAATGACAGAGGGAAGGTGAGTGTCGGCGAAGTCTACCAAAATGACTTGGCGTTCCGAATGGACACCTCGTTTAGAGAAGTTCTCCGAGAAAGCCTTACGAGCATCCTCATCACAGAACCGAATGTTAGAAGGAGTAGGATCAGAAGATGAAGATGTCCTAGAACGCAGAGGGTTCTGGGATGGAGCAGACTTACGTTTAGGTGTCATAGACACAACTAACGTAAACAGAAAGAGAGGGAGAGAAGGAGGCAATCAGAAAAGTCCCAAGCAATTCAAATATATCAAATATATTGAATAGAGAGTACGTATGCATGGGGAATGCATGAACATGTGACATGCAAAAGAAAATACATTATGGGCTCAGCCCAATCCAATCCTACCAGCACACAAGCATATTACACACATCTAAATGCATGAAAATACTGTTATAATGCTAATGTGATGCAATGCATGAGATTTTAAACACATGTAAGTGAAAACCCAACCCAAAATTTCAACAAAAACTCATCAATTTTGAAAAACCCCAAAAATTTTCAAAAAACCCCAAAACCTAGGTTTCAAATCATGAAATGCATGAAGAATGAAAAGATAGGAAGCTTACCAAGTGAAGAAAAACTTGAGGAAGCTTGAAGAAACCTTGAGGAGGAAGATTGGAGTGAGATAAGAGTGTTTGGGAGAGAAAAGAAAGAGCTAATGAGAAGGAGATCGACAGAAATGAAAGGCGGATTGCACGAGGGGTTTATATAGAAACCTCAGTAAATCTCGATAGCTAAGGTGTCGAGAGGTATCGAGGATTCTATCGAGGAAGGTGTTGAGAAAAAAGAACGTAGACAGCTGCAGGTGTCGAGAGGTATCGAGGAACAAGAAACACCTGACAAAGAACAGAATCTCAATCGATCCACCAGGTGTCGAGAAGGTATCGAGGAGACAGAAAATTTCTTGATCGATCCACCAGGTGTCGAGATTGCGATAAGAAAAAGTTTGAGAATCTCAACAGATAGCTAGGTATAGAGGAGGTGTTGAGGAGGTGTCGAGCCAGCTTTTCAAAACAGTTTTTCGAGAAGAGAAAAACACAGACACAAATGCAATCCAACATAGAACTCAACCAATGATCCAATCAACATATTAAGCTCTCAAAAATATCTCTCAAAAGAAAATTTAAGCACATGGATCCTCAACAGCACACACACACACTAAATAAGTCTAACCAATTTTATATTTCAAAAATAAGTCAAGACAGTTTAGTGAGCATACATTAGCACATGTAAAACCTTGTGATGGCCAAATCACATTGTACCTGTACAAGTATCAAGAGTAGCAAAGAATATTGCGTGTTGTGTGTGAAAAATATCGCAAGATTGCATATGTGTATACATGTTATGACAATTTGAGATATTAGAAAATCACTTTAACTCACACACAATCATAATTGTTTGATGGGGACTATCACCTTCGAGGTACATCCTATAACTCCCACATCTCCTAGAATACACGCTTGCAATCATATTTAAAGCATTTTTGATCTTTTTGCTTTTTATTTTCTTTGCATATTTTCTTTTATTTAGCATATCATGCATGGGCATATAAGAGAGAGAAAAGAAATACCCAAGATGTTAAGCATTTGACACTGCACTTTTGCTATGCCGAAGCATACGGGTGTCTTCGATATTGCACTTTTGCTATGCTGAAGCATACATATGTCATATTACGATTGGCGGGTAACAGTTGTGAGATGGTTATTTATGCCTTTCTCTTAGGATTTTCTAGTTCTACCCGTCAAAAAGAGTGATACGAGTGTTAAGTTCAAGAGATAACTTAATCTTACTCATCACAAATAAGAGCCACAAAGCTAACTTGCTTAGTTGTGCATAAGAATGCTCATCTAAGCTACAGAAGATACAAAGTTTAGAAAACTTTGTTTCAATGGCCATCCAAGGTATACAAGTACCAAAGTACACAAAACACACACTTTTTTGTATTTTTTTTTCAATTTTTTTGTATTTTTTTTTATTTCAAAGACAAAACAAACAAAACTGAAAACAAACAAACAAAAACAAGTTAAACAAAGCAAAGTATAAAACTAGACTGACTAAAAAAAATGCAAAACACACATGTAATGCACCAAACAAAAACAAGAAGATAGAAGAAAGTGATAAAATCACTTAGAGTCCTTTTTCTTCCACACCTTGGAAGAAACTTTCCTTTGATTAAACCCTTGAACCGGCGGTGAGGGGGAAGAATAGAAACCGTTCAAGTTCTAAAGGAACATGAGGGCTTTGAGAAGATCACCAAGAGGAGCAAGAGAGGATTGAAGCTGACCCTAGCTTCCAGATGCGATCATGCCATTGCTCTGTTGAGTGGTTAACCACTTGTAGCAATTTGGTCGTGTATGACTGGCAACTCCACAATGATGACTGAGACACTGCTTCTTCTGTTTAGGTTTTTGAGAGTTAGCCTTCTTAGCCCTAGGCTTTTTAACATCTTTCTTATCCTACTTAGGGGTTCTCCTTAGATAGATTTGCCCTTGTTTAAGTTCTCACTAGTTAATTCAGTTTTAACATCAGTGTTCTCAATATCAGTTTTATTAGCAGGAGGAACAAACACAGTAGCACTAGTAGAAGCAATATTAGAGGAAGAAAAACCATACCCTAAACTTGTTCGATCCGAAGCAGATTTCTGAATGATGAGCATCTCATCAAGCTTTGCACTTAAAGTCCTCTCCAATTGAGCTCTAACTTGAACCAGCTCCGCTTCAACCTTCTTGGTCTTCTCAGCCAAGAAATTGTTCTCAAATCTCAGTGCACCAATTATTTGATTAGCTTCATCAAACTTTCTCCTCCATCTTAATCTCTTCAAAGCTCGTAGTAAGCCTTTGAAGTTTTGAATCCTTGACAGCCATAGTCCTTTCATAGGTTGTTTGGAGGATAGTCCATACTTTCTTGGTAGTTTTAGTATAGGATATCTTCTTGAACTCCTCATTGGTGACCACACTGAATAGAGCATTCAATGCTCTGCTGTTGAAGTTTGCCGCTTTGATCTTAGCATCATCCCAATCAGCCGGCGCTTCCTTTGGCTTAGTCCAGCCAACCTCCACAGCTTGCCACACCTTCTCATCTAAAGACTGCAAGAAAGCTCTTATGCGTACTTTCCAATATACATAGTTATTGCCATCAAATAAAGGAGCTATAATTAGTGATTGTCCTCTATCCATGACAAACAGGGGTCAATAGATCATACAGTAAAGATTAGCTCTAATCAGAGTGTGCTTGTTCTGATACCACTTGATAGGCCAAGAATGTATTGACCCATTTGGTAAATTAATCAATTAATTAGCCAAGTTAATCAATTAAATTCAATTATATGTAATAAGTGTGGTAGCACAAAAAAATCACCAACTATGTTAAATGCAACGGAAAATAAATTTAACACATGTGATTTGTTTACGAATGGGGAAAACTACCAAGGCAAAACCCCACCAGGTGAATTTAAGGTCACCACTCTCGAGAATCCATTATTATCAAAACAAGTGATTACAAGTAAAAGGAATTTCAGTACCTAATACCAACCTACAGTTAAACCCTTATCCCAATACCCAATTGGACTTGTAATGTAGCTGCAATCTCTCCTTTCAACGCACGAATCCCAGTACGTGACTAACCAATGATGCACGGATCCCAGTACATGACTAACACACCAACTTGAGGAAGATGTTGGCTACAAAATTCTTCAGTTCATCTAACAATGAAGATCAGGAAGCTCCTTGGTCAAAAAACCCTTGGCGCAAAGACGCAGTAGTTTCTAGAGAAAATATGATGAACTAGGGAAATTCTGTCTCCGGTCACAATTTGCATGCACAATGACTTTGCATCAAGTTGCATTACCTTGCATCATCTTTGGCGGCCTTTAAAATAATCTTTCTATATGTCTAGGGTTGTGAGAAAAGAAACTCTACACAAATACACATGGATATGCGTCAAATTAGATCTAGAAATCTGAATTTCGTAATTCTCGATAGATACAACTTCTGTCGAGCTGCTGTCGAGCATCAACATTAAACCTCGATAGATATGATCTGTTGAGCTATC
Source organism: Quercus ilex subsp. ballota (assembly GCA_032727855.1). Lineage (NCBI taxonomy): Eukaryota > Viridiplantae > Streptophyta > Magnoliopsida > Fagales > Fagaceae > Quercus > Quercus ilex. The sequence continues at coordinate 52,037,037 of CM064916.1, read as the reverse complement.
TGTCGAGTTTTAATGAACAACACTTCTGCACTTGTTTCTTGGACAACTTTGTATGACTTCAATACTAAACTTGAACTCTTATTTCTTAAAGTACTAAACCCATCATAGATCTACCCAATTACAAGTAAATTGCATTTTGTCAAATGATTAGCCAATTTACATAACATATGTTTCTAACAAGTTCCACATATGTCCTAATAGTAGGCCAACCCAACATGTATAGTTCTCCAATTTTTTCCATCCCAACCAAAAGAAGGTTTTGATCCCAAATTTGATGACACCAAGATAATTTAACAGCTAGATATGGCTTCTTTCTTTCTTTTGCCTTCTGCCAAATTCAACATTACAATGCAAATTGGCATCACAAAACCACATGATTCAAAATAAGATAGGCATCCTACTTTAAGTGAATTATTATGAGAGAATGATTGGTAAACTAGTCCAGATATTCCATTTGCAAGACATGCCCACTAAAACATCGGTGCTTGTAAATGTCGGAATATTCATAATCTAGATACTCCCATCAGTCATATTGCGCGCAAGTATTCAAGGCAGATTTAGCCTTACATTGTTTAAAGCCAAAAGCCTGCCAGTTTTGGGGCCATCACAACAACCATGGTTGTCAAGACTAACTTCATAAGGTTCTTCATTCACAGGATGCATGGCTTCCATGCATGCTTTTATCCCTGCAAAGCCAGGGTTTCAAGTTGCGTCAACAACTAATCATTTAAATGAATAATAGCTACACAAAGAAACAAGAAAACGCATGAGATACCAATAATATTTTTTTATGGCAGATTTCCATTTTATTCATATAATATTACTCCATTTCTCAATGTGATCTACAAGTCTTTACCCCGGCCCAAAAAAGAATAAATAAAGAAAAGAAAATAACCTTGCTGCTTTAAAGGAGCCGGCACAAATGAAAAATGCAGACAATAAACTAATTTATTCAGTCTCGTACTCAATAAAACCAAAGAAGAGCAAAAGTGATCAACACAATCAATGGCAACCAATAACGTTAAAGCCATAGGAATTAACTTACAATCAATTTTAAGAATCCATCTCCCATTCAAAATGGCCATTAGAACTTTCAGAGTCCTGGTGCACGCACCCCGTGCATCTGTGGCTGCAATCACGTGTGTTACATTCGGTTTCCAGAACTTGGTCACAGTTGCACCACACATGCTCGCAAACTTGACCACAAGAATCTGCATAGGAAAATATTATTATTATTTGTTAAGAAAAGGGATGAGAAGAAGTTTATCAAGAATGGTTCAGGTTCAAGCAAGGTAAGACTCAGCAAGTGCAAGAAATTGAAGAAGGAACGAAATGACATGAAGTCAGTGAAGCTGAAGCACAAGCAAGGTCTAAACAACAACAAAAGCTTTGGAGGAAGAGAGAAGGCTTGTAATAAAACGTCAGTGTTTTGGATTAAACAGTTAAACAAACTACTTGTAGTCCTGAGAAGTTAAGTGAGGCATGTGAGTATCACGTGAGAATAATTGTATTTAGTTAGGTTTAGGACACTTGTCATAAGCTTATTGGATCCGTGTTTAGTGGGTAGTTAGTTAGTTTCCCGCTTTTTTTTAGAAAGTTAGTTACTCTGTTTTGGTTGTATATAAACGCAGAGCATGTACATTATAGAGCAGTTTTTCATTTTCTCAATTTTCAGAGTAAAGAAAGTTTTCTCTCACTTTGAGTTCTTCCAGTTTTCTCTAGAATCATCTTCTGGTTTCCAGGTTTTCACATGGTATCAGAGCATTAGCAAGATCAACTCATATTGTTCTTCTTTTCCTTTTGCTTGAATTCTCTGAAATTCCTCTTGTTTTCTTTCAAGCTTTAAAGCTCCAACAATGGCATCTACTAAAGAAGCTTCGAATAATCAATCTTCTTCTACTGTGAATGAAGAATCTGTCAATCCATTCTTTCTTAGTAGCAGTGATAGCAACACGGTTCAATTGGTGTCTAAAAAATTGATTGGAGGAAAGAACTATTTTCCATGGGCGAGATCAATGATCATTTCACTCATTGCTAAACACAAGATTGGATTTATCGACGGTACAATTCTAGTACCAGATCTAGATTCTTCACAATTCATCTTGTGAACACGATGCAACATGACAGTTCTGAGTTGGATCATCAATTCTGTTTCACCTGGAATTGGTTCTAGCATTATGTATACTGATAATGCTAGAGCAATTTGGCTTGATTTGCGTCACAGGTTCTCTCAGAAAAGTGGACCTAGAATTTTTGAGCTTCAAAATGAATTTGCTTATCTGGTGCAAGGCCAATTTTTTGTGGAGGAATAATATACCAAATTCAAGCCTTTGGTTGATAAGTTGGCCAATTACCAGTCAATTCCTCACTGCAAGTGTCCTTGCACTTGTGGAGCTCAAAGAATCACTTTAGATCTTGGTGATCGTGATCAAGTAATGAGATTCTTGATGGGATTGAATGATTCCTATTCAGCAATTAGAGGTCAGATTCTGCTATGTGAGCCTCTACTTGACATCAACAAGGTACTTTCCTTGATCTTGCAAGAAGAGAAGCAAAGAAGTTTCAAGAATGGAGATTTCAATGGTTCTGCTATGGCTCATCCCATTGAAGCTACCGCATTATACTCTAATGCCAACTCTGGATCTAAGAACAATCATGGTGGAAAGGGCAATTCCAAGAAAGAAGGACCAATTTGTACCTACTGTGGTAAAATTGGGCATATAGCAAACAAGTGCTATAGGCTTCATGGTTTTCCTCCAGAATTTAAGTTCAAGAACAAGTCTTTAGCAAATCAGGTTTCTTGCAACCAGATGCCATCTCCATGAAACCATTTCAACATTCAGACCACTAAAGATCCAGTTCCTACATTTCCACAATGTCCAATTAGCAAATCATAGTCTGCTTGCCTTCCTCAATTCTCAGACAGTGAATGAGCATTCTTCTTCACATATAGTCTCTCCTCAGGCAACTACTATGACCACTCCAGGACCAAGCTCATCTCAACCCCTTGCCTTGAGTGCTTTTACATCTGATTACCTGAACAACTTTTCAGGTAAGGCCTTTTGTTCATCTTCTTTCTTGCTTCCAAATTCCACTATTTTCACTACTAGAGTGGTAAATAGGTCTACTTTTACAAACACATGTTGGATCATTGACATAGGAGCCACTGATCACATGGTTCATTCCATTTCTATGTTTAGCTCTATTACTTGTGTGTCCAATACCTATGTTTACTTACCTAATGGTGAAAGGGCTTTGGTGACTCATGTAGGGACTGTTCATCTCATAGAAAAATTGGTACTCACTGATGTGTTGTGTGTTCCATCTTTTACCTTTAACCTTATTTCTATTAGTCATCTTAATAAATCCTTGACTTGTTGCCTTATCTTTCTTGGTTCATTTTGCTTTATTTAGGTTCTTGCTCTTTGGAGCATGATTGGTCTAGGTAGAGAGCAAAATGGACTTTATTTGTTGGACAACAAGTTCAAGATGTTATCTTCAGTTCTAGCTCCTTCTTCTTTATGTCAATCTATTTGTACTTAGCCAAATTTAAGGCATTTTAGTTTAGGGCATCCTTCAAGTGGTAAACTTGATCTTTTGAATAAAGTTGTGCCTTTTGTATAGTGTAATAAGACTGCACATTGTGACATTTGTCCGATTGCTAAGCAAAAAAGATTGCCATTTACTTCAAGTACTAATGTTTCTAAATTTCCTTTTGCTCTTATTCATTGTGATCTATGGGGTCCGTTTTCTATTCCCACAGTGCATGGCTATAGATACTTTCTCACAATTGTTGATGATTTTTCTAGATGCACTTGGGTTTATTTGTTAAAAGCTAAGTCAGAAACTCAGTTACTGCTATCTCAGATCTAGAAACTAGTTGAAACACAATTCAACAAGAAAATTAAATGTATTAGAACAGATAAAGGAACTGAGTTTTTGATGAAAGACTTCTTTAAATCCAAGGGCTTTATTCATCATTTAAGTTGTGTTAAGACACCTTAGCAAAACTCTATTGTAGAAAGAAAACACCAGTATATATTGAATGTTGCAAGAGCACTTAGATTTCAATCCAATGTTCCTTTGGAATATTGGGGGGACTGTGTTTTTACAGTAGTGTACCTTATCAATAGAAGCCCATCTTTAGTCCTTTCTAACAAAACTCCTTATGAGGTTTTATTTGGACAACTTCCTTCCTTTTCACATCTAAGGGTTTTTGGTTGTCTTTGCTATGTTTCCACTTTACATCATAACAGAAACAAGTTTTCACCAAGAGCCACTAAGTGTGTTTTCTTAGGATATCCCTTTGGAATCAAAGGTTACAAAGTTATGGATCTTAACACACATTTAGTTTTTGTTTCTAGAGATGTTCAGTTTCATGAGTTAATCTTCCCATTTCAATCTCCAAATTCCACATTTCCTTCCCCATCTACCAGTCCTGATGCTACCTTGTCTATTTTACCAACTCCTTTGGATGATGATCATACCAATCTTCTTCCTATACCTCATGAGATTCCTAAAAGTATTCCTGTCACACCCTGTTGATATCGTATTTTGTTCACCCTCGATTTCCGTGTCGGACTTCAAAAACCCAAAAATATCATTTTCTCTCCATGGGGCCGCGAGAACATCCAGAATGACGTGGCGTAACCCATTCGGACACCGGAGCACCCAAAGTGCTTTTTTTAGATAAAATGACCTAAATGCCCCTGGTCAACCTAAGGTTGACCAAAAGTCAAACAAGGTCAAAATCCACACAAAATAACATCTTTCATAGTTTTTCATCAAACCTGAGCTTCTTGGAGATTTTTAGCCATTTTGACCAAGTTTGACCCGAAGTTGACTTTGAGTGGACCTAAATCCCTAATTTTGATCCAGCTGTTGGAACAGATTGAAACCAACATCATTGCAACAACTATTTCGAAATCGGAGTTAGAACGGCAGAGATATCACGAAAACCGGGTTAACTCACTCATTGATGCATCGCTAATTTCCCGGAGCCATAACTTTTCATCCAACCATTAGATTTTTGAGTTCCATACCATTTTAGAAACTGAAAATCAAGATCTTTCCAAGGGTGTCAAGATCGTCAACCCTAGAAGGGCCGCCACCTTGAAAAACATGCCAGGGCTATAAATAGCCCCAGGCACCCTTCAAACCTAAGAAGGGACGACTTTTCTGGGTTTTTGCTCTCTGCTGGACGATTTCTGAACTTTTCTCCTCTCTTCCAAACACAAAAAACACATCAAAGCCTCTTGATTCTTCCTTCTTCACCAAAAATACAAGGTATTGTTCTTATACCCAATCTTCTTCTCCTTGGTTCTACATCTTGGATTTGGGGTTTTGGGGTGTGGATGTAACTTTCTAGCTACTATCCACACCCCTAACTTTCTAAATCTTTTCCTAGCATTTATCTTGCTCTTTTTTGCTTGAATAATATGATTTGTTGCTTTCCTAGCATGTTGCTTGCTTTATTTGTGTTTCTAGCCTAAATCACCATGTTTTTTACTCTTTTTGCCATGTTTCATGCTTAGATCTATATCCTTACATGCTTATATGTTTAGATTTACATGCTTTAGGTTTTATGCCATGTATTCCTATGTTTTGTGCCTCTATTTATTCTAGGTTGATGTTAGGGTTACATGCTCACATGCTTGTATAATGTTGTTAGCTATGCCTTGCTTGGATCAATGTGTTTATTTCCATGCTATATGGTTAGATCCTTGTCTTCACATGCTTATATGCTTGGATTCATGTTCTTCCATGTTTATGTGCTAAGTTTCTACATGTTTACATGTATGTTTCTATGCCTATATGTCTAGATCTATGTTTTCACATGACTATGTGCTTGGATCTATGTTCTCTACATGCTTTATGCTCTCTTTCATGTGCTTATGCACTCCATGCCATGTTTGTGTGCCTAGACCTAGGCTATGTTTGTCATGCCATGTGCTATTATAGCCCTTTTGTCACTTTGTATTTCTTTCTTGTGCTTTGGCCTAATGGTCGGAACCCGATCTAGACCCTATGGTCTTTGTCATTGCCCGTACACCTTGGCCCACATCAAAGGGTTTGGATCACCCCTATTTGCATGTCTATGCTTGCCCGCTCCTATGATTTATGCTTGTGTTAGCCTTTCCAGTTCAAGACTTTGCCATGCTTGACGTCCTTAGCGGGTTTGTGGTTTTGTGGTTACGTTCGATGCCCATGAGGCCTTGTTTGGATGTAATCATTTGGGACGCATCGCCACGATGTCGGTTGCTTCATGCACACCTTTCCCCGTTTCCACTTCATGCGATGATATGCTTACCATGCTTGTTTGTGCCACCCGTTGGATTTCTATGCATTTTACACGCTTTCTTGCATATCCATGCATGAGTCTTGCTTGCTAGTGTGTTGTCCATGCCTCAACGCAATGAAGTTATGGGCATTCGATCCAAACCTACATTTGTCCCTCGTAGACACCACCTTTCATTTGCTTTCTTGCTTGTTTGCCTTCTCGCTTGTTTGCTTGCTTTCTTGTTTCTTTGCTTGCCATGTCTATCATGCTTATCTGTTTTATGCCTCTTTCATATGTTCTTTGCATCTTTTCCTTACATTGCTTGTCTGCTGGTTTCTTGTCTTTGCCTTTGCATGTACACACATAGAGCGAGGACGCATGGAGCTAGGGCATGGTCTCCTAGGCGTAAGCGAAAAGGGCGAGGACGCGAGCATGTCGATATAAGCCAAGCAGCTATGTTCAGTATTTTTAGGGGTCTAGCCCCTCCCATTTGGTTATGACTCTTTTAAGACCCCTTCCTTCCTCCTCCCTTTCTCTCTTAGATGGGGTATTAGGTATATCATGCCATGTACCATTCGTCCTCATCTCTAGAGTATGGCGACCCCTGTTTATTTTCCCGCACCTATATTTTGGGCCATGCTCTAGGGATGTAGGCATTTATTGTCCTGCTTTATGTGCTAGCATTGTGCATGATGTATGTATATATATACCTACTCACCATTTTCCCAGTGTGATTGTCATAGTCCATGTCACCTAAGGCAAAGCGATGCCAAATTTTAGCCGCGAAAGTAAGGTGATATGTCACTAGATTTTCACCGTGGAAGTCTGGTACTTTGCCGAATGCTTTAGGAAAGCATAGATTAGGACCACACCCATTCAAAAGCCAAACCTCAAAGCCCCACGCATGCAAAGCCCTGAAAGCCAATGCCAAAATCTTGTTTTTTACTACCAATTTTTGAAAATTAAGGTTTTATCAAAACAAAGTATTGTCCTTGGACAGGTGTTGTGGGGTTGTCTAACACCTTCCCCACACGTAACCAAACTTCCGGACCTAAGAATCAAGATTTTTTGCCATACACATTAGATTAGGAAAAATGCCCCTTTTCTTAACCTAGGTTCGGTAATAAAATCAACTAGAAACAGGTGACCAATCACACCTTAGGAAAACCTAATGATTGGTGGCGACTCCACTCACCTTTGGTAATCCCTTGAAATTTGGCCTAGATTCTTGCCATAATGCCAAATGTAAACCTACCCTCCTCCACCGAGAGAGAGAGCACCTGAAACTCTATGCGAATCACACACGCACATCATACCACCATTGAGAAGGGCTCTCCAATAGGGCCTCGCTTGCGTGGGAGCTATCGCCACGGCGGGTGGTTGAATGAGGGTCTGCGATGATGGCAGCAGTTTTTCCACCTCGTTCTGATTGAGGTCGGGCATCGACAGACCCATTGCAGATTATTTTGATTCTGCAAAACCTTCCCTTCCTCCACCCACTGATCCCACTCCTAATATACCCATCTCTTCTGATTCCCCTTCTCTTCCCTTAAGGAAGTCCACTAGAATCCATAAGGCCCCTTCTTACTTACAAGATTATACTTGTAATTTGCTTGTTAGTAAGCCTTCCCCAGGTGCTCCTTATGATATCAATCAATGCATTTCTTATGCCAACATAAGCACTTCCGACAAAGCTTTTGTTTCTGCTACAAGTGCTGAGATTGAGCCAGAATTTTTCCATCAAGCAGTTGGTTCAAAGGCTTGGCAACAGGCTATGGATAAGGAAACTTCTGCCTTGGAGCTTAACCATACTTGGGATGTTATGCCTTTACCTAGTGGAAAGACACCTATAGGGTGCGAATGGGTTTACAGAATAAAATATACCCCAGATGGTTCAGTTGAAAGATACAAAGCACGATTGGTAGCTAAAGGGTATACTCAACAGAAGGGGTTAGACTACTCAGAAACATTTTCCCTCGTTGCCAAATTCATCTCAGTCAGGGTGCTTTGTGCATTGCTTACTGTGAAAGGTTAGGGTTTGATAGGCCAAGAATGTATTGACTTCTTGTGATGAATTAACCAATTAATTAACCAAGTTAATTAATTAATTCAATTAGCATGCAATACGCATGGTAGCACAAACAAATCACCAACTAAGTTAATATGCAGTGGAAAATAAAGTTGACATGGTGATTTGTTTATGAATGGGGAAAACCTCCAAGGCAAAAACCCTACCGAGTGATTTTAAGGTCACCACTCCTGAGAATCCACTATTATCACAACAAGCGGCTACAAGTAAAGGAATCTCAATATCTCATACCAACCTATGGTTAAACCCTTACCCCAATACCGAATTGGACTTGTTCTATAGTGACAATCTCTCCTTTTAATGCACGGCTCCCAATACATGACTAACCAATCAATGCGTGGATCCAAGTACATGACTAACCACCAACTTGAGAAGGATGTTGACTGCAGAGTTTTTCAGTTCATCAGTTCATCAACACGATGAAGATCACAAAGCTCCTTGGTTACAAAACCCTACGGTGTACAAACACAGCAGCTTCTTGAAAAGAAATATGAACTAGGGCAAATTGTCTTCGGTCATAATATGCTTGTGAAAAACCTTTGCATCAAGTTGCACTTACTTGCATTAGCTATAACGGCCCTCAAAACAATCCTTATATATGTTTAGGATTGTAAGAAAAGAAAGCCTAAACATGTATTCACGAATTGTAGTGAAATCAGAACTGAAAATCTGATTTTCTTAAATCTTAATAGATAGGGTATCTATCGAGTAGCTATCGAGCATCGGGCAAAAACTGCCTTTTAAACCTCGATAGATGCTATCTCTCAAGCTAGTTGTCGAGCTTTAAAATCTAGCACTTCTTGATTCTTGGACAAATTTGCATGGCTTTAACACTTGGACTTGAAACCTTGTTCCTTGAAGTATTAAACACATCCTAGATCTACCCAATTACAAGTAAAATGCGTTTCATCAAAGGATTAGCCAATTCTACATTGACATATGTTCCTAACATGATTCACATATGTCCTAACAATCTCCCCCTGTAGCAATCCGTGACAAAGCCACAACAAACAAATAAACATATGTGAGAAGTCATAAATCACTCAACTCATACTCACTGGTTGAATACAATAAAATCTATCATAACACAAACTCTTGAAAAGCTTTGCAAGAAGAGAGTTCGTGGCAAGAAAGACTTTGACAACCTGTATTTCTGAAACACTTTAAACAAAACTCATCACGGCATCTTAGTGTGAAACAGAAATAAAAGATTGCATACAATATATAAGAAGCATGTGCATAAAGAGAGAAAAGAAACAACACATGAAAAGGGAAAAATTTGCCAAAGAGTATACTTTTTCAAAAAAATTAGGCGCGTGGCATGCGTTCAAAGTTATTTAGTAAGTTGGACTGTTTTTGAAAATCGACTTTGGGCTGGAAAACGAACACTATAGTGGCGTTTTTTTAGTGTCTGTAGCAGCGTTTATAGAAAACGCCACTATAGGGTACCTATAGTGGCATTTTGTGGCGTTTTTACAAACGCCACTAAAAAAAACGCCACTATAGTGTTCATTTTCCAGCCCAAAGTCGATTTTCAAAAACAGTCTAACTTACTAAATAATTTTGAACTCATGCCATACGCCTAATTTTTTTGGAAAAATATACTATTTGGCAAATTTTGCCCATGAAAAGATAGGTGAAACTGTAATAACAACCTCAATATATATATATATATATATATATCAACATAAGTACAAGGTTTGCTATCACAAAGTAAGAACAAATGTATTTGAATAGTAAAGAAAAGAAAAGATACAAAAAGTCCTCACTACATCCCTCATAAAAGGAAAAACACTCCCCCTAACAAAAATATCTATCTCCTATACTAATTCTCCCCCTAAGAACATGACTACTTTCATACCCAAATCTACTCCCCCTTTTTATCACTAATGACAAAGGGCAAGTAACTCAAGCAATCATCTCGTTGTAATCAAAAGAGCTAGCATCCTCATCCTCATCATCGTCATCGTCGTCAGAGTCACCATCACCATCCTCGTCCTCAGATGCCTCTGGAAAAGGAGAAGAAGGTGCCACAAAGCCACCAAAGCGAGCCTGCCGTCGGGCAATACGGCCGACACGGGTGTTCACCTGACAAAACTTATCACTGAGTGTTCAAGGCGAGCATCCATACGTAGAAGCTGCACCATGACCACCTCGAGGGTCACACCACCCGCCGATGAAGAAGGAGTAGATGTAGTGGAGCAGAAGAAGCTGAGGGAGTCGTCATCTCAGTCCATGGCTGCTTTGGTCGAAGTTGGGCCTCGCTCCATCTAACGGTGGCAGTGTCTATGGCACACATAGCAGAAAAGTGTGTAGACTCAGGATAGGAGACAGAAAAATGGCGGAGAATCCATGTGATAGCTGAAGGGAAAATGAGCTTATCACGGGTCGCCATATCCCTATAGACATCTATAAGGGAGAGTATAAAGTGAAAGGGAAAATCAATGGTATGTCCCTCAAGAAGGGATAACAAAAATCGAACACGAAGCTTAGTGATAGAGTTATAGTGAGACAAAGGATGAAGAACGAATGTCATCACCATGTTAAGGAACCTCGAACCTTTTACAAAGCCCGAGCAATGGGTGTTTTGACGGTCACCCCAAAATGAAGGTGTCTCACAGAAGCGAGATGAAAGTTCGTTTTTGGACACAGTCCTAAGACACTCACAGTCGAGGTAGTCAGCAAACTCTACCCTCAGTACATGTAGCACCTCAGATATAAGATCCAAAGTGACTATAATGCGCGTACCTCGAACGCGAGTGATAAACTGAGATACAGAATAATGAAATTCATGCATATTGGAGTAAAACTCTTGTATGATCATTGATGGACAAGTGACCAGGATGCCACACAGTGACTTCCAACCCCTACTGCAGATGACAGTGGGAAGGTCAATATCAAAAAAATCTGATAGAACGACTTGGCGTTCCGAATGAATGCCACATCGTGAAAAGTTCATTGAAAAGTCCTTACAGGCTTTATCATCAAGGAATCGGACATGGGAGGGGGTAGTATCAGCAGAGGGAGAAGAAGAATATGCCCTAGAACAAAGAGGGTTCTAGGACGGAGTGCATTTCCATTTAAGTGCCATAGAGCAACTAACCGAAAGAGAGAGAGAGAGATAGAAAAGTACCAACACATTTAATATCAATAAGATAAAAAAAAATAAAAAAAAATAAAAAAAAGGTATGTATGCATGAAACATGCATGAACATGTGACATGCAAAAGTAAAAACATCATGGGCTTAGCCCAATCCAATCCTACCAGCACACATAATTTCAACATAGTAAGCACACATCTAAAATGCATGAATCATTGTTAAAATGCAAATGTGATGCAATGCATGATCATTTAAACTCATTTAAACAAAACCCATCCCAAAAATTTCACAAAAATTTCATCAATTTTGAAAAACCCCAAAATCTTTCAAAAACCCCAAAAAGTTAGGTCAAAAAGATGAATATGCATGATTAAATGAGAGAAATAGAATCATACTAGAGGAAGAAATCTCTCTTGAGGCCAAAAAATGAGTGGGTAAGATGAAAAGTGTGATTTGGAAGTGGTTAGGAGAGGGAGAGATGATTTTCTATCGAGAGAGATTGGATAAAATGAGAGAAAAAATCGCGCTGAGATATAAGAAAATACGAAGCTCGATGGATCGAGAGGTATCGAGAGGTGTCAAGCTTTAAATTTTTGCTAGATGAGCTATTGAGGAGCTATCGAGAGGTTTCCACAGCAATTTGACCTCGATGGATCGAGAAGCTATCGAGAATCTATCGAGCACATAGAAACTTCCTCGATGGATCGAGAAACTGTCGACCAGCTATCGGGACCAGTTCAAAAAAAAACTTTGATGGATCGAAATTGCGATAACAGCTATCAAGAAAGGAAGCTCAAAAGGCTCGATAGATAGCCTAGCTGTCGAGAGGTATCGAGAAGCTATCGAGATTGCTCAAAAATAGTTTTTCAAAGAAAAGAAAAACACAAATATGAATGCAATCAAGCATGCTACTCAACCAAAGATCCAAACAACTTTTTAAACGGTCAAAAACATCTCTTAACAAGAAAAATGTCAAGCATTTAGATCCAAAACACACGCACACACACACTAAACAAGTCTAACCAATTTTATATTTCTTAAACAAGTTAAGACAGTTTAGTGAGCACACATTAACACATGTATTCCTTGTGATGGCCAAATCACATTGTACTTGCATATGTATCAAGAGTAGCAAAGAATATTGTGTATTGTGTGTGAACAAGATTGCATAAGTGTCTACATGTTATGACGATTTGAGATATGAGAAAATCACTTTACTCACACACAATCATAACTGCTTGATGGGGGCTATCACCTTCGAGGTACATCCTATAACTCTCACATCTCCTAAAAGACACGCTTGCAATCATATATAAAGCATTTTGATTCTTTTTGCTTTTATTATTATTATTATTATTTTTGCATATTTTTCTTTCAAGAAAACCATGCATGGACGTATAAGAGAGAGAAAAGAGATACCCAATTATGTTAAGATTTTGACATTACACTTTTGCTATGCCAAAACATACATATGTCATTTCATGATTGGTAGGCAACAGTGGTGAGATAATTATTTATGCCTTTCTCTTAGGATTTTTTAGTCCTTCCCGTCAAAAAGAGTGATACGAGTGTTAAGTACACAAGTACCAATGTACACAAAACACACACTGTTTTTGCATTTTTCTGATTTTTCAATTTTTTTTAAATTTTTATGAAAGACAAAATAAAGCAAAACTGAAAATAAATAAACAAAAACATGTTAGAGATGCTACTTCTTCTGTTTAGATTTTTGAGTATTTCCCTTTCCAGCCCTAGGGTTTGTAATCTCTTTCTTATCAAGCTTAGAGGGTGATCCTAAGATAGATTTACCCTTGTCTACATTCTCACTAACTAAAACAATTTTCACATCATTGTTCTCAGATTATACATTATTAGCAGGTGAAATAAAAACAGTAGTACTAGTAGAAGCAATACTAGGAGAAGAGAAATCATACCTTAAACCAGTTCGATCAGAAGTAGATTTCTGAAGACTGAGCATTTCGTTAAGCTTTGTACTTGAAGTCCTCTCTAGCTGAGCTCTGACTTGAAACAATTCTGCCTCAAGCTACTTGGTCTTCTTGGCTAAGAAATTGTTCTCAAATCGCAATGCTCCAATGGTCTGATTGGCCTCATTAAACTTTGTGGAAAGCCCTTCTCGATCAAGTTCCACATCACTCAGCTTCTTAGTAGCTAGCCTATATAGTTTCTCATGCTTCTCAGAAACCTTATACAACTTTTCATAGGCTATATGGATATCATCTTGATCGTCCATTTTCTCAAACTTGGAATCCACCAAGTCCTCTTCATCATCTACAGTTTCTGAACCCCTATCAGTAGTGTAACGACAGAGCCCCCACAGTCCCCCGCTGCCGCGTGCACATACTTCAACCCGGACTTGAACCAGGTTTTCACAAGCTTCTAGGCTAAAAGCTTGTGCACACGTTAGGGGTTGCCTGTCACTTATAAGCCCAGGCTTTGGTCGCTCACTTTGCGATGTGGGATCAGGACTTTTGGGCTTAGATCCCCTCACCCTACCACACCTTCAAGAGGAGAGCCGACCTCGGCTCTGATACCAATTGTAACGACAGAGCCCCCACAGTCCCCCGCTGCCGCGTGCACATACTTCAACCCGGACTTGAACCAGGTTTTCACAAGCTTCTGGGCTAAAAGCTTATGCAAGCTTTTAGCCCAGAAGCTTGTGAAAACCTGGTTCAAGTCCGGGTTGAAGTATGTGCACGCGGCAGCGGGGGACTGTGGGGGCTCTGTCGTTACAATTGGTATCAGAGCCGAGGTCGGCTCTCCTCTTGAAGGTGTGGTAGGGTGAGGGGATCTAAGCCCAAAAGTCCTGATCCCACATCGCAAAGTGAGCGACCAAAGCCTGGGCTTATAAGTGACAGGCAACCCCTAACGTTTGCACAAGCTTTTACCCAAGAAGCTTGTGAAAACCTGGTTCAAGTCCGGGTTGAAGTATGTGCACGCGGCAGCGGGGGACTGTGGGAATGTAAGTAATTATGCATAATATGCACAAGTTTTGTCCATTAGGTTCTTAGAAGTTAAAAGTTTTCAAAGGTTTTGTATTTCAAACTTATATTTTCGAAAGTTTATCGAAAGCATTATTTTTACATCATTGAAAGAAAAACTCCGACTTTTAGACAATGTTTTAAGGAGAAACTTCGAAATTTAAATAACGTTTTGAATGTCCAAATCTCATTTAAAAGATGATTTCTATACTAAATTGTTTTTTGAAAATAATTGAGTTTCAAAGTAAGTTTTCTAAAAAGGTTCTTGTTCTTTCAATTTGTTAAAACCAAGTGATTTCAAAGTCATGTTCCTATTCTCCAAATGGTATTTAAAAAGTTTCTTTTAGCAAATCAAATTTTCAGATTTACTCAAGAATTGTAATATATTTATATAAACTTCTCAATTTCTATTAGTTCCCCATGAGAGTCAAGCATCCTTTGATTTATGTTCAATTCGATATTGTGATATTCCCTATGCCTGTATACTTGGAATAATTGTTAATATTAAGAAAATTATTCTATTTTGTATATATTTCATTTTGTGATACGTGACTCAGAATGAATGTTTTTAGAATTGATCAGATATATCAGATTTATGTGTAAATCCGCTCACAGGATTGTATGTGGGAATATGTGTTGATCCCTCACCAGCAGGGATTAGATGTTGGTATCCGCTCACAGGATTGTATGTGAGAATATGTGATGTGTATATGTGACACTGTGCTCTGATCAATTTTATGTATGTGATTTCTAATGATTTTAAGATGTGATTACATATGTATTAAGTGATTCATTATATGTTTTGGAATAATTATTTTTGATATCATTAAATGAGTTTGTGAAAAAAATCAAAAATACTCGTGCGTTGCTTGACTCTGTTCTGTTGTGTATTCTGTATAATTACTTACTAGATGTGGCTCACCCCATCAATTATTATTTTTCAGATTGAAGTGTAGTTGGGAATATAGGACCTTCTGATCGCTTTGTAAGGTGCAAGGTTGAGCGTGGAAGTTGTAGGCAAATTCTATATTACTTGAAGACTTATAGAATTTTAGTTATCCTTATTTTGTAATTCATGATTTATATTTTGGAGATTAATTCCAATTTGTGGAGTTTAGATTTTTGTAAGAGGTTATTTATTAAGAGCATTGTTTCTTTGGAGTTTTAAATTATTTTGGATTAATTTTACTTTTAGTTGTGCAAGATTAGCAAGTTAGTCATGCATCTAAATTCATGTTCCATGGATTTGGGTCGTGACAGTGTTGGTAGTGTAATACCCCAATTTTGATTTTACGATTATCACTGTACCTTGTCAATTTTAATATAGAGTTGAGGTATTGTATATGTGTGCATAGTAAGATAGGAGTAGACAATTTTGTGGTGCTACAAATAGGTGAGAAAAATTAAAGTTTTAGTGCATACAATTTAGTGAGGTAGTTAAAATAAATAAAAAGAAAAGAGAAAGATGTTCTATGGGCCGCTTGGAGACTAAAGAGATAAGCTTAAGTGGATTTAAACTCCAGCCCACTACCCCACCAAGCCCACATTTCTGATGTGTTAAAATATAAGTTGGAGGAAAAGATAATTAGGGTTTGGGATAAGAAGGGTTTCAACACTAAGGAGGCTAGGGTTTCATCACTAAGGAGGCTAGAAGGTGTATTTTTCCTTGGAGTTAATTGAAGAGGCAACTAATTGTTCAGGTATGATTTTTCATCTGTTAGAATCAAAGAATTAAAAGAGTTAGTTATGTGCAAATTGTTAAAAAAAGGGGTATTTTCCTAGAATTGTTATTTACATTATTAAACCTTGGATTGCCCACTGCCCAGTACGTGGGTTCTTGAACAGATTTTTGGAATTTCAATTTCCTAATTCAAGAACACGGCTGTAAAACTTCAATTGTGGTTAACATATATAGATATATTATAGGATGGCTTTAACGTTAGAATAGCTTTAAGCCTTTAAGGTTGTGCCGTAGGGATATAAATATATATATATATATATATATATATATAAACCAAGATTTGAGCCACGGGATATCAAGGATCTATGTTTATGGTATATGCCTTCCTTCGGATATGTACATATATAAGTTATTTGGAGTCAATGATTTTGCCACCGTGTGTACCCATGAACATAGTCATGGTTCAAAATATTATTAATGAATATGGCCTTCATGTTTTCATCGGAGTTATATAATTAAATCCTAGGTTTCCCACTGTGTGTCTCTGAACAAGCCATGGATTGCAAATATCTATTCAGGTATATGGCTCTTACATTTTCATTGGGGT
This sequence comes from Quercus ilex subsp. ballota, assembly GCA_032727855.1. Lineage (NCBI taxonomy): Eukaryota > Viridiplantae > Streptophyta > Magnoliopsida > Fagales > Fagaceae > Quercus > Quercus ilex. Next base: position 52,020,280 of record CM064916.1, on the reverse strand, counting down.
TTTATATTAAATCTTAGGTCAATGATATTTTGGCTACTGCCTTCCTCATGGCAATATGAGTTTCGATTAGTGCAAGGGACTATTATTAGTTAGAGAGACTTTAATTTAGTGTTAAAGTGTTATCAGTTCTGCAAAGTATTTTTCCTAGTGAATCAGATTGTACAATTCAATAAGTTTTATATTTTGTGGAGGATATTAAGTAATTTCTATGATTGAATATAGGTCTTATTTAAGAGTATTTTGAGGCTGTTGGAGGTTGTTTCGGCTGGACTTTCAGAGTGATTCAAGTGCTGTAAGTAATTATGCATTATATGCACAAGCTTTTAGCCCAGAAGCTTGTGAAAACCTAGTTCAAGTCCGGATTGAAGTATGTGCACGCGGCAGCGGGGGACTGTGGGGGCTCTGTCGTTACAATTGGTATCAGAGCCGAGGTCGGCTCTCCTCTTGAAGGTGTGGTAGGGTGAGGGGATCTAAGCCCAAAAGTCCTGATCCCACATCGCAAAGTGAGCGACCAAAGCCTGGGCTTATAAGTGACAGGCAACCCCTAACGTGTGCACAAGCTTTTAGCCCAGAAGCTTGTGAAAACCTGGTTCAAGTCCGGGTTGAAGTATGTGCACGCGGCAGCGGGGGACTGTGGGGGCTCTGTCGTTACAATTGGTATCAGAGCCGAGGTCGGCTCTCCTCTTGAAGGTGTGGTAGGGTGAGGGGATCTAAGCCCAAAAGTCCTGATCCCACATCGCAAAGTGAGCGACCAAAGCCTGGGCTTATAAGTGACAGGCAACCCCTAACGTGTGCACAAGCTTTTAGCCCAGAAGCTTGTGAAAACCTGGTTCAAGTCCGGGTTGAAGTATGTGCACGCGGCAGCGGGGGACTGTGGGGGCTCTGTCGTTACACTTATAAGCCCAGGCTTTGGTCGCTCACTTTGCGATGTGGGATCAGGACTTTTGGGCTTAGATCCCCTCACCCTACCACACCTTCAAGATATGGGAATGATACCTATTACCATATCTTGAATAATATGCACAAGTATTTTTCCTAGTGTAACGACAGAGCCCCCACAGTCCCCCGCTGCCGCGTGCACATACTTCAACCCAGACTTGAACCAGGTTTTCACAAGCTTCTGGGCTAAAAGCTTGTGCAAACCTGGTTCAAGTCCGGGTTGAAGTATGTGCACGCGGCAGCGGGGGACTGTGGGGGCTCTGTCGTTACAATATTTAATATAAAACCCCAATGAAAATGTAAGAGCCATATACCTGAATAGATATTTGCAATCCATGGCTTGTTCAGAGACACACAGTGGGAAACCTAGGATTTAATTATATAACTCCGATGAAAACATGAAGGCCATATTCATTAATAATATTTTGAACCATGACTATGTTCATGGGTACACACGGTGGCAAAATCATTGACTCCAAATAACTTATATATGTACATATCCGAAGGAAGGCATATACCATAAACATAGATCCTTGATATCCCGTGGCTCAAATCTTGGTTTATATATATATATATATATATTTATATCCCTACGGCACAACCTTAAAGGCTTAAAGCTATTCTAACGTTAAAGCCATCCTATAATATATCTATATATGTTAACCACAATTGAAGTTTTACAGCCGTGTTCTTGAATTAGGAAATTGAAATTCCAAAAATCTGTTCAAGAACCCACGTACTGGGCAGTGGGCAATCCAAGGTTTAATAATGTAAATAACAATTCTAGGAAAATACCCCTTTTTTTAACAATCTGCACATAACTAACTCTTTTAATTCTTTGATTCTAACAGATGAAAAATCATACCTGAACAATTAGTTGCCTCTTCAATTAACTCCAAGGAAAAATACACCTTCTAGCCTCCTTAGTGATGAAACCCTAGCCTCCTTAGTGTTGAAACCCTTCTTATCCCAAACCCTAATTATCTTTTCCTCCAACTTATATTTTAACACATCAGAAATGTGGGCTTGGTGGGGTAGTGGGCTGGAGTTTAAATCCACTTAAGCTTATCTCTTTAGTCTCCAAGAGGCCCATAGAACATCTTTCTCTTTTCTTTTTATTTATTTTAACTACCTCACTAAATTGTATGCACTAAAACTTTAATTTTTCTCACCTATTTGTAGCACCACAAAATTGTCTACTCCTATCTTACTATGCACACATATACAATACCTCAACTCTATATTAAAATTGACAAGGTACAGTGATAATCGTAAAATCAAAATTGGGGTATTACACTCTTCCCCCCTTAAAATAAGTTTAGTCCTCTAAACTTGATGTACCTTAGTCCTTGAACATAGAGAGATATTAGTCAACCAAATTAGCATCACTAAAATTCAGTACCGTCCATAACATGTATGTATGGCTATCTTAAGAATATCCTCCTTCTTAACTTTAAGTTGACGGTACCCTAATTTAAGGACAATCTTGGGTAATCGATATTTATTCCTCACAGTCATCCTATTTCATAACCTATTGTCAATGCATAATATCTTTTCCACATGAAAATACACCATTGAATACAACCCTTATCTAGAACTCAAAAATATCATGATAAACAATCTACATTATATCATATCAAAATCTCAAATCTTAAAGAGACTTAACACAACCATTACTTCCTTGTCTACTATCATCACCATACAATACTTACATAAACTCAGCAACCATTATTTTACTTAATAAGAGAATATAAGGAGATGGTACCTGACTTAGTTTCCTCATCACTTTGCCCAGTAATAGCAAACACTCGTCCTTGGATTTTTGGCCTTTGATTCGTATCATTAAGCTTAACCATCGGCTCACTCTTCAAAGCTGGGCAATCTTTGATACGATGACCCATTTTTCCACACTTAAAACATGCCCCACTTTCACGATAGCAAACACCGTTATGCTTTTTACCACACTTTGAACAATTCTCTATTACTTGTTGCACCACCTTAGGCTCTAGTTCTATTGTAGTCTTCTTTTTGAATGGTTTGTCGTTTTCATTTTCTTTTTGAGATTCTTCAGGCTTGGATCTCTTTTTATTTTGATCTCGAATTTTTTGATAGTCTTCACATTCCTTCTCAACAACTTTTGCCGTCTCCACTACCTCAGAGTAAGCCTTCAATCGTAAGGCTGCCATCCTAGTCCTGATACTTGGTCGGAGACCCCTTTGAAATTTCTTAGCCTTCTTAACATCATCAGACACAATATGAGGGGCAAATCGAGCCAACTCAGTAAACTTAGCCTCATACTGTAATACTGTTTTATTCCCTTGAATGAGCTCCATAAACTCCACTTCTTTTTCATCCCGTACACTTTCTAGAAAATATTTCTCATAAAAAGCATCAAGGAAAACAGTCCAAGTCAATATCTCATCTTCCTCAAGTGGCACAGTCTTTTTGGTGGATCTCCACCAATGCTATGCTTCCCCCTTCAGCATAAAGGAAGCAAAAGAGACTTTTTGCACTTCAGTACAGCCAATCACATCAAAAATTTTCTCCATTTGCATTATCCAGGATTCTGCTTCTGTAGGATCAGGGTTGCCCAAAAATGAAGGAGGACCCAATTTCCTGAATTGCTCAATAGTACATCCTTCAATCTCAGCATCTTTGGGCTTAACTGCTCCACTAGTACTAACATGCTTCTCCACCACCTCAGCAAGACTTTTGATAGCACTTAAAACACCCTCAAGGCTCTCAGATTTTGGCTCAGAACCAGAAGGGGTAGAATTGCGGGGTGGCATTTTCCTATAACGAAACAAACAACACTTAGAGTAGGATAAACCTCAAAGAAAAATCATAGTATACAAGAGATACTAAAGCTTTTACTATTCTTATGATCCTAAGCATATAGGCACACAGCTTCTAACAATTATCAAATCCATAAAAATACCCATTGATTATCCAATGATTCAAGCCTATTCTTCCACATCCTATACAAAGACATCAGAAGTCTTAATTGTCTACAGAATCATAACCTAGAGCTCTGATACCATTTGTAACGACAGAGCCCCCACAGTCCCCCGCTGCCGCGTGCACAAGCTTCAGAAGCTTAACCTGGTTCAAGTCCGGGTTGAAGTATGTGCACGCGGCAGCGGGGGACTGTGGGGGCTCTGTCGTTACAAGTAGGATCAACTATAGCAGTGAAGGCATTCAGGATTCCATCATCCTCATTGTCCGAATCATCCTCAGGCTTAGCGTCACTCAAGGTAGCAACAAGGGCCTTGCTATTCCTAATAGTCTTGAGATAAGTTGGGCACTCTTGTTTCGTGTGTCTAAAGCCTTGACACCTAAAACACTTAGGTCCGAAGGGAACAGTGTACTGATTGCCTTCCTTAGCATCCTTCTTTCCTCTGTCTTGGTTCTTGAATTAAGACATACTAGACTACTTGCGGTCTTTATCAAATCCTTTGGCATTGGCATTCTTCATAAACATTTTGAACTGCCTTGTAATGTAGGATTTCACTTTAGAATCTTCATCATCTAAAGACTCATTTGTGTCACTACTCTTGGCCTTCAGTGCCATGCTCTTGCCCTTAGTTGATTTCCCGATCCTTGTCAAACCCAACTCATAAGTCTGCAGATTGCCAACCAGCTCTGTCAAAGGAATTTTGTCAACATCCTTTGATTCTTCAATCACGGTGATCTTGGCATGAAATCTCTCAAGTAGAGATCAGAGCACCTTTCTAACAATCTTGGGTTCGAGAATGGTTTCTCCAAGATTAAAGGCTAAGTTCACTATATCCTTGAGCTTGGCATAGAACTCATCGAACGGCTCATCTTCCTCCATCTTGATCTCTTCAAAGCTTGTAGTAAGCCTTTGAAGTTTCGAATCCTTGACAGCCTTGGTTCCTTCATAGGTTGTCTGGACGATGGTCCATGCCTCCTTTGCAGTTTCAGTAGAGGATATCTTCTTGAACTCCTCATTCGTGATAGCACTGAATAAAGCATTCAATGCCCTACTGTTGAAATTAGCCGTCTTGATCTTAGCATCATCCCAATCAGCCGGCGCTTCCTTTGGCTTGGTCCAGCCTATCTCCATAGCTTGCCACACTTTTTCATCTAATGACTACAATAAAGCTCTCATGTGTACTTTCTAGTATGCATAGTAAGTGCCATCAAATAAAGGAGGTGTAATTAAAGATTGTCCTCTATCCATGACAACAAGGGTCAATGGATCACACAGCAAATATTAACCATAATTAAAGTGTGCCTGCTCTGATACCACTTGATAGGCGAAGAATATATTAGCCCCTTATGATGAATTAACCAATTAATTGACCAAGTTAATTAATTAATTCAATTAGCATGCAATACGCATAGTAACACAAACAAATCACCAACTAAGTTAATATGCAACGGAAAATAAAGTTGACACGGTAATTTGTTTACGAATAGGGAAAACCTCTAAGGCAAAAACCCCACCGGGTGATTTTAAAGTCACCACTTCTGAGAATCCACTATTATCACAACAAGCAGTTAGAAGTAAAGGAATCTCAGTACCTTATACCAACCTCCAGTTGAATCCTTACTCCAATACCCAATTGGACTTGTTTTGTAGTGACAATCTCTCCTTTTAATGCACGGCTCCCAGTACGTGACTAATCTATCAATGCACGGACCCAAATACGTGACTAACCACCAACTTGAGAAGGATGTTGGCTGCAAAGTTCTTCAGTTCATCAACACGATGAAGATCACAAAGCTCCTTTGTTACAAAACCCTATGATGTACAAATGCAGCAGCTTCTTGAAGAGAAAGATGAACTAGGGCAAATTGTCTCCGATCATAATATGCTTGTGAAAAACCTTTGCATCAAGTTGCACTTACTCGCATCAGCTGTGACGGCCCTTAAAACAATCCTTATATATGTTTAGTGTTGTAAGAAAAGAAAGCCTAAACATGTATACACAGATTGGAGTCAAATCAAAACTGAAAATCTGATTTTCTTAAATCTTGATAGATAGGGTATCTATTGAGCAGCTGTCGAGCATCGGGCAAAAGTTGCCTTTTAAACCTCAATAGATGCTATCTGTTGAGTTAGCTGTTAAGCTTTAAAATCTAGCACTTCTTTACTTGATTCTTGAATAGATTTGCACGGCTTTAACACTTAGACTTGAAACCTTGTTCCTAGAAGTATTAAACACATCCTAGATCTACCAAATTACAAGTAAAGTACGTTTTGTCAAAGGATTACCCAATTCTACATTGACATATGTTCCTAACATGACTCACATATGTCCTAACATGGTTTACATCAATTAGATGTAAATAATGCTTTCTTACATGGTGAATTGCATAAGGAAGTATACATGACTTTGCCACAGGGATTTCACAGCAAGGGGGACTATATTGCATCTGCATCTAGTAATGGTAGACCACTTGTTTGTAAATTGAGGAAATCTTTATATGGCTTGAAGCAAGCAAGCAGATAATGGCATGCCAAGCTATCTGCTACCATCACAGGACTTGGTTTTGTCCAATCCAAATCAGATTATGCACTTTTTGTTCATTATAAAGGATCTTGTTTTACAGCCCTTTTGGTATATGTTAATGATATTTTGATTGCAAGGAAGGATTATAAGTGTGTTACAGATTTGAAGCATCTTCTTGATACTAAATTTGGTAGAAAGGTTTGGGTTCTCTAAAGTACTTCTTCGGGCTTGAGGTAACTAGAAGTGCTAAGGGCATTAGTCTCAACCAAAGGTAGTATGCTTTGGAAGTTTTACAAGATTCTGGTATGCTAGGGTGCAAACCAATGAAAACTCCTATGGAGCAGCATCTCAAATTGTCTAAGGATGAAGGTTCCTTGATTGAGGAGCCTTCTTTGTATAGAAGGTTGATAGGAAGATTAATGTATCTAACATTGACCAAGCCTGACATATGCTATGTAGTTAACAGGTTGAGCCAGTTTCTAAGTGCACCTAGGCAACCTCATATGTTGGCTGCACAGAGGGTGTTACAATACATTAAAGGAACTCAAGGTCAAGGGATTTACTTTCCAGCAGATTCAGGCTTTCAATTAAAGGCTTTTTGTGATGCAAACTAGGCAGGTTGCCCAGACACTAGAAAATCCTTGACTGGTTATTGTGTCTTCCTTGGAAATAGCTTAATATCTTGGAGGTCAAAGAAGCAAGTAGTTGTTTCTAGATCTTCAGCAGAAGCTAAGTATAGAGATATGGCATCAACCTGTTGTGAGATCACTTGGTTGTTTTTACTTGCTTGAAGATTTCAAAATTCAACATACTAAGGCAGGACTCATGTATTGTGATAACAAGGCAGCATTACACATTGCTACAAATCCTGTTTTTCATGAAAGAATAAAGCATATTGAAGTGGATTGCCATTTGATTAGAGAAAAAATACAAGCAGGAATGATTAAGACCTTTCATGTGAGGACTGATCTTCAATTGGCAGATATCTTTACCAAAGCACTTAGGTCACCTGCTTTCATGAATCTAGTGAGCAGGTTGGGTTTGATAAATGTTTTCAGTACAAGCATACATTATCCTAAACCATTCCAAGACTCATTAGTTGTGCCTACTTCAGAAGCAGCTCTAGTCTTAAGGGAGACTGTTAAGAAAAGGGATTAGAAGAAGTTTATCAAAAATGGTTCAGCAAGTGCAAGAAATTGAAGAAGGAATGAAATGGCATGAAGTCAGTGAAGTTGAAGCACAAGCAAGGTCTAAATGACAACAAAAGCTTTGAAGGAAGAGAGAAGGCTTGTAATGAAACGACAATGTTTTGGATTAAACAGTCAAACAAATTGCTTGTAGTCTTGAGAAGTTTTTTTTTTTTTTTTTTTTTGAGAAGTTTAGTGAGGCATGTGAGAATAATTGTATTTAGTTAGGATTAGGACACTTGTCATAAGCTTATTGGATCCGTGTTTAGTGGGTAGTTAGTTAGTTTCCCACTTTTTCTTTAGAATTAATCTGTTTTGGTTGTGTATAAACGCAGAGCATGTACATTGTAGAGCAATTTTCATTTTCTCAATTTTCAGAGTAAATAAAGTTTTCTCTCACTTTGGGTTCTTCCAGTTTTCTCTAGAATCGTCTTCTAGTTTCCAGGTTTTCACATTATTATTATTATTATTATTTTAAAGCAAAAGCATATGACTTGATTAATTACAAACAAGATAATTCACCGCACATACTTTTTTGGATTTCCAACTTCCCAACCACATAGAGGCTAATTGATACTAGTAAGTGTGGGACCACGTCAAAATAAACCTAGTAAAGTATATGTTTTGTCAGAAATCTTTGAACCCAGTTGCTTCAGTGTAACAATTCCAATTTAACATGACAACTCCCGATTCTCCAAAAAAAAAAAAAAAAAAAAGAGAGAGAGACTACTCCCAAACAATCTTAACCAAATAAAGGAAAGGAAATCATCTAAGATGATTTTGTGATAATATAAATGCAGTGATTTTCCATCAAAATGCCTTAAGAACAAATTAATCATTTGGTCGCAATGAGATCGATGCAAACCATGCAAACAAAATTTATAATCTCAAAGAAACTCTCAAAGGGTTGATAACATCCCAGAAGAGAAAACTATTTCATTTTCCTCCATGTTATGAGACTGAATCAAGCAATCAAAAAAAAAAAAAAAATTTCTGTTTGAACTAACCCTCTCTTCTGTGGATAGAGCAGATCCACATAAAACCCATTCTTTAGCTCCTGCTGAAGAAGCTTCCCAACCGTTGGACTGCTGAGGGGCTCTGCATTTAGAATGGCAGAAAATGGGAGATAAAGCATATGTCATACAACCAATAGTACAGTAACTAACATACACAAGATACAAACATAAAACAATTAATTACCAAACATTATTTATTTATTTACTGGGGTTCTCCGCAGTCATCCTAAACCAAACATTTACCTTAAAACTCTCCCACAATAATGCTGAAAAGTGTCATTTTTTCATTAAAAATAACCTAATCCTACTGAATGCCAAAGTGAGAGATAGTGTGTGTTTGTGTGTGTGTGTGTAGGATGCAATTTTGACTAAGAAGATTAATGCACACATACTAATTCTAGTTTGAAAGTTGAATTACAGTCAACATAAAGCATCAAACAGGAAAATACTTTTGAATCAATAGATAATTAAAGAACAAATGATCCAAGATCCATGTTTGGCGTTTCTAGAGATTTGCAATTTTGAAGTTTTTTGACTTTCTAAGACATTGGACACCATGTTAAAACCTAAATCCCAATTCTTTTTACAAGTAAAAAGAATTTTATGAAAAAAGAACGAGTTCAACAGGTGTAGAATGGATCTTTTCTAATGTACATATAAACCCCCATTTCCACTTATGAAAATTCACTTTCCATCTCCAAACTTTGTTTTGGCCTTAGCTATGCTGTAACCATGAAAAAAAAAGATTCATCTTATTTTTATTTGTTTTAAAATGGGGGCAGGGGATGCATATTTAAGACTCATCATATTCATGGGAAGTGGCTATGGCGACACAAATGGAAATTCGGGGTTACTCCAATGCAGCATGGAGATCTGACCCTTCACAAGCCACTGGGGGTTATGGTGGTGGGCACGGTGCTGCTCAGTCCAGGCAGACTTAACATTAGTGATCCAATGGTTTGATTTTCTGTCGAAGGAACTGTTATGCAGGAGGTTGTATTTGCTATTAGGAAGGACGGCAACAGAATTGAGATTGTTTCGATTACTTTCTTCTCACTGGTGTATGCAACTGGTTTGATTGCTATTTCTGTTAGTATATTGTGATGGGTAGTTTCTATTAGTAGTTTTATTTGTTCTATTACCTTTATATAAGGAAGGCTTGAAGTTTTGCTATAGCGGGTATGAGCAGGTCCTATTTCTGTGCTAACCAGAGATGTATGACTGTTCCTTGCTTCCTCCCTCTCTCTCTCTTTTTCCTTGAATAAGTGTTACTGTTCCTTGCTTCTATTACCAGTCCCCAGCCCTTGCCTCTCCAATTTCTTGGTTTCTTATTAAAATATGTGACTGAGGCATCAACTATGTTGTTCTTTTTGTCTCTTCATTATTATATTATTCTTTATTTTACTTTCACTAGTTTTTTACCATTGAATACCCAACCGGAGGGACTTATATTGAAGTTTTTCGTGTATTATTATTATTATTATTTTTTATTAAGTTTTAAATATAAGACGCTAGTAGAGCTTTATATTTGGGTCAGCTCTCGCGAGTTCAAAATATTTTGAACTCGTTATTCTTTTTTTTTTCTTTTTTCTTTTTTTTTTCTTTTTTTGGAAAGAAATCGTTAATCTTAGATGTTCATAATTTCCAAAAATTTTACATTCTAAATTAATGTACGGCTTTGATTCCAACTGATTGTTATTCCAAGATCTATTAAATATATATATAAAACTTCAATATATTTGCGTTTGACTCTGAAAGAAGAGGTTACAGCTAGGCTTCTTTTAAATTTAAAAGAAATTTGCTTTGACTTCGGTTGTAAACTAGCTGCCAATTCAATATTTTTTGTTTACTTGGTTTTTTTTATTTTTTTGGGGGTGGGGGTGGGGGGGTCTGTTTTTGCTGTAGTGTGCTCCAACAATATTACAAGCAACTATTTTCACACCCAATTTCACAATTCTCTGACTTGTACAATTGTAAGTAGTCGATAAAAAGTAACGAGTTTCACAAGTTAATAGTTGACAGACAGTGTCGATCAAACACAATTGCACAAGTTAACATTTGTGAAATTGGATATGCAATTGGATGTTTCTCAAGAATTATTCATTTGTGGTATATTCAGCCTGCAGGTGTAGCATCTGATACTGTTTGCTTGGCTTTAAGGAATCTATCTAATGCATTTTCTTTGAGTCTCGAATTAAGATTTGGCATATCCTTGTGAAATGGAAATAAGAATCGGAAAACACATCCATCGGGTTCGAAAATAATATAAAGCTTTTTAAACATCATGAGAAAAGCCGAAAAGGCAATATCTTTTCGGATTTGATGCCTTCTAGAAGGCTTCTACGAACTTCTCGTTGGGAACAAGATCACTGAGTGTCAATTTGGACATTCTTCGCAGCCTGGATAAAGTTGAAAATCTTATTAACATCTTGAAATGTTGAATTATAATGCCTGAATTTTAGGACTTAAGACTGCCTGTTACTTCTTCTTTTTTTTTTTCTTTTTTTTTTCGTTCTTTTTTTTTTTTTTTTTTTTTCGTTGAATAGCTGCTTTAAATTAAGTAGCTCCTAGTGGCAGAGTCATGAATTTTAAGTTGCAAGGACAAAACTATTTTATCAAGATAAACTCAAATCACAAATAGACACTACCTTCAAAAGATCCACATAATATATGTGTATATATGAAAATATAAATTTTAATTTTTTTATTCTAGTAAGTTATATACATATACACAAAATTATTAACTTTAATATATATACATACACACCTAGACACAAGATCTTCTTTATAAGAGAAACTTATAATCTTTTCAAACTCTAATAAGTATACAAACATTGTATAATTGTGTATACAACATACAAATATATAGAACCTAGGGAAAAAAAATGAATATAGTATCTTTCATCAAATTCATGCTCAACAATAATATTTCACGTAATAAACTTCATCAATTATTATTTTATATTAAAATTATTTATAATTTCCTTTTTAATATGTTAGGTCACAATCTGAATAACCCCTTGTGATTAACCCTAATTAATTAATTTAGCCAAGTAATTAATTAATCAATTAATCATGCAATTTTATGGAAGCACAAACAAATCACCAATCAACTAAGTATGCAGCGGAAAATAAATAACACGGTGATTTGTTTACGAATGGGGAAAACCCTAATGGCAAAAACCCCACCGGGTGATTTTCAAGTTACCACTCCCGAAACTCCACTATTATCAAATCAAGCGGTTACAAGTAAAGGAATCCCAAGTACCTTACCAACCTACAGTTGAACCCTTAACCCAATACCCAATTGGACTTGATCTGTAGTGACAGTCTCCACCTTTGATGCACGGCTCCCAAGTACGTGACTAACCAATGCGCGGATCCAAGTACGCGACTTTAGAACACCAACTGAGGAAGAATGGTTGGCTGCAAAGTTCTTCAGTTCATCCACTTGATGAATAGCAGGAAGATGCTTGGTTACAAAACCCTATGGTGCAAATACACAGCAACTTCTTGATGGAAGATGAACTAGGTCAAGAACTTCGTCTGTTGAGCACAATTTGCTTAAACAGAGATTGCTCAATGATAATGCAACTTGTGTCACCCAAAACGGCTCTTAAAATAATCCTTTTATATGTTTAGGGTTAGAAGAAAAGAAGGCCCAAAAACATATTCACGGATCCCATGAAAATCAGATTGGAATTCTGACTTTTTAAATCTCGACAGATAGTAGGTGTCGAGGTAGCTATCGAGAGGTGTCGAGCTTTAAAAACTTTGCACTTCAGCTTGCTTTTTCTTGGACAGACTTGATGACTTCAACACTTGACCTTGAAACATTGTTTCTTGAAGTATTAAAAACACCTAGAACTACCCAATTACAAGCAGAGTGCGTTTTGTCAAAGGATTAACCAATTTACATAACTAAGTGACATATGTTCTTAAACAAGTTAAAACATATATGTCCTAACATAATATATAAATTGTTTGCAAAACTTCATCTATTTTTGACAAATCAAAATCATAATGTTATAATTGAAGTCTCATATGAGCTTTTTTTTCTCGATAAAATCTTGAGAATAGAAAATTTCAACTAGGTTGCATATATTATCAATGTTGAATGATTTGAACGCATTAATAAGATTTGAAATTGAGCTAAAAATTAGGGGTTCCACTATTCACTCACAAAATTTACTACCTAATTATTTCATTCTATTGCAATTGTATATCAACTCTAAACTCTCTTTTTTTGGGAAGGATTACTAGATTAGTTGATCAATGCTTTCTTTTGAGGGGGCCAACTCCTTTTCTTTTCTTTTTTTTTCCATATAACCTTTAAATATTTATTAAATATACCAATATTGTATAAAAAAAAATTAAAAATTTTGGAGGGGCCAAGCATGCATGTGGCTCCGCCTCTGATAGCTCCTATATCTGGGTAGGAAATAACCCAAAGCCTTTCGGTCTTGTAATGAGATAAAACACATGACTGGGTTGTTAGTTGTAACAGTAGAAACATCAAATGGCTTGATGATAATGACATCAATTGCTAAGAATGTGCAAATTCCAAATATATAGACCTTAATTACACAAAGTTCTTTTTTTGGTAAATAGGGAAATATATTAGTTAAACTGAAGGAACAACTAGATACAAATGTCTGGAGAAATATCCGAATCTACAAAGGACTTAAGACAGTCACGGGAGGAAAACAACCCAGTTAAACTGAAGGAACAACTAGATACAAATGTCTGGAGAAATATCTAGTTGTTCCTCCCGCGACTGTCTTAGCGAACAAATGTGTGAATACATAGTCTAACAAACCACTATTCCCCAAGTCGATTGAGGGGATATGATTCAAAGGTACTCACCTAATACCGTATAATGTGGATTTATCACATCATCAATCAATATAATATCATATACTATGTATAATAGCAGAAGCTGAGAGAAAGTTGATTCCTACAATTAAGGAGGTGCTACCATGTATGAAAAAATGCCCCTTAAAATGCTGCCGCGTATACAAGTTTTAAGTTAAACCAGCCGCACGTTGCACCGTTTGGCCATTTGAAACTCTGCCACACTTGCAATTAAAAGAGGAAAAATTATATTGTTTCGTTAGGTTAACATACCATTTGATAGCACCTCAGTATAAAAGGAAAAATAACTGGTTAAAATACATTTAAAAGGCTTGCAATTCTCCCAAAAAAAAAAAACGCAACATACAGAGGGAGTTCTTTGTTCCCTCGCCAGACTTAGAGCATGCTTGCTACAAGCAGAAAGAAAAATCTATGGGCATCAACACCGTTAGGCTATATATCTGCCACCATCAGATCGTCGAAACCGGTTCTGGTACGTTTTTCTCCATTTTTCTAGATTTGGGTATGAAATATTACTTTTTATTGAGTTTTTTTGTTGGATAGGTTTAGATTTGATTTTGGTTTTGATTCCTTTTTGTTTCGGGCTTTTGGGTTCACCATGAAAACGTTTGTTTTCTCAATTTTTCGATTTTTTTTTTATATCACTAAGCCTTCCCCTCTTCTCTAATATCTGCGTTCATAGTTTTTTTTTCCTCCCCCTGGGGTTTTGATTTGGAAAACACCTTTTAATCTGTTTCACAGGGTTAAAACACCTTTTGATAGCCTTCAGTATAAAAGAAAACAAACCGCTTAAATCTGTAAATTGCAATCAAAAGGAAAGGGGAAAGAGAACAAAGTTTGTCGGAACCATAATTGGCTCCGGTACATTTTCTTCCATTTTTTTGCAGACCTAAAACCTAGGCAAAACGGTAAACAGAGAAGGCATGGAGTGGGGACTGGGCAGAGAGAAGAATATGAGACTATAGAAGAAGAATAATAGAGATTTGAGAGATAAATCTCAGGGCAGCCACCACCGTCACGCGGCCAAAACCGTTACAGGTAAAGGTTTTCATTATTTTATTTTTAAAATTACGTGATAACTATGATTTATGTTTGGGAGTTTGGTAGTATAGGTTCAATTTAGGCATTTGGGTTACATTTGATTTTGATTAAGGTTATTAAATTAGATTTGGTTTATGGTTGGGGTATTTGTGTTGTTCGTTTGGTTTTCGTTAATTTTTCAATCAAGGCATAAAGCAGAGAGTATTTTTGGTCTCTTCAATTTCTTTACACTTCTCAAATGAGCATTCTTGGTAAAGAGTTTACAATCGTTTCCAATCGTTTCACTCCACGTTTATCAAGTTTAAATTTAGGTTTTTGTTTATAACTCTCTCTTGGATTCAGTTCTAGATTTCATTTGTCATTGATGGATTTCAATTCCGATCTATGTAATAAAAAATTAATGGTTTTTTCTTTAGCTTTTCTTTCTTTTGCAAATTAATGGATTTCTATTCTTAATTTTAATTTCTTGGGTTTTGTTTTGTTGATTATTATTTTTTTATTAGAATTGTTTTTCCCTGTTTGGTAGATTTTTGTTAGATTTAGTTCCTATTTCTGTTCTTAACTTTAATTTCTTGGGTTTTGTTTTGTTGATTATTGTTTTTTGGTTAGAATTTTTTCCCTGTTTGGTAGATTTTTGTTTGATTTTTAGAAAGTATCAAATGTTATTGCTTTTTAATCAATCTTCTAGTCTCTTTTGCAGGTAGTTATGTACTGCTCCTATTCATTTAAGAGGTAATTTAATCACTGATCTTTATCTTAAGCACATATATGCTTTTGATCAAGGGCTAATTCATTTGAAATGTTCGTAGGGAACATTAATACATGCAAGCATTAGGAAGCAGGCACTTTTACCAATGCTTCGAGCTCTAGCCCCAATTTACGCAGTTGAGATGCTCTGAAGATCTCATGTGTGTCCAATCTTTCTCCTCTCTTTCTAAGTAATATTTTATATTCAGTTCTACTTTTGTTATGTTTTTTCTTCTTCTTTTTTTGATTTAATTTTGTGAATTCTTATCTGGTTCATGTGGCTACCACTTAGAAACTTGATTTTAGTGTATAGTTTCTCTGTAGGCATTGATCTGTGTGCTTTTAAATTCTGGATATAATTTTGAAATTCATAAGGAATTTTAAATTCCAATTCTTATTGGATTCCATTTGGGATTTATAGGTTTTAATTTGAACCAAGATGGAATCACAATGAACATTGGGATTGTGTATTTGAAATTTTAGGGGAAACTAAGCTATGGGTTTGAATTTTAGAGTTTGGTCTCAGGTTCTGTCCAAACAAAAAAGATTTATACCAGAAAACAACCGTGGCTACCACTGCTGCATAAGATTCGTTTAACTATCAATCTAGGCTTGCATAACACAACCATTTGGACAAAATAATATTCTATCCTGAATAATTTGTACATCATGAATTGTATTCTCTCAATTGTAGAGGATGAAGAAGTCTTTGATTTAATATGTTGTATTGCTTGCTTCTGAAATGATAGATGGTCATTGACTTGCTATGCATGTAGCTTATGTGGAGTTTTATTTACAATCTCTCTCTCTCTCTCTCTCTTTCTCTCTCTCTCTCTAAAATCCAATTCTCAATATTTAAGTAGTCAAAAAAATTTATAAAGAAATGTTTGTTGTTGCAGAGTAAACCAGCAAAACATGAAAAGGTTTTGAAATTGGTTTTAGGTGAGTCAATAATTTGGTTTTGCTAAAATAATTTGGTTATGGTTCTTTTTTGGCTTTTTTTTTTCAATTATTCATATGTCTTCCTCATGTATTGTATACTATTTTGTATTAACAATATGAAAACAACACAGTTATATAGAAGCCTCAACACTAGAAAAAAAATGCATTTAATCCTATGCAAAACTTAAATCAAATGAAACCATGTTGAGTTCAAGCGTAAAAGCAAGGTTGTCAATGTAATAGTATATGAAAATTGGGAAATGTTTTGATTTCATTGGATGAAAGTTAAGTTCAAAACTAAACCATCTGGTTAGCTTTTTTTTTTTTTTTTTTGGGGGGGGTGTGGGGGGTGGCTTACAAAGTAATATTTCTATAATCATTTGACGAATTTATGGCTATTTAATAAAATGATATGATATTTTCTTTTGATTTGTTTAATTGAGGATTACATGGTTTGGTAGATTGGAGTCACATATATTCCCCAAATTTCAGGTGCTTTTTTAGATAGTATGTTACTCTACTATTTTCTCTGTTTGGTTAATGGGAAATTGTGAAAAAAGAAAAGGAGAAGATTGGGCTTTTGGGGTTTTTAAGGTTATTCGTGAGTCATTCATTTATGCAATTTACACTTCATTTGGCTAGATTTAGTCCTTACTTCTCAAATTTCAGGTACCTTTTTTTCTTTCTCGTTGGTTGGCTAGAAGTTCAAGAAGGTAAAAGAATAGAATATTTCTAATATTGTTAATGTTAATGTTGAATTTGGCATAATTGATGTTATTTTGGGTTAGCATTAGGCGCCATCATTTGCCCAACTAGTAGGCACAAAACCAACAATATAGATCATTAGATAGCTCATGTTGTAATCTTTTCAATATAATTTTTTTTAGCCTTGCCAATCTACCAATCTGAGATTCTAAATTGGTTTGTTTCAATTGTATTGGCATAGTCATGATATGTTTTTAACATGTGAGCTTTACTTCAAATGATTGTATGAGAATAAAAGGAATAAAAGGAATTATTTGTTGAAGAAGAATAATGCCCTTGCAATAATGGTTTTGTAATATGAATATATATAATGAAGCATTCATATACATTGATAGTTCCAAGGAAATCAGTGGGCTGAAGATCTCCGGGTGTTGATCTTAAAGGCGGAGTCCTGAAAAATTAAACAGAATTAAAGGAGGCCGGTGGAGGCTGGCCTAGAATCCTCCGATGGTAAAGTTAGTGGATTTATTTATCACTGAAAAAGGGAAGCCTTATTGAAAGTTCTAGAGTGTTTTTCATACCTTACCCTTCCGCAAGTGCGTTCTTTATATAGTGCTTGCCTAAGGCAGTTACTTTGTAACTTCTCCTGTCATCGCGGATCTTTGAGACAACCTCCATAACAGTTTTGGAAGTTACAACATTTGGGGTTTCCTCCTTAACCGTTTACTGTGGAACGGTTGGTAATGATAAAACATTGCATCTGTTGAGAGCAAATACAGTAACTGATCGTCTCATCTGTCCGTCCTTAAGGAAGGACGAGACTCCGTTACAATGTTTTGTCTGTCCGTCCTCAAGGACGGATGAGACATTGTAACAAGGTCTCGTCTGTCTGCCCTTGAGGACGGACGAGACCGTATTGGACGAGTTTGTTGATTTAATTCTTCAATGGTCCCTTCCTTTTCTTGGACGATGCATGTGGACGAGCTAGGAGTTGCTTTTTCTCCAACACCATCATACATGTTAAAAAAACAAATTCGTTAAACATTGTGCTCTTTTAAAGTACTCTCTACCATAATTACAATATATGTTGGATAGTACACTTTCAAAGTTTCTTATTGAATTTTTTTTTCTACCATATTTAGAAGCAAAGAAATGTTACCAATGAACAAAGCAAGGTTAAAATAAAGGAAGACATTATGAAATTGATTAGGTGGGAAATCTAGAGTAAAATTTAATTTAATGGTAAATTCTAATTCTATTGAACTATCTTAGCAAAACAGAAAAAGACTATTGATCTAGATAGTTTGCAGTCTATCGGGAATCTCTATTGATGTTTTAAGGGTGGAACAAATTCAGTTTTCAAGAGAATAAGTGGGGTGTATTTTGTTGTCGTGTTTAGTGTCGTGTCGATTAGGACCTCTAAGGGACTATTTTTATGTATAGCTGTAGTTTTGAAAGTATATCTCGAAATGTCAAGTTGTGTTTCTATTGTACAATTTTATTTTATTTTTTCTTTGGCGTCTAGATTTGCTGTCTAAAATGCACAACACTCTATGCTTGGGGTTGCTTCTAAATCTGTCTATTGACTATTAATACTTGCAATTTAAATCCCTCGTGTATTGCACCCACCGCATCATTGTGCCCCTTCCATCAATATCTGTTAGAATCTTTGAATTGTGTCTGTGTCCTAATTAAGAGATACTTTAGTTCACAAGTATTTTCCTTGATATTATTTATATACACATTGATTTTTGAGTTTATGATGTTTACATGCTAAGTTTAATTCTTTAATGCATGTATGAATTTAGTTAGTTTGAAAGTAACTAAGTGATATTAGTTGATTAGTGGCATTGCTAAAAATAATTTCAAAGAAATCTGAAATAGTTGTTGTTGGTGGCAAATTAGTTGATGATGTCTATGATCAACTTAAATTAGAATCAATACAAACAAAGAGTGGGGAAGTGAGGGAATGTCTATTTCTCTTTTATTTATTAGTGTTTTAATTTTTTGGATTCCTCTCTATTTTGTGTGTGTGTGTGTGTGTGTGTGTGTGTTTTTTTTTTTTTTTAAGTAGCATTGGGACTTCGCAATTATTTTTGTATGAAAATATGTGATTTTATTTAAGCTGCATTTTTATTTGCAAGTATAGAAAGCTAAATGCAAGAAAATTCCCAACAAATCGCTTTGTAATATATGCCCACCACAACATTTAGTTTAGTCCCTTGCAAACAACAGTTTCTTGCATCTATTATTTTATTTTTTTGTATGTTTGCTGGAAATTTATTTTATTTTATATTAAGGACATTGTAATATATAACTAGCTTTTGTGAGAATAGTTTCATATTTTCCATCTAAAATCTTATTAGTGGTTTTGTTTATTTATTGATTGATTCTCACTTTGTCCATTGTATTTGGATCTAGAATTCAATTAACAATTTGAAGTTGTTTTGTTAAGCTTATCTATCAAAAAAAAGTTGTTTTGATGAGCTTGACATATTAACATGGGAAACCAACAGAGCAATTGTCATTGGAAATCTAAGAGTGAAAAAGCAGAATGTTTTCAAAGTATGTGTTGTGAGTTAAGGTTATGTTTTATCTCTATAAACCCAAAACTTATTATAAAAAAAGAAAAAAGAAAAAAAAAATCACCCCCAACATAAAAGGGCTTTAGTTTGTGGTTAATTTGATTTGGGTTAGTGCTTTTGTGTGTTTTCAACGACATATGATGCTCACTATGTGCTTGATATTTTGTTTCTAGATGGACACCATTGTAACATATGATATGTATTTTTTAAATTCTATAGAAGATAATTGGAGTTGATTTTAAATGGAGTGATATTGTATTTTATAGATAGCATTCCTGCAAGTAGGAGAAATGAGGGGCTATACAACATGCCCTTGACAAATTTTGAATTTTAATGTATTCTTATATTAAGTTGATTGTTTTCTAATTCATAAAATGATCCCGCACATTGCGCGGGTTAAACGCTAGTATATATAAAAGCAAAAACTTCATGTGAGAGTGTATGAGGTCCCGCCATGTGGTACTCTAATGTTGCATTTAGTATTTTTACCTCTTTTCATTAAGATTTTTTACTATTACCATATAGATCATAGTAACTTATTTTTACTATTATATAAATTTAGCATTTTTCACCCCCTTTTATTAAGTATTTTTTACAGTTCCCCAATATATCATAGTAACTTCTTTTTTACTATTATATAAAATATAGGTTGTTCTTGACAATTAGACCAATTAGACCAAAAGTTATTCACCACAAAATGGACTACCTTTTAAAAGTATACCAAACCTTATGAAAAACTCAAGCCCAGTAATTACCTTACATATTATGACCCAAGTTTGACTCTTCCCACGTGTAAATCAAAGCAAAAACTCTTACTCTTTTAGAAACTCTCTTCTTTCTCCCCCACATATATAGATGATACTTCCAGAAAATCTCATTCTCATGAAATCATGTCTCCATTTTCCCCCAATTTCAATTCAATATGCTTTTGTCTATTAATAATGTTTTATGTAATTTATGTAGACAAATTCTTTGTCATCAACCAGTGCAACAACAAAATATATATATATATATATATATATATCTTGAGATCCTTGAGGTTGTTGAAATAATTGACAAGTACATATTTCTAAAATTTATAATAACAAAAAGTCTAATAAATAGCATATACTATCTCACTAAATGCCATTAACTTAATATTTTATTTATAAAAAAAATTCAATGATAAGAATGGTAAAAAACATGATCCTATACAAGAAATAACAAAAATACATGCAAAACAATTATCATAGGAGGATTTATCTTTAAATAATATGAAGACAATAGTAGAGATTAAATGCATTGAATTAGATCCTAGGAAACATGTTTGTTAATTATTTCAAATTATACTCATCATTTACGTAAAAAAATAACGATACATCATATTATTTACATTAGAAAAATAATACATATTAATTTCAACATTGCAAGATGTGAATTGTTAGGGTCAAACCACAACGAGGATCATTTTGGCGTGCAAAATGTGAAACAAACAAAAAATCTTTCTATCCCAAAGTTAGAGGCATTCACATTAACTACATACTCTCCAAATATGTATAATATATTTATCTCACTATAACTACTATATATACAATTGCAAACTACTTCAAATACAAGATTCAAATTGAAGTTTTTGATGCGACTGACAAAACAAATTTTGTGATATTTGATTAAGATGCCGTGAAAATCCTAAATAAATCTACAAGAGATCTTGCTAAAAAATAAACAGAGGTACAACTTATTTAAATTATTGTAAAACTATTGATATTGGAGAAGGAATCCCACGTGATTTGAAAAAAAAAAAAAAAAAAAAGGATTTTCCTACTTCATTTGAATGAATTCAGTCTAAATGATGGTTTTGAAAATTACATAGTTGCTAAGATTTTTGATACACCTTCAAATGACAAAAAGGTATGGAAGAAAAATATATATATACACAATCCAATATACTATATTAATTCTTTTTACTTCACTATTTCAAAATTAACAAAAATAAAAAAAAAATAAAAAAATTTACAAAAAACTGTCACATCATTGAAATTCAACATAAATGCAAATACCTACGAAAAATCTTAGCGATAAAGTCTGAACTTTGTAAGATCCAATCAAGAATCTCCCAATGTCAATTCATTAGTGATAAACACAAATGATGCAACACAAGGAAAAAGTGATGAAAGCTCAAAAATTGAACAAATATGGATGGACTAAACTTCAAACGTTGAAGATGGAGAAACTAATGATGATAACAAGCATCACCATACCGCAATAACAAAGCATTGAAGAAACCAAAAAAAAAAAAAAATCGTAATGAAGCTTTTTATTACATCACATAATAAAAATCAATAACATAGAATGAATTAATATACTTTTATCAACTTTTATTATACAATATTACTCCAAAGTTGTTTTAATTATTGCTCATTACTTGAACAAAATAATTATAATAGATATATGTGTGCAATTTATAATTGTTACTTTTTATGATGAACTCATTACAAACAAAGTTTTATACTCCCTCCGTCCCATTTTTTTTTTGTCCTCTATTCCATTTTGAGATGTCCCAAAATATTGTCCTGTTTCTAAAAATAAAAGTCATTAATTTACTAATGTTCCTATTATACCCCTATTAATTTACTAATTCAATTTTTTAATAAATTTTTTTAAGGGTAGTTTTGGAAACTTATACATTTTTAAAAGGTAGACAAGACAATAAATGATGTTCCCGTAAAAAGTTTGAGTTTTCAAACAGGACAAAAAAATTAGGACGGAGGGAGTAATAAATATGCTATAATATATGTATAATATTTTCCAAAAACAAATTTACATAAAACATTATAACATTATCCTGCATCGCATGGGCAACTTACTTGTTGCATTTAATTCAAAAGGGGTGGCAATAGGTCATGGTAATCAACGCTAACATGATGGTGCAAAGACTTTCTTTCAATTAGGAACGAAACCAAGATTTCAAGTTAGAAGAGTGCCAGTTAACAATTTATTAACAAAGATAAAAACATAAAATCATTGTTTGTAATATATTACAATGCAATCAATCTACTAACAAAAACAGAGATACAAAACATCATTGTTTTTTATTTCATTAGAGCATTCACATTAGTTCGTGCAAAAATTCATGTCTAGTTTAGTATAAGCACCTATTTCATTAGAACAATTAATTGATATTAATGATCAATTAATTGTTCTTTATATATAGGCTAACATATCTTCCTTTATCAGTGGTTACTTTTATATTCATCAGGTTATACAATAAGTTTTGACTGTTCAGCAATTAGCTCCTCTCATCTCATTTAGTTTCTACTTTGCTGGGCTTAAGAAACTTCAAGGTTAAAATGAGTCACAAGAGTCATAGCCATAAGAGTTCTTAAAATTTATTTTGGGGTGATAGTCTTCTTAATCTGAAATAGTAAATATCATGAGAAGTTTATGAATATCTTAATATCTGACTTCTGTTCTATTTAAAAATATTTTGTTTTATTATCTTTTACAGTACAAGGTTTCATAACTTTTTGGGGGATGTGGCGTTTCCTTTTCTAATGGGTATTCTCTTTCTCTGTCTCAGCTAAAAACTACCAAATTCTTGTATGGGTGTGCAATGAATACCTTAATACTGAAAGTTGATTGGCTAACTAATTCAATTGCAGTAGCTTCTATTATACCACCTGAGAACTGCAGCTCTTAATTAACTTATCACCAAATAACCTTTTTTTTAAACAAAACTTAAGCATTCATAGATCCAAGATGGTATTTAACATCAAGAAAACTTCAAATTAAAAAACTTCCTAAACTGAAATATAAGAATTTCTACATCTCATAACACAACCAACAAAAAATAAACTCCAATCGACATTGAGATCAAATTAATACACAAAGGAGATATGCTACAATATTTGGCATTGTAATAAACACACAGAAAATTGTTTCAGCTTTTAGTAATATATAGATGCTATTACTTTGTCAATTTTTTATTTATTATCCCAAATCATATCTCTCTTCATCAACCAAAAACCACAACCCTAAATCTAAAGAATTACTAAAATCTTCATTTGCCTATAGCAACTATGTAAATTTAAATAATTACTATAGCACAAATTTTTTTTTTTTAAAAATAATGATACATAGACTGGTGTGGGTATATTTTGAGGTTGACTGAGCAAATTTGGGATTTTGTGCTATTTTACAACAACTAATGCAAATACTCTTACAATGAAATCAATTTAAAAATTGTAGGGCATCAAGGACCAAGATTTTCGGAAGATGGGCCCAAATAGAAAGTTTTAAAAATTATTCCAATTTTATCTTTCTCTTGTTGATTGGAATTACAACATTGCCATCATCACTCTATTTCTATCACTCAATTTCCATCACTCATAAACAACTTTTTTTTTTTCATTCTCACTCACCCATCACTCATTTTGTTGAGGTATGGGCGATGAGAATTGAAAATGAGAACTGAGCCAAACATGCATCTTATGCGTGGGACCCACCCAAAATGAGTAATGGGTAATGGAAATTGAGCATTAGTTGATGGAAACTGCCTAACCAAACAGGCTCTTGGTCAATGAGCTCAAGGAAGTATGGGATCAATCCAATGGCCGTGGCTAAGCCCTTCTATCTGAGTTTCCTCCCAAAGACATGATCGGTGCAGAAGGTACATTGATTAGAGGGGTAAGGTAAAGTTGTTACCTTTGGACCAAGCACCCTTTGGGTTTAGAGTTGGCCAAGGGGGTTCGCTGGACTTAGGCCCTAATGCCCTTGTTCAACATTGGGCTTCGACCTTAACGATCCCTTTTTGACACTCTTCAATGTCACCTAAGCTTCCGCTCTTCCGGTGCTTACTAGATGAGTGGGATCTTGACACATACACTACCAATTAGGCCCCCAGTTATAGTCACTACTCATGCTCTTTAAATACCCTTTCTCCAATCCTCATTTCTCTCCTCTGCCCTCTCATGTCCTTTAGCATTCTCTCTTATTTTCCAATCTCGCTTCAATAGTTGGTATCTTGCTCTTCAATTTTGTAAATATCATACCAGTACTACTCACTAAACCTGAAACGTACTAGAGAATATACAAATCTATACCGACTTGTACTAGCAGTAGCCACAGTACCAAGATTTTTCAAGTGTTTTGGTCAGTTAGATGATTCAATCGGTAAAAGAAAAATAACTAAAAAAAATTTCAAGAAAAAGGTCATAAAACATGTTATTTGAGCAAAAACCTTAGGTTAGGCTAATATTTTGTCATCGGCCCTCAACTCCCTATGTGTTTGTTTGGAGGTGAAATAAGATGAATGGAAAATTTTGGAGAGAAAATGAAAATGAAAACTTTTTAGAGTGTGTTTGGTTGGGTGGGGAGGAAGGAAAATAAATGATAAGACGTAGGTGTTTTCTTCTCGGGCCTACCAAAAATTTTTCTTCCCAAAATGGAGAGAAAACTGAAGTAAAAAATTGGACATCATTTTTGGACAAAAATGCCCCTGTGCAGTTGCACATGAGCTTGTCCACATTGATCTTCTTCATTTTCTTTTTTCTTTTTTCTTTTTCTTTCCTTTGGATGTTGCCTCTTTTTCTCTTTTTTTTTTTTTTCTTTTTTTTTTTTTTCTTTTGATTTACAAGGCAGGCTTTGTACACGTCTAGTGCTCATATTCTTTTTTTTTCTTTTTTCTTTTTTTCTTTTGCTTTCTATTATGTTTTTTTGTTTTTGTTTAGATGTGATTTTTTTTTTTTTTTCTAGACATGATTTTTATTTTTTAATAAATTTAGGTGATTTTTGGGGGGGGGGGGGGGGGTTGTTTATCACTTTTTTTGTTTTAATTGGGCATCATTTTTTAACAAAAGTATATGCGTAAATTTATACAAACTCACTTTTTCTATCCTTCTACTTTTTCACTCCTAACCAAACAAAAATAAGGAAAATTAAAATCTTTTCTATCCTCCCACTTTTCCATCCTCCCACCATTTTCTGTTCTCCCACTTTTCTACACTTCTAACCAATTGGACCCTAAATAAGAAACTACAACCCCCATCTCCATATATGGATTTTAAATGGTAAGTTTGTAAACATATAAATAAGTAAATTCATACATACATACATACATACACACACACACACACACACACACATATATATATATATATAAAGTTAAAATACAAAAAATTATATTTGGTCCTCTTAGATTAAAAACTAGCATTTCCAAATTGAAAGCTGGCCAAAAAATCAAATCAAATCAAATAATCACTTAACCTATATGCGTTTGGCATTACATTTTGTGTTTGATGTTTGGACTTAAAAGTAAAAAACTTGAGAGTTTGAGTTTTGAGTGATGTTGTATTTCATGTTTCCACTTAAAGGATCTTTTGAGTGCTTTGTTTTTTAATTAATAACACTAATTGATTTTTGGTATATATATATTGGATATATAAGGATAATACAAATGATTTTCAACTTCATTTAAAGTTATTTCCTTTATAAAATTGTTGCACGTACTTCTAATTACCTTTGTATATTTATTGCAATTATGGTAACAATCATTTTCAATAATAAATTTTATTAAACTAGACTTCACAACAAAAGAAAATATAATTTTCTAATGGATTTTTTGATTTTGTGCATTGAAAATAAATTATTATGACATTTGGTCCAAAATCAATTATAAATGATTGTTATAATAGTAAACCAAAAAAAGAGTCAAGTTCCATTTTGATAAAAAAAAAAAATCACAAATAATTAAATAGAAATGTATTAAGAAAAAATCATTTTATATCCTTTCTTTTGTTTACATTTTGTTAATATTGAATATATGCCAATTTATTTTTCATATATTAATTAAGTTTGAATTTTAGTTTGTTTTATATTTTGGAATGATCATTTTTTTTTTCACACTTTAAATTTTAAAGGTCAAATCTTAATGCAATGACAAGTGTCATTCATCCAATGCGATAGGTCACGTGTTCAAACCTAAGAATTAGCTTCTAAAAAATAGTACACTAATATTAACAGATATCCAAATATTTCATTCTTATGGATGAATCAAAACGGAGTCGTTGACAGTAACACCAAAAGAAGCCAAGGTTACATTAAAGAAAATTATAAGTTCACAACAAATTTCACACTCATTTTCACAACTATTAATTGATATGTTTGTTTGAGTGGTAAAAAAAAAGTAATTGGTCAATGTGAAAGTGACAAATCACAATTTGCCACGTAGTATAGTTGTGAAAATAGGTGTGAAATTGGTTGTAGTCCTAAAATAAATACACGCTAGCACGATAAACCAAGTGTGCCTAGATGAATATAATCCCACCATTGACCATTGTACTTCTTCCTCTTGACAATGTGGTATTATATGTATCCACTCTTTCACATGGGAGTAGACCGCACACATGTGGGAGTGGAATCAGTGGATACGTGTATCAAAAATGATAGGTTTTCTCATTCTTGATAATATGTGGGACCTACCTCATGTGAAAGGATAGATACATATATTAGATACGTGATAGATTTTCTCACTCTTGACTATGCGTCTACGCCTCATTTTTCCTTATCAAGAAGGCATAGCCATGGGACTAAGGGACCCTAATACAGTGCATCCAGTCGTCTTCCTGAATTTCTTCGGTATCAAAACCTATAGGTTTAATTCTTTGACTGGCTAGTAACCATCCTTAACATAATCCAAAATTAGATATGTGGCCTGTAGAGTTTTTGACTATCTTAAATGAGACAATGAAGTAGAAGATTTTCAAAATTTCTTGGACCCATTTGAACTTTGATTGCCTCGTTGATTCAAATGGGAGGGATCTAACAAAGTGAACTTGTCTTTATGGTTCTCTTGTCTTCATCTACAAGCCTTGTCTGTACCACAGCTAGCCCTTTTCAGTTTTTTTTCTTCTGATTTATTTACGTATCAACCTCCTTTCTCTCTTGAAGATTTAAGTTCTCACAAGAATCATACTTCAGCTCGATCTTCTAGAGGCTGTAACAAAAACAAAATAATTATCATTGAGGTTATTATGTCTAGTAAGCAAAGCTCGTCGAAAAAATCTTCATCTAAAATTTACAAAATTACCGGTATTTAGTTAGATGATCCAAAAGTATAAGAAAAATACTAAATATATTATAAATTTTAAGCAAAAATGAAAACTGACCTTCTAACTTTCAATTTTTTTTCATTCAGTTTTTTAACTTTCAGTATTGTCATTTCATTCCTTTAATTTTCAATTTTTGTTAATGTAGGACTCCATTAGAACTCAGTTAGGGGCTGCCGTTAATTGAGCCAAAACGACGTCGTTTTGGCTTTTTTTTTTAATAAATTTCGAAATTTAAAAAAAAAAAAAAAAACATATCCATGTTCTGATGAGTGTTTCCCAAACAAAAATAAACATTAACGACAACAAAGACATTTTCAGTTTCTGTTTGGTAATACAGATTACAGAATAATGTGGCCTATCAAAAATAAAATACAATTGATTATGATGGAATTAACTCTCCGCAGTTATAATTAATCCTTAAATTCAATGTCATTAGAAATAAAATAACCATTTCTATTATTTTGTAGTTTATGATCTTTACTACCATGTCAACATCACTCTTACTCTCATAATTGGTGCTAGTGACTAGTTCGATACTTTGGTGGCAAATTAACATCACCAAAAAAAAAAAAAAAAAAAAAAAAATGACAGTATGCTTGATTATATTGGATAAAAGGTATTTAATAGTTTGAAAGGAAAAAGAAGTGAACAAGAAAGAAAATAGAAAATATATGATTCTAGAAACTCGAGGTGGAAAAGGTCTTTTTTTTTTTTTTTTTTTTTTTTTTTTTTTTGGGGAGAAACAAGCCTTAGATAGTGGTTCTATATGGAGCCAGGGACGTCAGATAGTGGTTCAATGACAGGTGGAAAAGGTCCTTGGCTACCACATAACTTTATAAAAGGCTAAATGCTCACATGATTTCAAACTAGACGACCCAATTAGTCCCTATTTTCTTCTCTTTAACAAGATGGCAATAGTAGAAGAGAAAGGCCCTGCAGATGAAAGAGAGGATTACACGCAAGATGGGACTGTGGATCTCAAGGATTGACCTGTTTTAAGATCAAAGACTGGGAGATGGAAAGCTTGTTATTTCATTGTAGGTAATGTATATAGCCTATGTTTTTTTTTACTTATTTGCGCCTTCTATCCTTCCATTAAGAGACTAATTCAGCTAGGCCAAACTTCAAAAGTTGCTGAATAAAGATTTAACTCTTTCATATTTAAGATACCTAGCCAATAAACTAAGAAACAGGCTCACATAGTCACATATATATTTTCGAAGAGAAACTATAACTCATATATAGATCGTAAACAAACACAACTGTTTTCATTTGAATTCTATTTCTTTTAATATTTCTCATTCACTTAGTATAACATATCTTTCAAAAAATTTCCTAGGATGCTTCACAATTTTACTATTTTTTTTTTTTTTTTTGTATATGTTTTTTTATAGGGTATGAAGTGTTAGAGAGGATGGCATACTATGGGATTGTATCAAATCTTGTGATATATCTAACAGATAAGCTCCATGAAGGCACTGTAAACTCTGCAAACAGTGTGACCAATTGGGCTGGTACTGTATGGTTGACACCCATATTAGGTGCTTACATTGCAAATACTTATCTCGGCCAATATTGGACTTTTGTAATTGCATCAAGAATTTATCTCTTGGTAAAATATCGAATCCCAAGTTATTAATATATTTATTTTTAATTTCTTTTTTTTTTTAATTTTGTTAAATAATTAAAGAGAGAAGAAAATAAAATAGGTGAAACTGATCATTTAAAAGACTCAATGTTAACATTTATTGCATGCATGATGCACCATGCACAATTGAACACGTATGTGATTATTGTTCAAAGAAATAAGAACCTCATGCAAGATCTAATAGTTTCTGATGGTGGGGAATCACTGTCTGATTGGAATCCAACATGATTTTTAATGTGATTGGCATATATTTTTTAAATGAAAGCAAACTTTGGCCTTCACTGGGGCCTCAAGTATAATACCTGTGACTGTATAGAGTGTTGCATCATTATTAACCTATATATCCTAAAGCCTTAAACCATCAGGTTTTAGGACCAATTTTCAAGTCCACACTTTTTTGCTAAGGTTTTTTACATGTAAATATGTCACTTCGGCACTCCAATAATCTATGCAAACACAATCAAACACACCACCCCCCACCCCCCCCCCCCCCCCCCCCCCCCCCCAAAAAAAAAAAAATCTCCTAAAACATAGATCGGCTCAATACAATTTAAAGATAAAGTGACAATTTTTAAATTTTTACTTTTTAATATGACTTACTCTTTTTTTATTAATATAACTAATTCACTTAATGATAATTGGGATGGATTTATATTAATTCATAGGCCTTCTTATAAGTGCAGGGAAAAATAAGTGCAGTTCATACATGTTTTTCTAAATT
The DNA here is from genome assembly GCA_032727855.1 of Quercus ilex subsp. ballota. NCBI lineage: Eukaryota > Viridiplantae > Streptophyta > Magnoliopsida > Fagales > Fagaceae > Quercus > Quercus ilex. The sequence continues at coordinate 51,990,307 of CM064916.1, read as the reverse complement.
TTTAAAATTAAAAAAAAAAAAATACTTATTTGCCCAATATTTGAGAGCCTTTCTCCATAGGTCCCTAGATTATGGCCTAAGGTGGCCTATAGGCCTAGGATTGGCTCTCTCCCAAAATAAATAAATAACAAGTAGCCGAAACAAAATATGGAAAAAGAACGTATTAAGCAAAAATTCTTGTTTGATGTCAATTTGTTAATTTATATTTTTAATAAGCTCCATTAATTTTTATAAAAAAAATTTAAAAAAAATCAAATGGTAATACTATTAGACTACATAACTATGTGGAGTCCTCTCAATCCTGAACTCTCTCCCTTTAATAAAGTAGGACCTGGTTAAGAAAAAGCTACACAAAACTATTACTTTGATTATTTATTTAATAAGATCTACCCCCTCCCCTCTCCTTCTATTCTATTGTGTGTTCATAAGTTTGTAATAAATAATAGTATTGATTTAAACCCCAAATTTTATGGCTTATTCAATTTTAAGCGAAGTATGGAAATTAAGCCCAATTGTTAATATACTTGACCAACATTGACATAAGTAAAAATAGATAAACACAATAGCAATCCCAATTACAAAAGAAATCAAGCACTCACAACAACAATGAAGTGCTTACAAAGAGAAAAACCCAAGAACCAGATGGAAAAAAACTCTCTAAGGTCTCTAGCACCAAATGATCCACAAATCAAGAATAGTTGCAATACAAATCTCTAGCACCAAACGATCCACAAAACCCTTCAAGTTAAGTAATGATTATGTACTTAAGCTTCTAGCTCTTGCTAGCAACCGATTCTTCGAATCATTTCAATTGAGCCTCCAAGTGCAATGACCAAGTCTCCTTGGTGATTTTGGGATTGCTTTAATGATACCTCAAGACCAATCAGCACCAAGAACTTTGAAGGTTGCTTTGTGTGTGATGGTTTTGATCTTTTTTCATGAAATTGGTTAAATGGAGGGGGAGAAGATAGAGATGTGGAATGGGTTTTAGGACTTTCTCTAACTCTTTAATATGGAAATTGGGTCTTAAAAATTTGTGGAAAATGGGGCTTATAAAGAGAGGTTGAGGGCTCATTCTGTAGCGAAGGTCATAACTAAACTCTCTCAAAGTTATAGAATTTTAACTCAAGCGAAATGTCCTAAAAGTGAGAGGCGAAATTGTTGCCTCAACTGTTTTTCAAAAGTGAATTCACTAGACCCTCCAAGCTCGTTCATGCAAAGTGTCACCTCTTCAACCTATTACAAATTTAAATCCACAACAATACATTAATTGCATTGTAAAATTGAATTTCAAAATTACACCCAAACTTATCATATAATTTGCCAACAACCTAAAGATCCTAAGAATTAAAAGTATGCAGGCATTTTATGAGTTTCATCAATACATTAGTTTAATTTATTCAAAGTGAATAAAAGAATTCTTTACTTATGTTCACTCATGGTGACACAATATTACATTAACTGTTGTACACAGGGAATGTTCCTCTCAACCCTAACAGTCTCATTGCCAACCTTAAAACCACTATCTTGTGGTCATGAGGTCAAAGCAGTGGACTGCAACAAACCAGCCTCACCTTTGCAAGTGGGTTGCCTTATACATAATTGCTATTGGGACTGGTGGAACCAAGCCCAACATTTCAACCATGGGGGCAGACCAATTTGATGACTTTGAGCCCAAGGAAAGGTTCCACAAGCTCTCCTTCTTTAATTGGTGGATGTTTAGCATTTTCTTTGGCGGCCTCTTCTCTAACACTTTCTTGATCTATATACAAGCAAATGTGGGTTGGAGCCTTGGCTATGGCCTTCCAACAATTGGCCTATTGATTTCAATTTTGGTGTTCTTGGTGGGTACTCCATTTTATAGACACAAGCTGCCTTTAGGGAGTCCTATCATTAAGATAACTAAAGCACTTGTGGCTGCTGTAAGGAAGTGGAAGGTAACTGTCCCAAATGACCCAAAAGAGCTTCATGAGTTGAGATTGGAAGAATATGCCAAAATTGGGAAATACAGAATTGAGTACACCCCTTCATTAAGGTTAACCCTCTATCCTATTTTTTACTTCAGAATTTTCGGTCACAATATTCATACACATGTTCACTTTTACAATACATATTTAATTCTAAGCATTTTTTATTTTTTTAATGAAAGAAAATTTCCTAAAGCAAAACAAAATTACAGAGCCTAAGCCATCGCACACAACAGACCAATTGAACAAACAAGCAGACTACATCTGCCAACCAGACCAACCTACTCACTCAAGCAGCAAACATACAGGAATCTTCCAGAGACCAACCTACCCTATAGTTTCAAAAGTAACAAAGTAAATCCCAAAATTTCAATAAGTACCAAATTAAACTTTCAGCCTATGTTAAATGTCAAATTCAATGCTCTTAGGTTTAATTTGTGCTTTTTAGAATATTATGGTTTAATTTGATACTTTTGAAACTACAAAGTTTAATTTGTTACTTTTTGAAACTTCAAGATTTAATTTTGTTACACCCCTAAGCTATAAGGGTTAAAATGTCTTTTGGCAAAAGCAATTTTATTATCTTTTTGCCAAACTGTTTCAGTTTCTTTGAGAAGATTATGGAAAACAGCCAAACCTACAAAGTACTAAAAAGATCATTTTAGCATACCTCCACCATCTTACAAACTGTAAATCCATGGCATAAATTTGAGGACAACGATGCAAAAGTTTGACCGAGACTTGGAAAAATGTTGTTTGTGTCGGAAATATTTTCTGATAACGCATATATTCTTTGTACATATCATAATATGAAATGGAAAATTCTGTTCCCAGAATTTGATCAACCAAAGAACTCCCCTACTAAAATTTAAAAAAAAAAAAATTGCTAGAGTCATAACAAGCGTCATAGCAGCTCAATCACATACACTTTTTATCAAACAAGGCACCACCCTAAATAGGAGCATGGGTCCTCATTTTGAAATCCCTCCAGGATGTCTCCAAGCTTTTGTGACCATCTTCATGCTGATAAGCCTTGTAATCTATGACCGCCTCTTCGTTCCAACAGTCCGGCGCTACACAAAGAACCCTAGAGGGATTTCATTACTACGAAGACTAGGAATTGGCCTAACGTTGCATGTTATTATCATGGTCACAGCTTGCCTTGCTGAAAGAAAGAGACTCAAGGTTGCAAGAGAAAACCAAATATTTGGCAAAAGTGATACAGTTCCTCTTACTATTTTCATTCTCCTCCCTCAGTTTGGATTGGTGGGCATCGCTGATGCCTTTGTGGGAGTTGCAAAGCTAGAGTTGTTCTATGACCAGGCTCCAGAAAGCATGGAAAGCCTGGGAACCTCATATTTCACCAGTACCTTGGGAATTGGTCAATTTCTCAGTAGTTTTCTTTTAAAAACAGTGGCTGATATGACCAAGAGGCATGGCCACAAGGGCTGGATTTTGGATAATCTAAATGCATCTCATTTAGATTACTATTATGCTTTCTTGGCCATCCTCGGCTTTCTCAACTTCTTCTTTCTGCTTATAGTAAAGCACTTCGTTTACAATGTTGAAGTGACAGAATCCAGGAGGGGCATAGCCATGGAAACTTCAAGCAAAGCATCATCTCAAGATAATGAAGTATCATCTCGAGATAATGAAGTCTTGAAGACGGGACTAAGCTGATAAAAAGTTATGTATATTGCTTGTTTTTCATAATCAAATACGATTATTGAAAGCGTACCTCAAAAATTTTTAGTTTCCATCCTAATGACTAAGAAAACTCAGGTATAAAAGAAATTTTATCCAATCTTAGAAGACTCATTCCAATGAACTTCACAAGCATCTTTCACAATTCTAAGGAGTGGCATTGACATGGTTGTTTTTTCCTCCCACTAAGGGGCAATTTAATTACTTCAGCCGAAGTAAGAAGACCTAAAGAAACTAGGGTGCTCTTGTCTTTAAATTTTTTTTAAGGCCCGTTTGTTGTCTTTGCAATTCGGTGGTCCTAGTCTGTTTTCCTTTTTATATAAAGTCTGTATAAATAGGAAGATTCAAAAGCCTGTGATGAATATAAAAAAAATTAAAAACAGACGCATTTTATGGATCAATAACTATAAAATCACAATAATTTTCACAAGATATTTCACAACTACTAAGGTTATAAGTTGTTAGTGATAGACAACAAAATAATGTTAGGAATGAACCCAAAAAAAAAAAACCTATAAACACATAAATGAGGTGCTTTAAACAAGAATGATAAACAGTTTATAATCCTTAACTTATATAATAAACAAAATATATGAGTGACAAATGCTTTTTATCAGCTAACAAAAAGCTGCAAAATAGAGCCTGCAATTGTTCCCAAAATAAAATAAAGCTCTATCTAATTTTTAACTTAATTATATACACGATAGCTTTGAGCAAGAATGGTAAGCAGATAATAATCCTGGACTGATAAGACAACAAAATAGTTGATGACAAATGCTGTCAGCTGAAAAGAGGCTGCAACTCGCATGCAGCAATTGATTCCAAAAGCCATGTGTGACCAATGACTTGGGATCCAATATTGGCAGCTACATCCTGTGCCTCAGTTAATCTTTTCCAAAGAATATCAACTTCTTCTCCTACCTTGGATCCTTGTGGGGGATCAAGGTTGTAAACAACTAGTATCTTTGCCTGGCAATCACAACTTTGTGGCACCAATTCTTCTTTACTTTTCAAAACAGTACCTCCTGCTGTCATAACCAAATCACAGAGGTCTTCCTCGTATTCAGGCACAAAGCCACCAGTGAAATAGAACTCCAACCCATTAAAAAGCTTTGGCGCCTAGAAAAGGATTAAGAAAATCAATTATCTAAACAAGATAGGAAACACAAATATCACAAGACAAAACAAATAAGAAAAGTATGCTAACAGAGAAAAATGTTGTACAATTCTTTTTCATGTCAAATAACAAATAGTAGGCCAAACAGCATGTATAGTTCTCCAATTTTTTCCATCCCATCCCAGCCAAAAGAAGGTTTTGATCCCAAATTTTATGACACCAAGATAATTTAACAGCTAGATATGGCTTCTTTTTCTTGCCTTCTGCCAAATTCAACATTACAGTGCAAATTGGCATCACAAAACCACACAATTCAAAATAAGATAGGCATCCTACTTTAAGTGAATTATTATGAGAGAATGATTGGTAAACAAGTCCAGATATTCCATTTGCAAGACATGCCCGCTAAAACAACAGTGCTTGTAAATGTTGGAATATTCATAATCTAGATACTCCCATCAGTCATATTGCACGCAAGTATTCAAGACAGATTTAGCCTTACATTCTTTAAAGCCAAAAGCCTGCCAGTTTTGGGGCCATCACAACAACCATGGTTGTCAAGACTAACTTCATAAGGTTCTTCATTCACAGGATGCATAGCTTCCATGCATGCTTTTATCCCTGCAAAGCCAGCGTTTCAAGTTGCATCAACAACTAATCATTTAAATGAATAATAGGTACACAAAGAAACAAGAAAACGCATGAGATACCAATAATATTTTTTATGGCAGATTTCCAGTTTGTTGACTTTGTTCATATAATATTACTCCATTTCTCAAGCAAAAGAGAGAATAGAAAACATTAAGACTCCTCAATGTGATCTACAAGTCTTCCCCCCGCCCCAAAAAAAGATAAATAAAAAAATAAAACCATCTCCTTGTCAAAATAAAGAAAAGAAAATAACCTTGCTCCTTTAAAGGAGCCGGCAAAAATGAAAAATGCAGACAATAAACTAATTTATTCAGTCTCGTACTCAATAAAACCAAAGAAGAGCAACAGTGATCAACACAATCAATGGCAACCAATAACATTAAAGCCATAGGTATTAACTTACAGTCAATTTTAAGAATCCATCTCCCATTCAAAATGGCCATTAGAACTTTCAGTGTCCTGGTGCACGCACCCTGTGCATCTGTGGCTGCAATCACGTGTGTTGCATTCGGTTTCCAGAACTTGGTCACAGTTGCACCACACATGCTCGCAAACTTGACCACAAGAATCTGCATAGGAAAATATATATTTAAAAAAATAATTAAAAAAATTTATAAAAAAAAAAAAAAAAAAAAAAAAAGCAAAAGCATATGACTTGATTAATTACAAACAAGATAATGCACCACACATACTTTTATGGATTTCCAACTTTCCAACCACATAGAGGCTAATTGATACTGCTTAGTGTGGGACCATGTCAAAATAAACTAAGTTAAGTATATGTTTGGTCAGAAATCTTTGAAGGCAGTTGCTTCAGTGTAACAATTCCAATTTAACATGACAACTCCCGATTCTCCAAAAAAACAATAATAAAAAGAGAGACTACTCCCAAACAATCTTAACCAAACAAAGGAAAGGAAATCATCTAAAGATGATTTTGTGATAATATAAATGCAGTGATTTTCCATCATAATGCCTTAAGAACAAATTAATCATTTGGTTGCAATGAGATCGTTGCAAACCATGCAAACAAAATCAATAATCTCAAAGATATCAACTCTTGTTGATAACATCCCAGAAAAGAAAACTATTTCATTTTCCTCCATGTTATGAGACTGAATCAAGCAATCAAAAAAATACAAATTCTGTTTGAACTAACCCTCTCTTCTGTGGATAGAGCAGATCCACATAAAACCCATTCTTTAGCTCCATCTGATGGAGCTTCCCAACTGTTGGACTGCTGAGTTGCTCTGCATTTAGAATGGCAGAAAATGGGAGATAAATCATATGTCATACAACCAATAGTACAGTAACTAACATACACAAGATACAAACATAAAAAAAAATTACCAAACATTATTTATTTATTTATTGGGGTTCTCCACAGTCATCCTAAACCAAACATTTACCTTAAAACTCTCCCATAATAATGCTGAAAAGAGTCATTTTTTCATTAAACATTACCTATTCCTACCAAATACCAAAGTGAGAGTTAGTGTGCGTGTGTGTAGGATGCAGCAAAAACTAAAAACATTACAGCAAGTTACATTAAAGCACACATACTAATTCTTGTTTGAAAGTTGAATTAGAGTCAACATAAAACATCAAACAGGAAAATACTTTTGAATCAATAGATAATAAAAGAATTTTCAAAAATAATAATAAAAGAACAAATGATCCAAGATCCATGTTTGGCATTTCTAGAGATTTGGAATTTTGAAGTTTTTTGACTTTCTAAGACATTGGACACCATGTTAAAACTTAAATCCCAATTCTTTTTACAAGTAAAAAGAATTTTATGAGAAAGGAACAAGTTCAACAGGTGTAGAATGGATCTTTTCTAATGTACATATAAACCCCCATTTCCACTTATGAAAATTCACTTTCCACCTCCAAACTCTTTTTTGGTCTTAGCTATGCTGTAACCATGAAATGAAAAATTCATCTTATTTTTATTTGTTTTAAAATGGGGGCAGGGGATGCATATTTAAGACTCATCATATTCATGCACTAACACTTGAGAATGAGATGATGCTTTCAACATATTTTCACACTTCATTGAAAAAAGCAATCATTGGAAGAGCTGTGCCAATTTTGTACTAACAGGAGGAAAAGAAGAAGGAAGCCAATAGAAACTATTGGTTGGTAGGCAGCACTAAAACTAATTCAAGTAATCACTCAAGTATCAACAGAACTAAGAAGTGACGTCCTACTTCTGAATTGGCTCAGGATGATCCTTTAAGACTTGTTTTCCAGACTTGGGCTTCTCATTTGGAAACCTTACAGAAGAATGAGCTGGACAGAGCATGAGAAAGTTTTCCTGTAAGAAATCAAAAACCAATAAGCCAATTAATACTTAATGCTTAACTCGCTACATTGAAGCAAAAAGAACACGAAAAGAAACATCCCCAACTATGATACTAAGCATAGCGCTTACATTATCCCAGCGACAATTTGCTATTTCGGCTGCACAAGGAACATGATAGCTTTTTCGACAGGATTTCATATAGCAACCCAGGGCTGCTCCCTTCTTTCCACACCTGCTGCACTTGAGCTTGGCACCCCTTGCCACTTCTGCCTTCAAATTCTTAACATTTTCGTTATCATCATAATATACTTGTGGTGCCCTGCATTTTGAAATTACTTTATATCATCCTCTAATAGCAAAAGAAAAGGAAAGGCTAAAGAGGATTTGGCTACATATGATTGCCAATAAAAAATAAATGAATTAAACAAGACCAAATTTGACCTATTTTGTCAAAAAACAAAAAGGCATATGAGAACCATTAAAGTTATATAACCCTAATATACACAAAAAAAAAGAAACCAATTTCATATAATTGTTTCTAAAATGTCTTAAGAGATAAACAAGAAAGCTAAATATCATTAAAATCACTTCAGAAATACTTGAAATGCCAAGATGACATACCAATCAGTGCATATTGTGTGAACATGTATGACATTTGAATGGGTTGCCTCATCTCCCACTACCTTTTTCCCATTAGCATAATGCAACATTGGGCCACTAGTCTGGAAGAATTTATCAACAAAGCAAGGGGATTAGCACCAAAAGCATTGTAGCTTGTAACATATTGAGACAATCTTTCAAGGATATTCTTTAGCAACAAAAGAAATGGCACACAGAGATATCACTTAAATTAATCTAATCTGGAAAAATCACCTCCGAGACTTTAGAAGACTGGCAAAATGCACAAATGCTTTTATTTGACACAGCCTGCTGTGGAGCAACAGCAGGCACCCTAGACTCAAGCTCCAATTCAGAATTGGGAGCCACTGAGATTTCAGAATGTGAAACAACCGAAGGAATGAACTCTGATGAGCCATAGTTTAATTTCTTTTGCCTCTTGATGTCCCTCGAATGACCATCTTCAGTTTCATTGCCAGAACGCTCATGTCTCAACTGCCTCTTCCTATCTTCAGAATTTTTGTTGATGGCTCCCTTGCTCAAAGAATTTTCTGGACTCTGAAAATGCAAAAAGGTAAACATAAGAATTCAAGCACCTCTTATAAAAATAAAATTTAGAAGAATGAAATACATCTATTTGCCACAAGATAGCTGACAATTTAATAACACAAAATATCACTAAAATAGAACAATGTGTGGAGGATAAAACAAAACATCTGAAATAAATCTGCATTTGTCAAAATTGTTTATACTCTCCCTCTAACTAGTGGTGTCTACAATAATTTCCCCATTTCATAATTTCGCCAAGCTTGCAAAACATAAATATATGGGTCCAGTTTTTGTCTATGAAGCTGCCATTGTGGAGATTATGAATAAAACACAGAAAAACAATTGGGGCAAATCAATAAAGAACTGCAAAACATCTAACAATCACTTCAGCTTAATCGCTTACTGAAAAAGAGAAATGTGACAAAGTAGCAATAGTAGTATTAAACAACAAGAAAATAGAAACAAACTAAAAACCTAAGTAACAAAGAAGTTATCAAGTCAACAGCAGTTAATTCCTACATGCTCACTGCCCCGATCACAGCTGTCGTCATCCGAACCCTTGTCATCTCTAAACGATAGAGGGCTATCTAGTAGTGACTGTTGTAGAATATGGCTTGAATTAGGAGTTCGACTCCTTGTTGGATTTGGATAAGGAAGGAATTTTATTCCTTTTGGGTTACTATTATTTGAAGTTATCAAGTTCTATTAGAACTCTTGTCTACTACTTGATTTGAAATTCTTTTTGGAATAGGAGTGATTCTCCTTTTGTCTGTGGAAAAGAAGTCTAGTCCTTTTTGGTTTTGGATATTCTAGCCTACTCAAGTCTCCTATATAAGTATAGTGCTGCTACAGAAAATTAGAGAGAAAGAGATGTGAGTGTGTGTAAGAAAAAATAGGCTCTCCTTTGTTTGGTTCTTTGATATTTGTGGGTTGCAATTTGGAATAGTGAGAGAGGTTTGTTGCCGCTTAGTTTTGGTTCTGCGGATTGGTGATTTGCTCTCTCTTGGTACATTGCAACTTTTGGATTTGACTTATGGCTCTCTTTTTGGTTTGTGTGCAATTTATATTTGGTATTTGTATTTGGTATTTGTGAACCTTTGGTTCTTGGGTTTGTATTTGGTTCTTTGGTTTTGTATTTGCAAGAGAGAGCTATTTGGGTGTATTTGGGATTTAGGTTTGTGAGAGTACCTCTACACCAATTTGTATTATCCCAAATTTGTTATAGTGAAATTTGTTCGTCGTCGCCCATGGACGTAGGCTATTGCCGAACCACGTAAATCTTGGTGTTTTGTGTCTATTTTCTTTTAGATTAATTTTCTTCATTCCTATTGATTAGTTTTGAGATCTTTCTCAAGCCTAAAATATTTTCACAATCAATCTTGGTAATTTGAGCTTCCGCTATTTTACAACAAACTGGTATCAGAGCCAAGGTTCGCTACCTAGGCGTTTGGATTTGTTCTCTTTGGAGATTTTGGTGATTGGTTCGTGGATCTAATTATTGGGGAGAAAGATTTCAGGTGATTCCTCTACAAAATCTTCAGCAAATTCTTCTGGAAAATTTTTGTCAGAGTCTTCTGTAAAACCTTTGGCGGTTAGGACGATGGTTTCTAATGCCAAATTTGAAGTAGAGAAATTTGATGGAATGAATAACTTTGGAATGTGGCAATGCGAAATTATGGATGTCTTGGTCCAACAAGAGTTGGATATTACTTTGGAAGACAAACCTGAAGGTATGTCAGACAAGGATTAGGAAAAGATTAATAGACAAGCTTGTTGCACTATTCGTTTGTGTTTGGCAAAGAATGTTAATTTTGGTGGTGACATAGTGATTAAACCTTTGCACAAGTTCAAGTGTTGCTTGGACTTGTTTGGTATTTGCAATTTGAATTAGCCCGTAGGGGCTTTGGTGGTGGCGACGGAAAAATTTCGTTTATGGTGATATGCACTTTGTTTTGGACTCTTATTTGGATTTGGCACCATCTTTGGGTGCATTTGGTGTTCATTGGTGTATTTGGAAGTAATTCTGGATAATTTGCACTTTCTTTGTTGAAAACTCTAATTTATTGAGCACTTTGCATTTGTGATTTAGGAGATGTCTTGTCAAGGTGGAGACTTGTTAAGGATTTGTATTTGGTGGTCTGCAAATGTCATTTGTGAGGCTTGATGGAATTCAAGCCAAGGTAGAGATTTGTAGAATATGGCTTGAATTAGGAGTCTCCTTGTTGGATTTGGATAAGGAAGGAATTTTATTCCTTTTGAGTTACTGTTATTTGAAGTTATCAAGCTCTATTAGAACTCTTGTTTACTACTTGATTTGGAATTCTTTTTGGAATAGGAGTGATTCTCCTTTTGTCTGTAAAAAAGAAGTCTAGTCCTTCTTGGTTTTGGATATTCTAGCATACTCAAGTCTCCTATATAAGCATAATGCTACTACAGAAAATTAGAGAGAAAGAGATGTGAGTGTGTGTAAGAAAAAATAGGCTCTCCTTTGTTTGGTTCTTTGATATTTGTGAGTTGCAATTTGGAATAGTGAAAAAGGTTTGTTGCCACTTGGTTTTAGTTCTGCAGATTGGTAATTTGCTCTCTTGGTGCATTGTAACTTTTAGATTTGACTTGTGACTCTCTTTTTGGTTTGTGTGCAATTTATATTTGGTATTTGTATTTGATATTTATGAACCTTTGGTTCTTGGGTTTGTATTTGGTTCTTTGGTTTTGTATTTGTGAGAAAGAGCTATTTGGGTGTATTTGAGATTTGAATTTGTGAGAATACCTCTACACCAATTTGTATTATCCCAAATTTGTTATATTGAAATTTGTTCATCGTCGCCCGTGGATGTAGGCTATTGCCGAACCACGTAAATTTTGGTGTTTTGTGTCTATTTTCTTTTAGATTAATTTTCTTCATTCTTATTGATTAGTTTTGAGATCTTTCTCAAGCTTAAAATATTTTCACAATCAATCTTGTAATTTGAGCTTCCGCTATTTTACAACAACTGTGCCCCCTGATTCATTCCTATTTCCACGACTCTGCACTCTTCGTGGTTCCCAGGTCTCATTGGTAGACTGTGATGGTGGATTCATATTCACGGCACCATTAAATTTGTCTCCTTCCCTGCCACCTTTACCAACTACTGGTGAATTGTGGTTCTCAAATTTATCATTCTTGCCAACCCCATCTTCAACAGAACAATTCAAATTCAACGGAACGTGAACTCGCTTATTAGCCGTTAATGAAAAGACGGACTGCCCACTGCTTGATTTAGCCCCTTCAACACCCTCCTTACTAAATTTACCAGTATAAAGTGAAGCCTGGCCTTGCTCCAAAACCCTCCCAGAATCTACATGATCAGCATGTAATACACAATAAGTAGCTTCCAATTTGAAATCTTATAAAGGAAACAAACTCAATTAAAACAACATAAGAGCGTATGTAGCGGCTATACTGTACCAGATGAAACAGGCTGAAAAAGATTGGAACAGTAAGTAGCTTCCAATCCCCTGAAGATTGTAACCAAATTTTCTATGAAAGGTGCAGTCCTTAAATCTGCCAGGCCAGAGTAATTTAGTTAGACAATCAAAAAGGCCTGGTCAGGGAAAACAAAAATGTAAAATCAGCATGTCTTTTGCTTGTTCTGATGAAAAATACTTTAAATTTTTCCCATATTATTCTTAACAAAAACCCTCAAAGTAAGCTTTTAAAACATGAAAAGCATTGTTCAACAACAATGTATATTACCCATCAAAAAAAAAAACATTAAAAAAAAAAATTCTAAAATTATTTTCTTGATGGGTAATATCAAAATAACATTAATATTTACGAAGAATACTAATGAACCCTGCAAAAATACTTGTTTGGTGTGTAATTTCAAGGGTAAAATAATTTTATTAGAAAGTAATATAATTGGGGCAGAGGGCAAATTTTTTCCTTGAAATTTTCCATCAAAACAAACAACAAGCCATGCATCCAACAGATAAATGGTGCCAAGAAAATTTATTTTAAAAAAGAGTAAAAATCATTGCAACCTATTTAATTTGTAGAAAAATAAAAGGAACCCAGCATTTATTATATGTACCTTTGTTGAAATACTGAGCTTTACAGACAGAGCAGTCCGATCCAACCTGTGCTGAAATGGGTATACAGGAACTGCAAAAAAAAAATTCAAAAACCCAAACCCAGAATACAAATCAGATCAAGGACAATATGTGAAAAATAAATAAATAAAAAAGTAAAATATCGAGATTAGATGAAGAAGAAGAAGAAACTAACTTGCAGAAAATGTGATTGCATGGGAGTAACATTGGTTTGTGAAGCAAGTTTAAGTTGCAACATCATTCAAAACCCATATTAGATTTTATGCACAAAAATATTAAATTAGCATTTTCTCAAATCCAAAAGAAAGTAAAAATAATTGAAGAGAAATGTATATATATAATACCAGAGAGGGCATTTGAGCTCGAAAGCGAGTTTGTGGTAATGGAAAAGCCATGGGTTGATGAGAAGTGTTTTACTACTATCACTCTTCATATTCATAGAATCCTCCATTGCATTTACCACTGGAAACAACAGCGACTGCAACTATTGTAGATAATAAAAACAACGAAACCCAAAGCAAAGCAGAGACCAGGCAGAGAGTGGTTTTTTGTTTGGAAATGTGAAAGTAAGAGAGAGAGAGAAAGAGAGAGAGACAGAGAGATGGGGATTTTATGTATTTGGCGCATCGGAGTTTGAGATTTTGAGAGCGTGGAGTACACGTGTACGACTGGGATTTATTTTATGGGAATTAGCAGGCCACGCAGATTTGACATTTTGATTTGATTTGACTGATTGGGTTTGGGCGGGGGGCAGGGGGGGATTTTTCTGTTTTTTGAAGTACGCGCTCTTTTTCATGTGTTTTTATTTATATTTTTGGGGTTTTCCATTTTCAGGAAGTCCCGCCGGGCGTGCTTTATTGTTAATGTTGGTTTGTCATTTGACGGGACACATCTTAATTTATGGGCAGAAAATGGTGGAGCTACTATTTTGGTTACAATTTACTCACGTGTAAAATTAGGAGTAAAAACAATAAGTTTATAAATTTATCAATCACAACTTGTTATGTAGAATTTTTTTTCTAAATAAAAATAAATATTAAAAATTTTAGTTAGTTGTTACGTTGCAAAAGAATTTTGAAAACTAGCATCTCGAGTGTCTAAAACTCGAGTTCCAAGATAAAAATCAAGTTTTAAAAAATCCAAGTGAAAATCGAGTTTTAAAAACTCAAGTTCGAAAAACGCCGCTATACGGCTTAAAAACGTCACTATAGGGCTTAAAAGTGGAGTTATAAAATATTTAGCAGAAAAACGCCACTATAGGACTTTAAAACGTCAGTATAGGGCATAAAAACGCCACTATAGGGCTCCCTGAACCTGGTATTGAATACTTATGAAAAAATTTTGCAGGAAAACGCCGCTATAGGGCTTTAAAACGTCACTATAAGACTTAAAAACGCCACTATAGGGGCGATAAAACTAAAAATTTTTTTGCATGGAACTCGAGTTTTAAAAACTCGAGATTTATGGATCTCAATTTTCTAAAACTCGAGATGTCTATTTTCTCTTATAGTTTCAAGCTATGTCTAACTAACTATATACAAATCATTTCCACCGTTATTCTGCACATTCCCCCTGTTATGTAAATAAGTTGCGATAAAAATTATAATAACTATTGTAGGGACTGGGTTTTTGGTTGCCCAAGCCCAATGGACACGGGTCAAAAGCCCAACGAACCCCGCAATGAATTTATAGAGAGTGGGTCGAAGATCTAGGCGCCGGCCGGCGCTCGGGTGGCGTGAACTCCGGTCTCTTTTACTTAAGGAAATAGACTTAACACAGTTTACAACTGGGATAGGCTCCTCGGCCCATGGCCGAGGAGGCCCTTCCCCTTTTTGCCCTCTTTTTCTTTTTCTTCCTCCCTCCCCTTTTTCTTCCCCCTCTTTTCAGGAGGGATTCCCTTACATTATATACCCCTGTCCCAACCAATCCTAGCCCTACACTTGTTGAGTGATCATGACCTTTGCTCAGGTGCTTGTCCCATCAGCCGCCTTCCCAGTCGCGGTAACCAAGGCGACACTGGTAGGGATGGCAATATAAATCCGACCCGCGGATACCCGGTCCGGCCCGACCCTAATGGGTCGGATTTTACCCGGCCCGATAAAGAATAGGGTCGGGTATGGGTTTTTAAAAAAAAACCCGAAACGGGTTCGGGTCGGGTCCGGGTTTTATTAAAAAAACCCGGACCCGACCCGGATATGACCCGGTTACCAAAATTACTAAAATGCCCCTGCTATATATATATAAAGTTGTAACCCTAATTCACTAACCCAGACCCAGCCACCTCTCCCTAACCCTCAATCTCTCTCTCTGTGTCACTCACGCCCTCAATCTCTCTCTGTCACTCACGTAGCCACGCACAGCACGAGCACGCAGCACTCAGCCACGCACGAGCACACAGCCACGCACAAGAGCACGCAGCCACGCCTCGGCCTCACAGTCACTCCTCGACCTCACTCTGAGCCACGCCTCGGCCTCACAGTCACTCCTTGGCCTCACTCTGAGCCACGCCTCTAAAACCCAAGGCTGAAGACCTTCAGCTCTCTCTCTCTGATCTCGAACATATGGCCAAGACTCTCTTCTCTTTCCATTTGTTTTTTTTATCTTGTTCTTTATATTTATTTATTTTTTTATTCGAAATCTCCTCCGCTGGTTTGGTTATTTCTGGGTTTGAGGATTGAAAAATGGGATTTAAAAAAAAAAAAAATTTATTTGGGTGTGGCTGTGGACATTTGAAAAGAAGGGAATTTTGGGATTTGTTTGTTTGGCCGTGGGTTTGATGTTGAGTTTGGACTTTGGAGCTTGATTCACAAAAGCTTTCTTTCGGGCTGGGCTTAACAGGGCCCACGGGACCCGCGGGGCCCGGCGGGAGCGGGTCCAGGCCCCGGGAAAAAAATCCGTCTACTAAACGGGCCGAGTCCGGGCTGCGGGTCTTGGCCCGCGGGTCGGGTCCGGGTATGCAAAAACCCGGCCCGAACCCGACCCGTTGCCATTCCTAGACACTGGTGAAGGTCCTTTCCTCATTAATGCGGCCAGGACGGTTGTCAGGTGTGTTTAGTGTAGAGATGACCGCTTGCTGCGAACATGTTCTTCAAACTCTCGGACGTCCGATGATGAGGTCATCCTCGGACTTGGATGTCTCCTCGGCTCGGGCCTCCGGCCCAGGAATGAAGTGGGCTGGGCCGTGGGATTATTTGGCCCCACAATAGCCCCTTAAAATTTTGCTGTCCGCGTCCTCGGGCGGAGAGGAGGATTTTGATGTCCTCGGGCACGCGTCATGTACCGTTGAGTTTGGCTCTCTGGAGGTACTAGAGTCTTTTCGCCTGCCTCAGAAGCGTTACCGACGCCTTGAAGGGTGCGACGTGCCCTTCATTAAATCTTGACGGCTTTGTGCTCCCCACGTTCAACGGGAGGATGTCAATCGAACGGTGGGGATTTGCCTAACGGTTGGAGGTGGAAAAACCCGCTCTGTTCCTTGATTTTAGGGTATAAATACCCATTTGAAAGTCCGGCTCCTTTGCTTCTTTGCACTCAAGAGTCTACATCTCCAGCATAAAAGACCTGTCCGAGAAGCTTCTACACCTTTCTGTAAGTCACTCTATCTCCCTTTGAACTTTCTCCTTCTCCTTCTTTGCCTCTTTTTCGTTTGCTCCCTCTTAGCTCGTTATTCGTTCTTTCTTTACTTGCGTAATTTTATCTTTAATTGCACCTCGGCCAGTCGCGGCATCAATTGTTGCAGCGAGGGCATGTATGCACGAGTGGGCCTATCTTTCCCTAAGGGCCGGGTAGAAAATTCTTTAGGTTGACACTTAGGTTCCCCTTGATGTGGTTGACTTCCCCATAAGCTTGAGTCCGAGGACCGTACAGTGCTTTGGGTTCTGTCTAACACTTAGAATCCCCTGAAGTAGTTAGTTTCCCCATAGGTCTGAGTCCGGGGATCATGCAGCGCTTTTGGTTCTGTCCAACACCTGGAGTCCTCTAAAGGAGTTAGTTTCCCCACAGGCCTGAGTCCTGGGACCATGCAGTGCCTTGGTTCTGTCTAACTCTTAGGATCATCTAAGGTGGTTGGTTTCCCCGTGAGCCTGACTCCGAGGACCGTGCAGAGCCTTGGTTCTGCCTAACACTTAGGTTCATCCGAAGTATTTAGCTTCCCCGTGAGCCTGAGTCCGAGGACCATGCAGAGCCTTGGTTCTGTCTAACGCTTGGCATCTGGAGAAGGTTAGTTTCCCATAGGCCTGAGTCCGTGGACCATGTAGTGCCTTGGTTCTGTCTAACGCTTAACATCTGGAGCGGTTAGTTTCCCCATAGGCCTGAGTCCGAGGACCATGCAGTGCCTTGGTTCTTTCTAACGCTTGGCATCTGGAGCGGTTAGTTTTCCCATAGGCCTGAGTCCGAGGACCATGCAGTGCCTTGGTTCTGTCTAACGCTTGGCATCTGGAGCGGTTAGTTTCCCCAAAGGCCTGAGTCCGAGGACCATGCAGTGCCTTGGTTCTGTCTAACGCTTGGCCTCTGGAGCGGTTAGTTTCCCCATAGGCCTGAGTCCGAGGACCATGCAGTGCCTTGGTTCTGTCTAACGCTTGGCACCTAGAGCGGTTAGTTTCCCCATAGGCCTGAGTCTGAGGACCATGCAGTGCCTTGGTTCTGTCTAACGCTTGGCCTCAGGAGCGGTTAGTTTCCCCATAGGCCTGAGTCCGAGGACCATGCAGTGCCTTGGTTCTGTCTAACGCTTGGCATCTGGAGCAGTTAGTTTCCCCATAGGCTTGAGTCCGAGGACCATGCAGTGCCTTGGTTCTGTCTAACGCTTGGCATCTGGAGCAGTTAGTTTCCCCATAGGCCTGAGTCCGAGGACCATGCAGTGCCTTGGTTCTGTCTAACGCTTGGCATCTGGAGCGGTTAGTTTCCCTATAGGCCTGAGTCCGTGGACCAAGCAGTGCCTTGGTTCTGTCTAACGCTTGGCATCTGGAGCGGTTAGTTTCCCCATAGGCCTGAGTCTGAGGACCATGCAGTGCCTTGGTTCTGTCTAACGCTTGGCCTCTTGGAGCGGTTAGTTTCCCCATAGGCCTGAGTCCGTGGACCATGCAGTGCCTTGGTTATGTCTAACGCTTGGCCTCTGGAGCGGTTAGTTTCCCCATAGGCCTGAGTCCGAGGACCATGCAGTGCCTTGGTTCTGTCTAACGCTTGGCATCTGGAGCGGTTAGTTTCCCCATAGGCCTGAGTCCGAGGACCATGCAGTGCCTTGGTTCTGTCTAACGCTTGGCATCTGGAGCGGTTAGTTTCCCCATAGGCCTGAGTCTGAGGACCATGCAGTGCCTTGGTTCTGTCTAACGCTTGGCATCTGGAGCGGTTAGTTTCCCCACAGGCCTGAGTCCGTGGACCATGCAGTGCCTTGGTTCTGTCTAACGCTTGGCATCTGGAGCGGTTAGTTTCCCCATAGGCCTGAGAGTAAGGACCATGCAGTGCCTTGGTTCTGTCTCACGCTTGGCCTCTTGGAGCGGTTAGTTTCCCCATAGGCCTGAGTCCGTGGACCATGCAGTGCCTTGGTTCTGTCTAACGCTTGGCCTCTAGAGCGGTTAGTTTCCCCATAGGCCTGAGTCCGAGGACCATGCAGTGCCTTGGTTCTGTCTAACGCTTGGCCTCTGGAGCGGTTAGTTTCCCCATAGGCCTGAGTCCGAGGACCATGCAGTGCCTTGGTTCTGTCTAACGCTTGGCCTCTGGAGCGGTTAGTTTCCCCATAGGCCTGAGTCCGAGGACCATGCAGTGCCTTGGTTCTGTCTAACGCTTGGCCTCCAGAGCGGTTAGTTTCCCAATAGGCCTGAGTCCGAAGACCATGCAGTGCCTTGGTTCTGTCTAACGCTTGGCACCTGGAGCGGTTAGTTTCCCCATAGGCCTGAGTCCGAGGACCATGCACTGCCTTGGTTCTGTCTAACGCTTGGCCTCTGGAGCGGTTAGTTTCCCCATAGGCCTGAGTCCGAGGACCATGCAGTGCCTTGGTTCTGTCTAACCCTTGGCCTCTGGAGCGGTTAGTTTCCCCATAGGCCTGAGTCCGTGGACCAAGCAGTGCCTTGGTTCTGTCTAACGCTTGGCCTCTGGAGCTGTTAGTTTCCCCATGGGCCTGAGTCCGAGGACCACGCAGTGCCTTGGTTCTGTCTAACGCTTGGCCTCTGGAACGGTTAGTTTCCCCATAGGCCTGAGTCCGTGGACCATGCAGTGCCTTGGTTCTGTCTAACGCTTGGCATCTGGAGCGGTTAGTTTCCCCATAGGCCTGAGTCCGAGGACCATGCAGTGCCTTGGTTCTGTCTAACGCTTGGCATCTGGAGCGGTTAGTTTCCCCATAGGCCTGAGTCCGAGGACCATGCAGTACCTTGGTTCTGTCTAACGCTTGGCCTCTGGAGCGGTTAGTTTCCCCATAGGCCTGAGTCCGAGGACCATGCAGTGCCTTGGTTCTGTCTAACCCTTGGCCTCTGGAGCGGTTAGTTTCCCCAAAGGCCTGAGTCCGTGGACCAAGCAGTGCCTTGGTTCTGTCTAACGCTTGGCCTCTGGAGCGGTTAGTTTCCCCATAGGCCTGAGTCCGTGGACCATGCAGTGCCTTGGTTCTGTCTAACGCTTGGCATCTGGAGCGGTTAGTTTCCCCATAGGCCTGAGTTCGAGGACCATGCAGTGCCTTGGTTCTGTCTAACGCTTGGCATCTGGAGCGGTTAGTTTCCCCATAGGCCTGAGTCCGAGGACCATGCAGTGCCTTGGTTCTGTCTAACACTTGGCCTCTAGAGCGGTTAGTTTCCCCATAGGCCTGAGTCCGAGGACCATGCAGTGCCTTGGTTCTGTCTAACGCTTAGCATCTGGAGCGATTAGTTTCCCCATAGGCCTGAGTCCGTGGACCGTGCAGTGCCTTGGTTTTGTCTAACGCTTGGCCTCTGGAGCGGTTAGTTTCCCCAGAGGCCTGAGTCCGAGGACCATGCAGTGCCTTGGTTTTGTCTAACGCTTGGCCTCTGGAGCGGTTAGTTTCCCCACAGGCCTGAGTCCGTGGACCATGCAGTGCCTTGGTTCTGTCTAACGCTGGGCCTCTGGAAATAGGGGTTTGTCCTCGGTTTGCTTTGCTGGGGACGATTCCTCCTTCGGACGGATCATGATCTTACACGTGGCATTGATCTCATCTTCATCTCGAGCCCTCATCTCTGTCATTTGCGAAGCGTCCCTTGGCCGTTCGTGTTCCGCGCCTGACGCTTCGGTGCGCGAGACGTGCCTTCATTAATGGCCTCGTAAATCCCCATAAGCTCAACGGTTTGCGGCTCCTTTGGAATCTGGCCGCTTCATTACTATCCAACGCTTCGTTAACCAGTTTTTCGAATTCTGCGTGGATTAACTCCCACCTACCTTCATCTTTTATATAAGGCCCCCTAGGGGAATGGTTTCTCTTCATTCCATGAACTTCCCAACCCAACCAGGAAGAAGATACCCCTTCAACTCCCCATGCCCCTTTAACAACCCCGCCGGGATTGTGACCGGAGTTAGGCGATATGGGGCGGCTTTGGACGGACATGAGAACATCCGTGCCAAGAGCCGTTGTGGCCGTAGCCCCCACTGGGCTTCCGGTGCGGCAGGATCTAGGCGTAACCCCGATGGCGCCATGCACGGCGGCCTGGAGGGATATCGTTGAAGTACCTAACGTCCCTCCTCAGGGCGCACCCCCGACGGAGGAGACATGCGAACTCACATTATGTGCGGCGCCCGAGTGTTGCCGTCTCCAACGGCCAACGCTCGTGGGGGTTGGAGAGAATCAAGGGAACATTATGGGGGAGGGCGTCCCGGAGCCCCTGCATCTGCTCCCCACTTTGTTCAAGCTATCAGCCCCCTTCCACCCCCTTATTGTCAAGCTCTCCCATTCTCTTTCTCCCATTCTCTTTATGCCAATAAGGGGACGAGTTGACATCTCCCTCTAGCTAGTTTTAGGTTGGGTCCGCCTGGGCCTCTGATTGTAGGACTAGCTGGTAGGAACAGTTGTAAAACAAGCCTGCCTAAGCCTCTGATTGTAATCTGTGACTTTTTTTTTGAATAATATCAAGTACTTTTCTTTTTACTGTTGAATCTTTTGTCTTCAAGCTTTTATCTTTCTGCAACGCTCTTCTTTTTGATAGTTTTTTTTTTTTTGCACCACCGCCGATCTTCCATGGAACGGTTGTTTAGAACAGTCGCCTGTTGCGCCAACCGGTGCACTAATCCTCCCCACAGACGGCGCCAATTGTAGGGACTGGGTTTTTGGTTGCCCAAGCCCAATGGACACGGGTCAAAAGCCCAACGAACCCCGCAATGAATTTATAGAGAGTGGGTCGAAGGTCTAGGCACCGGCCGGCGCTCGAGTGGCGTGAACTCCGGTCTCTTTTACTTAAGGAAATAGACTTAACACAGTTTACAACTGGGATGGGCTCCTCGGCCATGGGCCGAGGAAGCCCTTCCCCCTTTTGCCCTCTTTTTCTTTTTCTTCCTCCCTCCCCTTTTTCTTCCCCCTTTTTTTAGGAGGGATTCCCTTACATTATATACCCCTGGCCCAACCAATCCTAGCCCTACACTTGTTGAGTGATCATGACCTTTGCTCAGGTGCTTGTCCCATCAGCCGCCTTCCCAGTCGCTTTGGGAGTCGCGGTAACCAAGGCGACACTGGTGAAGGTCCTTTCCTCATTAATGCGGCCAGGGCGGTTGTCAGGTGCGTTTAGTGTGGAGATGATCGCTTGCTGCAAACATGTTCTTCAAACTCTCGGACGTCCGATGATGAGGTCATCCTCGGACTTGGATGTCTCCTCGGCTCGGGCCTCCGGCCCAGGAATGAAGTGGGCTGGGCCGTGGGATTATTTGGCCCCACAACTATTATAGTCTTATTATTTAGTTTTGTTTTTAGAATTAAGGTCCATTTAGTTGGAGGGGTGAAAAATAAAATGATAGAAAATAGTTGAAGGGTAGAAAAGATTTTAATTTTTCTACTTTTTGTTTAGTTGGAAGTGAAAAAGTAGAAGGAATGAAAAAATGAGTTTGTATAAATTTACTCATTTACCTTTATTAAAAATGATGCTTAATTAAAACAAAAAAAAAAAGTGACAAACAACCAAAAAAAATCACAAAATAAAGCAAAAAATAAATAACAAAAAAAATATGAGCAACGTATACTTAAATAAAATAAAAAATAAAAAATAAAAAAAGAGCAATGTATGGACAAAGCCTATATACATGTGCACAAGGGTATTTTTGTCCACTAAACAACCTCATTTTTTCTCTTCAGTTTTCTCTTTATTTTTGAAATAAAACTTTTTGGTGAGTTCGGGAAGAAAACATCTAGATCCCACCATTTATTTTCCTTCCTCCCTACTCAACCAAACACACTTTAAAAAAGTTTTTTGTCTCATTTTCTCTCCAAAATTTTTCATTCACCTTATTTCACCTCCAAACAAGCATACTCTTAATCTATGGATATAAAAGTGACAATAACAAAATTTGATACTTGTTTATGTGATGATAAGTAGTAGGTAAGAATGTGATATCAATGGTAGCTTGTAGGTTCAGATAATATTCAATGAAAATTTGACAATTCAACAAATATGAAAAAATAAT
Source organism: Quercus ilex subsp. ballota (assembly GCA_032727855.1). NCBI lineage: Eukaryota > Viridiplantae > Streptophyta > Magnoliopsida > Fagales > Fagaceae > Quercus > Quercus ilex. The sequence goes on along the minus strand of CM064916.1, from coordinate 51,967,707 downwards.
AATAATAATAATAATTTGTGTTGTTTATGTGTGTGTGGGTGTGTATATATAGCATTACTCTCTTTTTTTGCTAATAAAAGAATTTGGGACCATTAAGGATTGCATTAACTAAAAAGGAAACAAAAAGGCACACATATTTTGGTTATAAAAAATTACCTTATTTGAGTTACCAAATTTGGTTTAGCAATTCTTTCTCAAAAAAAAGAAATTTGGTTTAGCAATTCAAAATTTTACTTCATTTTTTTTAGCCTGTCCATCTTTTACGAGTGGTCTTTTTTTTTTTAAGGCAAAAATGCACTTTTCGTCCTTATATTTTGGGTCAATTCCCATTTTGGTTCCAAAATTGATTTTTTTGCAAATTTCATAAAATTTGAAAATCGTTTTTAAAATTGTCCTTCCCATCAACCAACAGATGAAACCCTCCTACGTGGCAGACAGATATCCACGTGTCAAGCCCACCTATTAAAATAATAATATATAAACCAACATGGCAAGTCTACTCACCTTAAAACGCACATGCCCCTCACGTAAGGGACGCCTCAACTTTCACCTCAGCTTCCCACGCTCCCAAACCTCCCACGTGACCCTAGTTGACCCCAACTCTCTAACTACCTCAGTCATCACACATTAAAATCCCCAAATTTCACAAAAAACCCTAAAATCCTCTTGTCGTCTTCCTCAACCCTATCCCCAAAATCAAACCCAAAACGACATGAACAGACCGAGGGAAGCTTGAGGAGGAAGAAGAATGGAAGCCAGCTTTGTATCTACCCCTGCATCATCGGAGGGAAGCTTGAGGAGGAGAGCACCACGTATGTGCTACTGCCCCTCCCCTCAAAAGCTCATGCTAGTGGTTTCCTAGACAAATAACAATTCAAGGAGAAGGTTCTATGGGTGTCCCAATTACTAGGTAAGTGAAGTGCAAGTTAGGTTTGTTCATTGTGTTTTTTGTTCATTTTGTTCACTTGGGTTTGTTGTTTGTTCATTTTGTTTTGAATTTGGGTTTAATTTCAGATTGATAAGAAGTGCATGTTCTTCCAATGGGTTGATGATGAGATTTGTGAGCATGGCAAGGTGCTTATCCCAGAAATGAGGCAGAGAATTCTCAGACTCCAAGCCAAGGTTTCAACATGCAAGAAGAGAGAGAAGTTGTTGACAGTGTGTTTGATATTAACACTGCTGTTGTGTGGAATATGCCTTTGTGTGATTCTAGCTTTGGTGGGTTAGATAGGTGGGGTAGCATGTTTTGGACAATGTGGGTGTAGGCAGGGTTAGGGCAGGGTTAGGACAATATGGTGTAGATGATGATGTTGTTATCCTCTGTATCCCATTGATTTCATTATGAATGAAATATGGAATGACAAAGTTCATTTTGTTAATTTGGTCTGTAATGTGGTGTAGATGATGGTGTTATTATCCTATGTATCCCATTGATTTCAGTATGAATGAAATATGGAATGACAGAATTCATTTTGTTAATTTGGTCTGTAACATGGTGAAGATGATGATGTGTTAATTATCTTACTTGATTGCAATTAGATTACAATTAACCAAATCTGTAATATTGGTAAGCTAACCATTGTTAATTTACCAAACTTGCAAAATTGATATACACAAGTTTACCAATTATGTTTGTGTATTGCAATTATGTGCTGCAATTAGTTTACCAAGTTTCCCAAGTTTACCAAGTTTACACAAGTTTACCAATTTTGCAATACACCAATTATGTTTACCAAATCTGCAATGCACAACACAACAGGTTTACCAAACATGCAAATACTGCATATACACAACTCTGCATATACCGCAATTCACAATTCACAATTCTGCAAATTCTACAATACACAAATCTGCATTCTTCAAATTCTACAGTTCATAATACACAATTCTGCATATACTGCAATTCATAATTCACAATTCTGCAAATTCTGCAATTCACAATTAACATATACTGCAGCTCACAATTCTGCATTACACAATTATGCAATTCACAATTCACAACTAACATAAATCTGCATTACATAAATCTGCAGTTCACATTCATAATTCACAAATATGCAATACACAAATCTACATCACACAATTCTGTAATTCACAAATTTGCATTAATAAGTCATTCACAAATATGCAATACCAACATAGGCCAATTACACATGTCTGCCATAATTCAAGCAATGACTTTAAACCTAAGTAAACCAAAAAATAGGCCATGGCTGCCATGTTTCAAGCAGTGAATTTAAACCAAAGTAAACCCACATATAGGCAATGTTTGCCAATTACAAAAATCATTAAAGTAAACCCAAAAATAGGCAATGTCTGCCAATTACAAAAAATAAGCCATGTCCACCAGTCTATCCCCTTGGACCATGCATAGATGCCTGGCTATTAGCAACCCTCAATGCTTCCATGTACCTTGATGCATTTCTTGAAGCAGTCAGAGTTTCATTTGTCATAGTCCCCCTCCTTCTCTTCCTTGTATTGGTGCTGGTTAGATTGCTTGGATTGGTGCTGGTTAAATTGCTTGCTTGGAGGGTTGCTGCTTGTAGAGTGGTTGCTGCTTGCAGGGTGGCTGATTGATGGCTGCTGGTTTGCCTGTCTTGTGCCTTGCTAGCTGCTTCTAGGTTGCAACTTTGATGGCCTAGTGCCTTGCTGGTAGGTCCTGGGTTGCTGGCTTGATGGCATACTTGTAGCATTTGGTTGCTCTTTGGCCATTGCCATTTGTCTTCAAGCAGTAGCAAATACAACTAAGTTAGAACATTAATTTTCATTTCAAAACATGCAGAATTAAAAAACACTAGTTTTACCTTCTTTGGTTTATGTCTCCTTTGGTTTTGGGCACCAGGCAGTGAAGTATTACCTCTAACCTCACCCTTATAGCTTCTTTTGTTGTGGCCTATCTTCCCACAAGACTTGCACCTCTTGGAGATACCCAAGCCCTTGTAGTGACCCCACCTTGGTTCATTGGGTTCTAAGATTCTCTTCTTCTTAGGCCTACCTGGTGGCCTTCTCTTTATAGGAAGCTGTACAGAAGGAAGACCAGTTGAGGTCTACATATTGGCACCATTGAGTGGATCAATGGTGTGCTCATAACATGCTTTGTATGTGCTAGTGTGGTAGCAGAAATTAATGTATTTCTCAACTTGCTCTCTGTTGAAGAATATGCATGAAACTACATGGCAGCATGGGATACCAATGATATCCCATTTCCTACAGTTGCACAACCCCTTAGCCAGGTCTACAATGAAGCTATGCAATCCATTATTCACCTCGAATTTGTTGTCAGAAGCCCAACAAGCTAACCACCTACCATTGTCCATCTTCTCCCTATGTAGCCTTTTACAGATTTTAAGGCAGAGCTCAGATTCCACCCTCATAATACTATTTCTATTTTGCTGGAATCTGCTTATTAGGTATAACATTATGTCCTCAAGCTGCAAATAGGAAAAACCCACAAGTTAGTACATGCAACAAGGTATATAGCTAACCAAACTATGCAAATTCCACCTACCAAAATCCAAAAATATACATACCATGCTAATGATGGGTTTCTCCTTGAATTTCAGTATCCTGCTATTGAAACTCTCACACATGTTGTTAATGACAGTGTCACTCAATGCATTAGTTCTAAACATGTGTCTAGCCCATAATGTTGTGGTATGTCCTTTCAACCAATTATATGCACCCTCATCAATGTCCTTTATCTCATTCATTATCCTTTCAAATTCATATGCATATGTGGCTTTAGCTGCTTTCCAAAACAACTCCCTAATCATTATGCCAGGATGCTGCTTCCTCAGATTGTTGTACAAGTGTCTACAACAAATTTTGTGCATATTCTATGGCCATTTGTCTGCAAATGCTTGCACCAACCCTTGCCAAGAAAATCAATAGTGTTTAGCATATATACATATTTCACTACTTGTTCAATATAGTTAAGTTAAAAAATGAGTACGTTCTATAGTGATACCTTTTGCTGGTCTGATATGAATGTCCACCTCTTCTCATCACCAATGTCTGGTAGCAGCAAATTTATGAACCAAATCCGTGAGTCCCTGGTTTCTGCTTCCACCACTGCAACTGCTAGAGGGAAATATTCTTTATTGGGGTCTTTGGCAATTGCAACCATCAGTTGGCCCCCTATCTTGGTCTTTAGGTGACAAGCATCCAACCTAATTATTGGCCTACAACCTACCCTGAACCCCTGCTTACACCCAGACCAGCATATGTGAAGTCTCTTAAAATAAGGTAGACTAGCCTGTAAGTCCATCTCAACTGCTAATTCACCTTCATTGAATGTGTGTGTCTTCATTAGAACTGTATTGCCAGGGCTGGACCTCCTCAGTTCTACATAGTAATCCCACAATTGATTGTACTACTCTACATAGGACCCATTAACAAACTCCTAGGCCTTTTTCCTAGCCCTGTTGGCTTTTTCTGCACTGATATATACAACATACTTCTCATGCACAACCTCTTGAATGTCCTTTAGTTTAATATCAAGTTGTCTCCTCACCTTCTTCATCAACTTCTATGTAAGGAAGTTGGCAGAACACCTTGGGTTTTTGTAGCTCCTAGTGCATGTGTGCTCCATGTTCAGAGTCTTCAGCTGCCAGCTCATCTCCCTTAGCAGCTTTGCAAGGTAAGCTATAAATTTACAAGGAGGTTGGCATTTGGCTCTAACCCTAACTTTGTCATTCTTCACAAACTTCACCCCCCATCCACCTTTCACTGCATACTCAATAATGGCCTCCTTGAACTGCTTAGCTAAGGTAAATAACATGTGCTTCTCAAATACTAAGTCATCAGGATTGGACACAGGTCTAAACACAGGAAACGTTTTCCTCATTCTTTTGACATTGTCCTCAACTGTTTCATTGACAGTAGCATCACTTTCACTGTCATAAATTCCATCACCCTGAAAGCCACCATCAGATGATGACTCACTTAGGCTCAACAACTCCTCAGTAGTGTAGTTAAAGTTCATTACCCCATCCCTCATCTGATCACGCATGTGCATCAGCTCCTCACTACTACTGCTTGCATTATCTTCACCCATATATCTCTGGTTGAGGTTCATTGATCTTTCCCCTTCTACATCAATGTCCTCAAAACTGTCATTACTGTCAGTGGTGACAGCCCCATCATGTTGTGGTTCCTCTACAATTGGTTCCTCAACAATTGGTTCATTCCCTAGTCTCCTGCACTCAAGTATTTCCACTTCATCATCACTATCATCATTCCTATCACCTGCATTCCTTGCATCACCACTGCCAAACTCATCACCATCCCTACCACCATCCCCTACCACCATTCCAACCACTACCACTGCCACCATCCCAGTGAGAATCACCACCATCCTAGTGAGCAAAAAATTCACCCCAGTGATCATTACCATCATCCGAGTCATCATCATCCTCAAAATTATCACCACTACTAGCATAATAGCTCTGTCCATTATAATAACCATCAAAAGCATGTTCAAGCTCACTAGAGATGCAACTCTCAAAATCACTAACAACAAAAGAATCATCATGATTAGGCTCTACAACAATATCTACAGGCACACAATTACCACCATTAATAAGTATAGGTTTATAAACTGGGTGCTCTACATAGACATGAATCTGTCCATGACCCCTCACCAACTTAGTCATTGCTATTGCATCATGATCATCCTTAATTAGTTGGAACACCCTATCCTCCTCATTATCCCCAAACCATAGCCTACTCACTTGTGTATACCCAAACTCTTTACTAATGGACTCAATTTCTACCTTAGACCACTTGTCAGGATCACAATCATCTACTAACCCCACCTCACCCCCCACATACTTCTGAGGATTTACATCAAAATACCCACCATGATGCACATACAAAGTAAAGAGTTCGTCCATTCTGCATGCATGCGATATATAGTCAACATTATTTAAATAATCAACTACTCAGAAAACCAAACCAAACAGTCAACATTATTTTATTAAACCACTAAAGGCCATATCTTAAAACTACATCTTAATGCAAACAGAGGGAACACATAGACCACCTTGCTCCCTTAATGCAAATGGTGATAAAGTCACAAACAACCAATTAAATAGTGGTCCTACGAATATTGAGTGTGTGAAAAAAGTTAGAGAGAGACATATATAACGTGCAAAAGATACACAGAGAGAGAAAGTGACAGAGATACATGCATAGAGAGAGAGAGAGAGAGATAAAGTGGACAGGGCTACCTTTTCGAGCTTCAACCCACTGCTACAATCTTGAAACTGCTGCAGATTTTGGATTGAAGCTTTAACCCACGACGTTCTCCCTCATTTTCTTTAGTTCTCAATATGTAGATAAATTGATTTTTCTAAGGATTTCGTTGTTTTAGGGTGTCTGTTCGTGTCGTATTGGGTTTGTTTAAGAGTTTTTAGGGATTGAGCTGAGGAAGACGACGAGAGGATTTTAGGGTTTTCTATGAAATTTAGGGATTTTAATGTGTGATTACTGAGGCAGTTGGAAAGTTGGGGACAGCTGGGGTCATGTGGGGTCACGTGGGAGGTCTGGGTGGGCTGGGAACGCGAGAAGCTGAGGTGTCCCTCACGTGAGGGGCATGTGCGTTTTAGGGTGAGTGGGCTTGCCACGTTGGTTTATATATCATTATTTTAATAGGTGGGCTTGAAACGTGGATACTCGTCTGCCACGTAGGAGGGTTTTGTATGTTGGTTGACAGGAAGGACGATTTTAAAAACGATTTTCAAATTTTAGGGATGAAATTTGCAAAGAAATCAATTTTAGGACCACAATGGGAATTAACCCAAAATGTAGGGACGAAAAGTGCATTTTCGCCTTTTTTTAATTAAATATTCTTCTTGATAAGAAATTTGCGCTTCATGATATATTCCAATGTTTTGAATATTATTTCAAACTTTGTTCCAGTTTATTCATTGGAACAAAATATTTCGACATACCATTTTAAGGTGAGTTTAGAGATTTAAGGCAGTTTAACAATGCTCTATTGGGGAAGCAAGTATGGCAACTGCACCATAAAACAGATATTATGTTACACAAAGTCTTTAAAGCAAAATACTTTCCTACAAGGAGTATACTCGATGTAGAGATTAATCCTTAAAGCTCTTACGATTGGAGGAGTATTATGCAAGCTAGGGAGGTGATTTGTAAAGGTGCACGGTGGAGGGTTAGGGATGGAAGCACCATTAATATTTGGTAGCATTGATAGCTCACTTCTTCAGGTGGAGGTAAAGTTTTATCACATTAGAGGGATTTCTCTCTAAATAATGTGAGTTACTTGTTTTTTTTTTTCAAGAACTAAATAGTGGCACATAGGGTTAATTGATCAAAACTTCTATCCATGGGAGGTCGAGTGCATCAAAAGCATCCCAGTCAGTGCATGTGTGAATACAAATTTACTAGTTTGGCATTTGACTTCCAATGGTTCATAATCGGTTAAAAGTGCTTATACATTGTTGGCATCTGGGGCTTTATGCACTCAGTCAAGCTCTTCCAATTTTGAAGCAAGTAAAAGTTTGTGGAATGAAATCTGGAAACTATTTATCCCAAATAAAAATCGGCATTTTCTCTAGCGTGCTTGCAACGGGTCTCTTCCCATAAAAAAGAATCTTCATACATGGCATGTTATCCATACTAAAAAATGCAATATTTGTGGTGATTTCCAGAAGATACTATCTATGGCCCTTGGTTATGTGATAGTGTTAAACCAAGGTGGTTATCGAAACCTAGCTTTGGATTTTTTCAAGCCAAAAATTTCTCTAGCTTAAGAGATTTTAATGGCTTTTGTCCTATCAACAACCTCTTCCAACTTTGCTACACTCTTCTCCTTGATTGCTTGGTATGTAGCAATGATTGAATAGACTCAAGGAGAAGAAACCATCGTGGGAAGTAGGGGACATTGTGAAAAGAACCTTAAAATTGCTTCAGGAATTTCGTGATGTGCATAGACAGTGTTCGAGGAATATAGTTCATAAGGAAGAGATTCGATGGAAGCCTCCTAATACTAGGATCTTTAAGATAAACTTTGATGGTGTTGTCTTCGAAGATTTGACAATGGCTAATTTAAGTGTGATCATCCAAGACTTTGCAGGACTAATTATTGTTGCTCTCAGTTAGAAAATTTTCCTCCCAAACTTAGATGATCTGTTAAAAGCCACGGCAATAAGTCGAGCTCTTAGTTTTGCCCAAGAAATCAACATTTTCCAAGTGGAAGTGGAGGGGGACTCACTCAAGGTTACTGAGGCGGTTAACAAGTTAAGGCCAAATAACACTATGTTTGGGCACATCATTGAGGAGATTATGAATTTTAAACGTTCTATGTTTCTATGTAGTTTCAAACATGTTAAGAGGGAAGGGAATAAGCTTGCTCATGCCCTTACTAGAAGTGCAGTTTCACCTGCAGATACTGATGTGTGGTTAGAAGATCTACCATCATATTTGAATGGTGTATTCCAATACGATTTACCGCAATAAAATTTTCTTACATTTTTATAAAATATATATATTATATATATATATATATATATATTGATCAAAACCCATATAAATTATGCTGCATCTTAAAATTACTAGTCCAAATTTATATTAATATGTCAATCTCTAAGCTCAAAACATCAATTTAATAATATTAATAAAAACTAACAGTCAATTTTTTAGATTATAATAAGAGTAATGTGTATCTAAAAAAAAGAAGTGATAATAGGTGATAATTGTGTGGAATGGAGAAAGGCTTAGAGCATTCACATTAAATGTTGTAAAACCACTATAAAAAAGAAAAGAAAAAAAGAAAAAGAAAAAAAGAACTAATGGTGATCAACAACAAGTATTCTTTGTCTATAGTGGTTGTCCAAGATCAGCAACATCCAAAACAACCTTCAAAAAGGAGAAAGAAGGAGTACGTACCACAAACATAAAATAAAGACTTGCAAGTAGGTCACTGGTTGTCCAGCAAGGATCTAGTCATTCAAGGAAAGTACGGCCGTCCATACAATATTCAAGTATGGACGACTAAGTGTATGTTTGGATTGCACTAATTGCACGTTTTGTTTTTGCGTTTGGCATTTTAAATGAAGACAAACGCATAGGTAGCATTATAGACAGAATATTCAACAATATTAATCGATATTGTATTATTATATATCCACGACACAAATACACTAAACACCAACCATTCATGCAAATATAATTTTTTTAATCAAAGTAAATTTTAGCCATTCATTCTAGTAACCTTTTGGCTCAACACCAAACCATTCACTATTAGTGATAGCTCCATGTCATGAAGTAATACTTCAAAATTATTTTCAATGCAATTTGTCTTGTCATGTCATGTTCGTACTGGGACCCGCATTTTAAAATTATTTTGTTACAATGTTTTCAGTTTTCAGTTTTTAGCAAAATAAGCGATATCCAAACAGACCCTAATAAATGCTAAGTAAATTTCCGAGTGTTTTCTACAATCTCAAATGGTTAGCCCACTAACTCACATCTTAGAACGTGGGGTGAATACCTCCAAATTTGCTCCACATTCCCCAATAAGTCCGCACATCGCCTATGATGTTAGTGGCGCCCAACAAGTAAACCCACTCCAAACTCTCTATAAAATGACCAAACCTCATCCAACCAAGGTACGTTTTTACTATTCATACACTCACCACTTCTGTCTTCTAGAGAGAAAACTAATTTAATTGTTGGAGGGTCCTTAGCCGATTCACCCTGGTCACATTCGATAGTTACTTTCTTCCTTTTCAGGTCATCTAACTACCTTGAAAGTCCGGAATATTCAACCTACTGATTTTCGTGCATCATCAAAAACTATTTTAGTACCTTAAACCATTAAAATCATGCTACATATGGATTGTTATATCTAACAAATTTTAGCATTAAGCTACGGTGAACTCTTTTTCTTTTTGTTAAATTGCTACAATGAACTCTTACTAGTAAGAGCATTCACATTGAAGGCTTATTTTAGCTCTCAAACAACCAAAACCTATGCTACATCCCAATTGCTAAATCTATAATTTTTTGCCAACTAGCTACAATATGAATTGCAATATCTAGTAGTTCATTGTAGCTACAAGTGATACTTAAAAACCTTCATTTTATTTTGTTATCTCTCTCTTCTTCATTCAAAAATTATCTTTCACACTTTCATCTTTATCTTCTCTCTTTTATTTCTCTCTTTGTTTCTTTCACCCTAACACCTCCCTCTTTCCCTCTCGATTGAAACCAAACCCTCTCGCCCAATGCCCCTCTTCTCTATCTTGCAACTAAACCCAAAGCCTCTTTATTCTCACTGTCTCTCACAAATTTCTTACCCATTTCTATAGTCTCTTATCTCTCTCTGACCGAACCCAAGGTATTTATCTTTTTGCACTCTCTCCTCTTTATTCTTATCTCAAAATTGAAGCTTTAAGGGAGGGGATGGTGGTTATGATTGTTGTTATGGTGGTTTGTTGGGCAATTGGTGGTTGCAATTTTGTGGGTGGATGTTTTATGTTATTTTAATGAGAAATGCTATGTCTACAATATTTTCACAACAAATTATAAGTAGCATGTTCTTATGGGTTGTTATAACTAATACTCTCAACCACCATATACGGTCCAAATCACTAACAACCAAAAAACCATGCCACACCTCAACCAAAACCCCATCACAAAGCCCAAACAACTTCATGCCCTAAACTAAAAATGCCATAAAAGTCCCCATTGCCCAATCGAGCATAACCCATTACCAATATCCTCCATAAACATAACCACATATCTAAATCAAAACCTATTAATTAAATTCCTCATACACCAGCTCACAATTCCATGGTCCAAAGATAAGCTAGAGAAAGAAAGTGATGAGAGGCATGATAATGGGAGGTAGACTTTACGATAATCGAGTTAGAGAAAGCATGAATTTGGGAGGAGTTTTGATAATGACTTGATGAAAAGATAATGAGAGAGTGTCAATTGTAATTTAGTGGAAGTGGAAAGAGAGATCTATAAGAGACACCAAGGTGTGCTTGCCATCGCGAGAGTGCTTGTGAGTTGTTAGGAAAAGTGAAAAACAAATGCATCATCATATATGTTAAGAACAACGAAATTAAATCTAAGATACGAGAGAGACATTAGAAGAAAAATATTTTTTTAAAAAAGAAGTCGTTGAACTATTGTGTTAGTGTCCATTTGTTAATTGTTGTTTTTTTTCTAATAACTTATTTGCCTAATTTATTAATGGGAAAAATTACAATTTATCCATTTGTAGTTTGGCCAAAATTTAAGTTGTCTACTTGTAGTTTGAAATTTGACATTTTACCCACCTGAGATTAGTTCAGTTAGATTTCCTTAATCCACTTTTGTTAAAAACGTGGCTAAGGGTTCGTTTGGGATTCGCTTATTTCGCTGAAACTGAAATTTTTTTGTTGAAAGTATTGTAGATTAAGGTAAAAGTTAGCTGAAATAATACAGTGAAATTCATGAATAGTACCAAAAAGTATAGTGGTCCATGAATATTAGCGAAAATAAGCTGATTAGTAAGGGTCTGTTTGGATACCGCTTATTGTTGAAAACTGAAAACACTGTAGTAAAATAATTTTAAAATATGTGAATAATGCTGTGGGACTCATTTATAAAGAAAAATTTGCTGAAATCCGTACTTGCGGGTCCTGTGAACAGTTCATGGGATCCATAGAAAAAACACAGACGTGCGTCTGCTTTCCTTTTCAGCTTTATCTAAACTTACACTAAAATAAGTTAGCAAAAATAAACTTTGCCAAATCGACACTAAGTGTGCGTTTGGGATTGCTTAGAGCATCCACATTGGTGGAGCCATAAATTTAGCAATATGGCTCTACAAAAAGCTACTTTATTTATCTTACCTTCTCACTTTATAAAACACCCAACATTAATGGTTTTATTTTAACTTTCAGTACAATAAAATAATATGAACAACATAATAAAATAATATATCCACTACGATAAGATAATATATTCACTACAAAGCAGTGCAAACACATGAATAAAATAATATATTTAATATAATGCAGTCTAAACACACAATTTAATCATACTTTTTTTTTTACCTATGACCTACCATGCACAGCCACTTTTGGCTGTGCACTATAGTTGTAGAGCCAAATTATTTGGCTTTGGCCCCACCAATGTAGCCATAAATTTATATTTGGAGGTGTTAAGATAGTAATATAGTTTTTTAGCACCACTAATACTAATACTCTTAAAAAACCAGTTTTTTTTTATTATTTATTATTCAGCTTATTTTTCCTATTATTCATGGATCCTATTGCATTTTTTGGTATTATTCATGGACCCCACTGTACTATTTCAGCTACCTTTTAACTTTATCTACAATACTTTTAGTAAAAAAAAGTTTCAGCTTCAATTAAATAAGCTGTTCCTAAATAGACACTAAATATGTGATTTTGTTTCACTTTTATGTTTATTTCCTCTAAAAACACAAAAAACATAAAAATATAAGATAAAAAAAAATTCAGCAAAACACTTGTATAATGGGATTTCAAATCACAGGTAGACAACTTAAATTTTGGTCAAACCTTGTAAAGTGTTAAATTTTAAATCATAGGTAGACAACTTAATTTTGGGTAGTGATAAGGCCTGTCCATAGGTTGGGCTGGGTCAGTTTTGGACCCAACTCGGACTCGATTAGCCGGCGTCAGTTGGAGGAACCCGAAATCGATTGCTGGAATCAATCGGTCAAGTTGGTTTCAGGTGAGGGTGAGCATCGGTCAGTTCGGTTGGTCGCTGGAAACTAAAAAAAGTCATCGAAATTTGCAAAAAAGGTCGTCGAAATCTGGAAAAATTTGCCAAAATTTGGAAAAAGTTACGGAATGTGGAAAAAGTAGTTAGCATTTTATCGTCGGAATCTGCATTTTTTTCCTCGGAATCTACATTTTTTTTGCTAAAAATTGCTGATATTTGGCCGGATCTGGCTAAATCCCACCAGATCTAGTTGGATCTTGCCGAGATCTCGCCAGATCTAGTTGAGATCTCGCCGGATTTGGCTTGTTTTTGTAGATTTGGCTAGATTTTTTATATGGCTTCGGTCGGGTTCGGGTTGTTCAGGTTTTGAAGAAGCAAATCTGCCACTCGACTTGTCGGTGTTGGTTCTTGAAAACGGAAACCCGCTGCTGACCGACTGGACCCTCGGTTCGGGCTGAAATTGGGTTGGCGTTGGGCGGTTTGGTTGGGTTGTTAGGCTTCGGTCGGGTCTGGACAGCTCTAGTAGTGACCACTCAACTTCACACGTGCCAAATAGAGGCACTGTTTTGCCTGCTGTTTAAGTGACTAACGGCATAACCATGTGAGACGCACGTGCAGTATAGAGAGAGAAACTTGATTCCACCAAAGCGAAGCTGAGGAGAGAGAGCGGCTGCGGCATCGTGGGTCGGCCGCCGTTCGTGGTATTAGCCGCCGGTATCTTCGTTTGTGGGTCAACCGCCGTTCGTTACATATACCTCTGTTACCGCGGATATAGGCCACTGTATAGCAAAGACATCTCAACGGTAGGTTCTCTGTAATGGGTTTTCGAATATTTTGAATTTTGTTTATATAGATTTTTTTTAGCTACAACTTAGAAAATGATTTTGTAAGCGCTGCAAAATGACTTGTGATTGGATTTGGTTGTCGTAGTTTGTGTTGAAAGGAGTTTCCTCAGTGCCCATGAGGTGTTTGACAGAAGTCCCCACTGATAAGAAAGTTGAAGAAATTATTTTTTCTTTGAATTTGATCACAAGCTCCAATTAACATTGCGCTTGGATAATTTTGAGGGGAATAAAATGGCATGGGTATTGATTGTTGCTTCTCTGGTAGTGCTCTGGGTAGCATCTCTCTGTAAAATTCTCTATACATCAAGCTCACCTTCCCGGAACTCATTCTTGACTCCTGGTGGGTTATTCACACAACCATTATTTGCTTGATTTCTCTCTTCTATATATTGATTGGCTAGTAAGTCTATGTGTTAATGCGCTTTTTCTGTCATGAAAACTAGGTGGGGCTTTTCAGAAAAGGAATGTCTTGCTGGTTGTTGCTCACCCAGATGATGAGTCTATGTAAACTTTCTTCAACTCTTGATTTTTTAACTCCAGTTCTGCTCTAATGATTGATTTACTTTTTTTTTTTTGGGTTTTTGTTTTAATAAATGCGTTGCTATATTGTTGTATTAATGTATGCTTTCAATTAAATACAAACGATTATGTTACTGCTATTTGTGATGATTGCTCGATTTCTTCACATATTTCATTTACTTGAAAGATCAAGTGTTGGGTATTTTATTTATTTATTTTTAAATTTTGACAGACAAATTTTGCTTTTTGTTGTCCAAGTCACTTAATATACTGCAATTTTTGTTTTTTGCTGTTTGAATTGATGAATTGTCCTTGTTTATGTGATTTTACGTTGCATTGAAACATTTTACAACATTTCTGCAGGTTCTTTTCTCCAACAATAAGCTACATTACTTCTAGAGGGCATAATCTGCACATATTGTGCTTATCAATCGGTAGTACTCTTTCATCAATACAAGATTTGTTCATATTGGTCTTTTAGATCAAGATACACGTGCTTGTGCAACTACTTTATTTTGGGTATTTGAATTCACCAGCCATATCTGTATAGAATAAAAAAAATAAAAAAAATCGTGGCATTTGCATGGCGGATGAAATAGGAGCTTGAAACTAACAGACTCCCTTTTAGTTGGTATTGAAGTATTCTCGTCTGTAGCTGATAAGACAACCTTCTTATTTCAAACATTTCTTCTTTAGTGTTCAAGACGTCCTTTATAAAAGGCACTTATTTGAGCCTTGCTGATTTTATATCCTAACCACAGGATGTTTGCAGTGTACCCTGTCAATCTTGATTGTAAATTATACCATGGATGTTGTTTGAATTGCAATTTATGCATGGAAATGCCTTCCTGCTTTCCCACAATGTCTTAGACTAATCTAGCTAAATCTATTGCTTGAGTGGAATTAGTCTCCCTTTAGTATTTTCCCTTTCTTGTTAATTCCATGTTTTGGTTTTATTCTAGTTTTCTCTGTCATGTGGGTATTTAGTTTTGTTAGTTTGTTCTACAAATTATCGAAACAATAGGTGTAATTGTAAAGCCTCTATAACTACTGTTTCATGTATAATTCCTACAGACAATTGACGTGGGGCACCATTGAATAATCTCTACTGATGTTTTCAGTGTATCCTATCCTGGATATATCTCTTTTACTTATTTTCATTTATTTTGTAGGTGATGCAGATGGCAAAGGGAATATAAGAAAAGAAGAGCTCTATCAAGCTTGTGCAATTCTCAAGGTGAGTTGCTAGGCACCATTTGAAATTTACTTAGAATGCCAATTCAAGACAAAAAATATTAGTACGAAGTTTCCAACTAAAACCCAAGCTTCTCTATACATGCCTGTCAGCCTAATGTTCAAGTTATTTTCTAGTGCCAACTTACCCTGCCATTCCAATAATTCATGTTGAGGGCCTACATAACAGATAACTTCAGAATTCTTTTCTTGTAACTCTAGTAAAAGATTTTCACCTTCTCTCTCGACCATCCTTTGAACATTTGGTCTTGGGGATACTGAGATAGCAAAAGGCCAACTAACATCAAAACAAAAAGAATGTTGGCAGTCAGAATTTCTTGTTGGCATTGATTTTGATTGTATAACTATAATATGTGAAATTTTACATGCAGGTTCCACTTCAACAAGTGAAGACTCTGGACCATCCTGAGTTGCAGGTTCTACTCCAATAAGTTCATGGAAGAACGTATATATCTTTGTATTATTTGAAATGCTATTTGAGGCAGCAGCTATAATTTGACAAGGTGTAATTTTTAGGATGGTTTTGGCAGGGTTTGGAACCATACTTTATTGGCTAAGATTATTGAAGGGGAAATTAATAGTCATGGCATTGACTTGGTGAGACCGTTTTTCCTAATAGTGATAAACATTATCATTTCATCATTTCTTATTTATTTATTTGTTGTGGATGAGTTCCTTTCTTTAGTTCCATTGTGGTTTCTGGGATTGTTAATTTTTATGTGTTGGGGTTCTGAAGTCCTTGGCTTTTCAGGGTGATGCTACAAACTTGAAAGGCTCCGTTTTGTATCACAAATTTGTGGTATCTCCTCTAAGATCTCATTTTTCATGTGGGCATTTTGCAGATTATTACTTTCGATAGATATGGTGTTTCAGGTCATTGTAATCATCGTGATGTGCATTTTGGAGTACGGTGAGTTGAATTTTGATTTATTTATTTTGATTTATCTACTTTTTATAATTTATAAAAAAATAAAAAAATAAAAAAATATCTACTTTTCATAACTGTAAGATGTTTAGCCTTTACATTCATCTGGCATATAACTTAATAGCTATTAGTATTGTTGACAAGCACTAGCACCTAAAATACCTTTTATGCAGGTCTGTTTCACTACCCATTTTAATCATGCATATCTGGACATAGTTGTCTAAATTGTATTGTGGATTTAATAGCAGAGTTGTAAAATGTAGAAGAAGCTGTTATAAATTTTTGCTAAGCTGGATTTATTGTGCTTTATATGATTGCAATAACATCTACTATTTATTATCTAGTCAGTTGATCACTTACATATTCTTGTTATAATTGTCTTAAACTGAGTCAAGCATTTATATTCACTTAGTATTCCTAAATATTGCACTTTCTGGTTCTATCTGTCAATGGAACCTCTGCCCCCGATCTCTTGCGGAAAGCAAGGTAGCTCACCCTGCTCAACTGCTTGCTGCTTGAGAGCATGAGAGTGGTTATTGCTCCAATTCTCAGGTGGCAGGCCTGTCTGCAGCAGTATTATACCAACTATCACTTCTGGTTCTGGATCCTAGTCATTACAAAAATAAAAGGAAATGGAATTTCTTTACTGTAGTGTGAGTGCTGAAAATTGATCAGTTTAAACTAGAATTTGACATGTGGAATGCATCTTATCTGGCTCAAATTGTACAAAAATTGGTTGAAGCCTACACAACCAAATGATACAACCTGGTAATGTAAACCTGTAAGGGCTTTGAGGTATAATTGAGTTTGAGAGTCCAAGCAACCAAACCAACCACAGTTTTCTTGATCAGTAGCAAAGGTTTTACGTTGAGGAGAAGAATCTTCCTAAAAATTTTGCACTATGATTACAGCATGAGGTTGGGATTGGTAATTTACACACACCCTCCCTGGGTCTTGAACCAGTACGTCTATCAGAATGAGGGGATATTTTTGATAAATGTCATTGGCATGAGGCGAATTATGTATCCACATTAGATGAATTCCGCCAGTTACTGAATATTAGCAAATTACCATTTACAGCATGGCTGCTTTGATGATTATGTTATTATGACAAAAATACAATATGTTTTGAGATTTATTTATTTATTTCTTTATTTATGTTTGTAAGCAGCAAGCTCTTGCGCAATACTCCACAAGGAAATATTGAGGCTTGGGAACTTGTACGTTTTCTTTTCTTCAGTTTAATTTTAATTATACCAATAAAAAAGGTTCTATTTTTATTATAACGTTTGATGCATCTTGATTAACATTGCCAATTTATGTTGTTGAAAAATTCATAATGATATAGCACAGTTCTAAATACCTTGCTTTTGATGATTATATTTATTATTCTATTCAAATATTAGAATGCATCCATAGTTTTATATGATTGTGTCCTTATTAACTTTTCATAGACAACATGATGGGTTGGTTTAAAATTTTTTCAATTTGATACAGAATTACTAACGAGTCTGCTGAGCAAATTTGTAGATGAAGACTTTATACACTTCTTTTGTTTGACCTAAAGTGACATGTTACTCTTCTTTGGGGCTTCTTGCTCAAAATATCATACATGTGGTTTTTTTTCATTGTTCTCAGGTCAGTACCAACATATTACGCAAGTATATTGGTCCAGTTGATATCTGGTTTTCCATTTTAGATGCCATGCAGCACTCAGGTGAAGTGATGCATTGCTTGCTAAATGAGCATCCCCAGAAGAGCTTCCTCGCAATGGCACAACACTCAAGCCAGTGGGTTTGGTATGTATTTATTCTTGTATTTTCACCAGAAGAAGGAAACATTTTTTGTCATGAGATGTTTTCAACCAAAGTCATCTCTGTTTATTTGTTTCCTTTCTCAAATGTACTGCCTTGCTTTTGATTGTCAAGCTGATATCTTCATCAATCATAAAATATCCAGGACTCATGATCTTTTTAATTAGACATATTTCTAGATTAATGTACCAATGAACCATGTTTATTTCTGCAGGTTCCGCAAGCTTTTTGTAGCATTTTCCAGTTATACCTATGCGAACATGCTTAGAAGGATCGAGTGTATGTGAAGTTACAGGATTGGAGAATATATGGATTATGAGGTCTGTTTTGAATATGAGTATCATCGGTAATGTTTTGTATTTATCCATGGATATATTGCCAATTTTATACATTCGTTTGAATGTGCTTCATGTGCATCAGTCTCTTTTATAGCACAATTTTTGGCAATTGAATATAAGGCTCTTCAGTCAGGACTCAGGTGCACAGTACCAGGCAACTGCATTTTGTCATATTTTTACTGAAATATCCCATCCTCTTTGAATGACTGGGGTGAACGAAAAGCAGGGGAGAAAAAGAAGAATTTCACAAACAAATTCTGCACTATGTTTAGGTTACTTGAAATAGTTTGGTTGTATATCGCATAAAACTCTCTGTTGGCATGCATTGGTTTTTGTTTTTGGTTTTGGAAAATGTATAGGATTAATTTTGATTTGTGCTAATTTCTGAGTGACTCAAAATAATGCTTCTTCATTGCTGATAAAGCAATAGATGCCCACCTCTTTTTTCAATTTTTCTTTATGTATCAACTTCAACTGCATCCATGATTTCTCTCCTTTTAAGGACATGTCTATTTTTCACATTAGACAGTGAGATCCCACGGTTCACTTAAATTAAGCGGTTTCTCTTTTTCTGTCAAATTTTATACATTTTTATTAATTATCTCGAGCATTGCATGGGGATACTATTAAAAATGTGTTGAATATTTGGCCTCTCTTTCTCATACGTTATTGTGTACAAATTGGAGTACTATTATTTCAACTTTGTCATGTACCTGGATGAGGCACTACCTACTCTGCTTACTGATTCAAAATTTACTGCTTCATACTCATGCTTTGATGCAAAGGGATCTTGTATTTTGGTCAGTTCTCACATTCTGTGTCTAGAGCCACAAAGAGTCCCTGTGCTTTCTCTCACTTTTCTCTCCCACTGTAGTGCTGACAAACTTGGGATCTTTTTCTGTCATCAGAGAATAGAGATGGTCAGCTGTTCTATGAAAACAAATCAAGAAGGAATCAAGCCTTTAAATTGCAGTTTAACATCCCCATCTCTCGAATTTTTCAACTATTGATGAAATTGTATGAAGATTGAAAATTTAGAGGTTTTTATTATTATGGATTTCTTTTGTAAATTAATTTTTGGCTCAGATGTTTAACTGCATTTATATTCCTTTGTGTAATAAAGAGTTGTGTTTTAGCGTTCCTCTCTTCAGATACACCTTTTTTTCTTCCTCAAAATCATCTCAATCTTCTTCTTCCTTAAGCAAATGGAGATAAGGGTAAGATTGAACTAGTTTCAAAATTTTAGAAACTAACATGGTTTAGGAACTGAAATAGTAATTTAGCCAATAAAAGAAAAGAAGTATATATGTTTTTTTTAGGAAAGTGCATTTGCTAAATGCATATGTCGCAATTTCAAAATTCATATCAGATAATGAAGATTCTGAAATGTTTGTTAGGTTTGATAAAACCTAGTCTGCAAAACCTAACTAGTCAGGTCTCGCTCACCAAATAAATTACTGTTACAGAAAAGCAACTTTAATTTTGGGTTTCACCAATCTCATTTATGCAACATATTTGAGGCAAGAAAATCCGGCAACTTGCTGCACCACCCTTTTATTAAGTATTAACTCAAATTTCTAAAAGGTAGATTTTTAAATCCAAAATCTTCTCAACTGCCTTGCCACCAACAAATCATCTCACCTGTTCCTCCTAAAATCATGGAACATTAAGAACTTCAGCAGTCCTTAGAGCATCAACAATGGGCTTGTTATATGCCAAATGTAAAGTACATTTGGCAGATTGGCCCAAAAATTGATCCACAACCGGAAGGCCATATGGGAAAAGCCAAATTTTTTTTGAGATTTAACTACAGTATCATCTCAAATGTAAGATGGTACTGTAGCTGAATGGTATAAATTTTTTTTTAATGCTCCTCTCTCATTAAAATAATTTTACCCGACAATTTCTCTCTCCTCTCTCATTTTTTTCTCTTTCTTCTCCCTTTCTTCCTTCTCTCTTTCTCATCCCCTCTCTGTCTCTTGCCATTGTCAAGCTTCTCTCAGTTGAGTCTGTGCCAAATCGGAGCTCACGCCGAATCACCAAGTTAGATAAGAGCTCATGCCAGATCGGATTTCTAGATCGGCGTGGTGGCGAGGCTGGTGGCGTGGCTAAGATGGGCGTGGTGGCTAGAGGTCAGCGCGGTGGAGATCGGCATGGGGACCGATGTGGAGATCGGCATAGAGATTGGCGTTTGGTGGGGTTGGTGGCCGGCGTGGAGATTGGCATAGAGATCGGCGTTTGGTGGGTTTGGTGGTGTTGACATGGTGGCTGGTTTTTGGGTTTGGTGGCCAGCGTGGAGATCGGCATAGAGACCGGCGTTTGGTGGGTTTGGTGGTGTTGACATGGTGGCCGGTTTCTGGGTTTGGTGGCCGGCGTTTGGTTGGTTGGGTTGCTATGGGTTTGCTGGGTTTGTAGTGGGTACTTGGTGGGTTTTATTTTGTTTGTTTGTTTGTTTTTTATTTATTTATTTTATTTATTTTGGGTTTTTGGTTCCGGTGGGATTTTGTTGGGTAGAGGGTAGTGGTGGCGTGGTGGTGATTGTTTGTTTAGTTGTGGCCGGTCCTAGAGGTTGAGGGAGGAAGAGAAGAAAAGGAAGAGAAAAAAAAAGTAAAAAAAAGGAATAAAAAAGAATATTTAAATAAAATGGGAAAAAAATAGAGTTTTGAGATGTTGGGTGTATTGTAAAATAGTATGATATAATTAATAAAGTAGCTTTTTGGGATGGTAAAATTAGATGAGATAGCAAAACCAGTTGTAGATGCTCTTATCAACCCAACGTCCATTCTGAATTTATCAGAATTGTTCAACTTGTTGCTTGACATTACCATCATCCATCCCAACATGCCCTTAGTTTCCCCATTCATGCATTCAATTTCTCTTACGTTAATTTCCTTATGCTTGAAGAAAGTATTGACTGCATTAATATGAACATTGTCGCAATCATTTGTAAGAACAGAATCAGTCTGATTTATGCCCTCTTACAGAATCAGTCTGATTTATGCCCTCTTTTTCATGTTCATCAGAGTCTTCTGCAGTAGCAACCACAGTCCCTGAAACACCCAAGCGTCCACCATCTTCTAGCCTGTTACGTACAGACTCAGCCACATTAACTTGATGACTACTCTCCTCCTCAATGACGGCCCTTGCCTTATAATATTTTCCATCAATATCCAAAGATAATGTGGCTGGTTAATCAGTTTTCTCAATGATCTGGGGTCGTCATATACTGCATTAGCCAGTTTTCTGGAGACATTATCTCCAATTTCTACAGAACTCTGTGTTGAATTTATAGCACTCCCGTAAAAAGAACCATCCTCCTCTTCACGAAGATCCAAGAATCCTCCAAAAGGGCTATATTCTGTATTCAATATCATTTTTTCTGCTTTAACAGAAACTTCTGATGTACTACTTTCATCATCCCCGAGTCCATAAAAATTTTCAAATAACACCTAGCATCATCCTGAAAAGAGTCACTTCCATAGTCAGATTGGTTTTCAAGCAGTTTCTCTTCACGAATACCAATAGAATTGTTGTTTGGAGGCATAATTCTTTTTTCGATCTCTAGGAGTTTTGTTATTGCTTCGCTAACAACGTTTATAGCCCATCCATCTTCATTAACATCCCTGCTAAGAAGAAATAAGACCCCATCTTTTATTAGGGACTTAATTTGGCTTACTGAAATAACAAAGTAGGCAGCAGTTAATGAAAATCATTTTAAAGGTGTAGTTTCTAGTTGTCTATAAAGCCCAATGGTTTCCTGACCTCATATTGCAGCATGAATGCTAGTTTATTACTGTATATGGTGCAGCTGTGTGCTCAGTGTTTGTTGGCTTACAGAAATCTTGAATAAATTTACAAGTGACTACAGGGGTTTTTGTCATAAGATGGAAATGTTCCTAAATGTTGGAGCTTAATCAAATTAAAAATCAAATAACTTAATGCAGAACGGAAGCCTATATAATGTATACTCGCATGATGAATGTAATATTTGTGCGTGCACCGTGCATGAATGTTCAAGCATATACAGTCATGGCTGAAAATATTATATTAGACTTTGTGAGGGTGCCTTTTTTCTTCAGCACTATGGCCCAAGGATTCTGGGCCGAATGAAAATGTTCTTGGTGGACTGGGCTCGATTCACCGCAGCTAAAGAGCTGTTTAAGAATCGATTGGTGCACAAAACAAGCTTCCTACAATACAAATAGCTAACAGAGCAAGTATATCCATATTGAATGACATTTTAACAGTAAAAGAATGCACAACAAGTGAAATATAATGTAAGAACAAGTTAGGGATCCTCTAATTAGTGAGGTGTATTTTTATTAATTTCCCTTAGTTGTGATTACAGTGCTCACTAAGATGTGGTGAAGGTTCAACTGAGTTCAAAAGTTACAGACTTTGATAGTTATTTAAGTTTCAAAGACTTGCAAAGTTTGAATTTGTTGAATTTGAGCAGGTACTGTAGTGGCTGTCTTTGGGATACCGGGAACGGTTCCTCCGTTTTCTCTTACGTTTACAGAGTCTTTTCTACAATTTTATTAGACTCCAAAAAGCAATTGTGAATGCCTTAAAATAATCTAATCGTAAATGAATTCTCTATCCCTTAATTTGAATTCGAATCCCCGGTAGCATGGACCTCTTCCTCCTTTTATAGCACAGCTTCGGGCTCTGGGGTACTAATGATTTCTCCCTTTTGCCCCTCAGAGTCTGTGCTGTGCCAGGTTGCTTCAGAGTCATGTCGTTTCCTTTTTTCCATAGTTTCTTGCTTTTTGTTATGACAAGATGAAAGTCCCTCAGCTAGCTTTCTATTTCCAGATTTTTCGTTGGCTGACCTGAGGCTATTTGGCTTTTTCTTCTCAACGCTCCAGCTTTTCCAGTTGTACTCTTCCTTGTCTCTTTCTCCAAATGGTTGGAACTAGGCTTTTGCGTTTTGCTTTGTACCTCCACTGTGTGTTTGGGACATAAGGTCCGCATGCCTTTTGTCTCTTATCTCTCTTTAAATTTGCTTTAATCTCACTTTGCGTGTCAAGGGATCCCCTGCCTCTGGAGGGCTTCTGGGATCCCGACCCAGTTCTTCTTTCTGGGCTTTCTTCAATTTGCTAGTTCTGTCTGTTTTTGGGATTTTTTTCGTGGATCTCTGGATTCTGATCCTCTAGGCTTCTTCCCCTTTCTTTCTTTCTTCTTTCTTTTCTTTATTGTGAGAGCCCAGCCTTTCTAGTTTTATTACTCATTTATTTTTTTTTGTATGAAATGGGCCCAACGTTTTTTACTTCCTTGGGCCTATTTGTGGCCATTTAATTTTGAACCTCAACATTTAGCCCCCCGAGCTCATGGGTTGCCTGCAGCCCATGTGTGAGTTTTTTTTTTTTTTTTTTTTTTTTTTTTTTTTTTTTTTTTTTTTTGCAGGATTTGTTCTTGTTTTGATCTTTCTACGGGGATCCTGATCTTCAAACTTCTTCGGTATCCTGGCTCTTTTGTTTTTCTCTTTTTGTAACTCCTCCCTTTTTTTCGTGGGATGTGGCAGTTGAGTTGAAATAACACTCTCACCACCTACTTTTACGTTCCCCATAACACTCATTAATAACTGTTGATAACTTCTCCCCTTTCAAATTTAATTCTTGGCAACTGGCGTGTCTTTCCACATATTTTCTTCTCTAACTGTTCTTATTTCTTCATTTTCTCATTACCCTTTTCCTTGTTTGCCTGAATCTTTTGTTCTCAGCCTTTTTCTTTTCTTTCGATCAGTCTCGCCGCTACCTTCTTTCTTCTTTCCAGATACCCATTGCTTCAATGGCTTCTTCCTCTTCTCGAAAAAGAAAGGAGGTTACTCCTAGTCCCTTTGAAGGTGAAGACTCCTCTAGTTCTGCACAAGATGAGTCTGTTGTTGGGCGCCCTGCTTTTCCTTTGCGAGACCCCTGGTATACTCCTAGCTTATTCTTTCCTCGGGTGTCTCATGATGAGACCCCTCCATCCCCTCACGCCTGGGTATTCTCTGGTCAGGCGGGTTTTGTTGGTTCTGCACAAGTTCCAGACCTTAGGGAGATTTTTGATCTCCAAATTAGACAAGGACTTCGGGAAGCGGTCCCCATCTTCTTCGATTTTGTTGCTGGAAAGATCCAAGGCTGGCCCATTTAGGTGGATAAAGAACTTTCTGACGAGGAGTTTGTGGGCCGCTTGGAGCGTGCCGGTATCCTAAAAGGCAGTGGCTATTTCCAGGAATCTTGAGGGTTTTAGAGATACCAAAGGCCTTAGGCACTTGATGCGCCGTCAGTGTCCTGCTTTGCACACTTTCTCCTTTTCCGTTGGTGAACTGACTGTTACCTTGGAGGATGTGGTCAACAATTTTCTTCTTTCGGTGCTCGGGGATGAAAACCCCTTTGATATTAAGCTTTCTGATGAGGATCTCGAAGTGGAAGAAAAATTATTTGCTCACTTTGGTGGACGTACTGCTTCTTCTGGTGAGAAACCGGCCAAGATGGGTA
This sequence comes from Quercus ilex subsp. ballota, assembly GCA_032727855.1. NCBI lineage: Eukaryota > Viridiplantae > Streptophyta > Magnoliopsida > Fagales > Fagaceae > Quercus > Quercus ilex. The sequence goes on along the minus strand of CM064916.1, from coordinate 51,942,795 downwards.
GGTGGGTTATGACTCTTTCGCGCGAGAAGGATAAGGAAGTCAGGCGTGCCGGGTTCCTTGCATTCTGGCTCAGCAAGTTCCTGTTCAGCAAGTTCCCCGGGTATGGAATCAAGTCCACTCTTTTTCCCTTGGCGATTAAGTTGGCTCAGGGCGCTCAATATCCTCTAGCCCCCATGTTTTTGGGCCAAGTCTATTCTCAATTGGATCAGCTTCATGGAGATGAAGCTGAAGGTGATTCTTGTTATGTTATTACTTCTTCGTTTCATTGTGCCATTCTCCAGGTATTTATGTGGGATCGTTCTTCAGTTACTTTAGCAAAATGTAGGAATTTAAAGTTTGTGAAAGATAAGTTTCAGGGATCCCCTAATGTGGTAAAAGGGCTTTGTGGCAGCTCAACTGACAGCCACCCTATTATTTTCCGCTGGCTGAATTTGAAAGGTGGCAATCTTAACTTGGTTGAGTTATTTGATCAAGTAGGCCATTTGCATTGGCGCTCCCCCAGGGAGTTTGGCCTCGGTTTTGTTTGCGATTCTGTGTTATCTCCTTTTCTGACTTCTACAGGGAATACTTTTGATTTACGTCATGGTGATGAAGGTAGCTTAGCCTACTTGGCTTGTATTAGTCCTTCCTGACATCCTGTACTTTCCTCGACTGGCCCACGGTACACCCATTACTAGGCGCATTGAGTACTTCGGCAGTTTGGCTTTGATCAGGATATTCCCCCAGTATTTAATGACGTAGTTCCCTCTCTTCCTTCCTTGGATCCCTTCATGAGACTTCAGGCCTTCTCTTATTGGTCACGATGGAGTCCTCAGTTTGTAGTGCCCAACTCTCAGAGAGGAGTTTTTGCCTCCAGTGGTTATGCTGGTTATTGGAGGAGGGTTCAGAAGTCCTTTGCTGATTATGCTGGTTCTGACACAATTGGGAGAGTCCCCAACCCTGGCATTTCTTCTGCCCCAACATCCAACAAGCGTCTGTCCCTGCCTACTACTGGTGTTGTTTCTACTGCTGTGAGCAGCAAAACTGGTTTCGCAGAATGGCATGCTTCCAGGGAAGGTTAGGTAACTTATGCGCAGGATTTCTCGGAGAACTGGTTGGGGTGTGACCTTGTTGTTGGTGCTTCTGCTGGGGTACCGATTAAGAAAGGGGCAGTAGAGGCCATAAGTGCTAGTACTCCCGTTGGCATGGGTAAAGGAAAAACAATTAAGTAGGAAAAGTTGAAGGAGGCCACGGCTGAAGAGAGTGTAGAGGATGTTGGTCCTAAGACAAAGAAAAAGAAGACTGGAAAATCCCAGAAATAGTTGATACTTGCTGAGGAGAAGGAAGTTGAGCAACCTTTGGCTATAAGGGGCCGGGTGAAGACTAAGGTAGAGTCTTCTTTTCCCAAGGCTCCTGTGAGTCCTTCAGTTCATGGTCCCTCGGGACCCTCTGGACGTAGCCGTAGTAAACAACAGAGACTTGGAGACCCTGTTGAGAGAGAGAGAAGGGCAAGGCCTCTTTCCTCCTTTGCTATTTTAAGTTGCAGTTTCGTTGTTTCGTTCAATTTTTTTTTTTTCCTTTGAACTAATGAGTGACTGTCCTTCCTGCAGTCTAAGCATAAGCTAGATCCCAGGAAAGGTAGAAGCCAATCTTCTGGTGAAGATGTGGTATGGTTTTCCTTATCTGTGTCTTCTGCTGCTTGCTCTTATTTATTTCTCAAGGGTTATATATTCGTGTTGCCTTGTTGTTCATGCCTTCCTTCTTTTGTTACTCCTTCTTTTCCTTCTTTAGGTGGAGGTTTCTCCCTTCGTGGTTGGTGAGACTTTGGAGGAGGAGGTGGCTGCAACTGCAGCTCAGAGCATGGAAGAGAAGGCTCCTAGTAGTGACATAGCTGGGGAGACTAGGCAACCAATATAGGATGTCCAGGCTGCCCAGAATCCTGAGGCTCCCAAGCTTCCCACGTCCCTAGGTCCTCAATTTGAAGAGACTCCTAGTCCTGTCAAGACTGTGTTACCTCAGACTGGGTTAAGTATAAGGACTTTGGGAGGCATATCATCATCCGGGCAAACAGGAGAGCCTTTCTCTCTCCTTTTTTATTTATTTTTTATTTTTTATAATAGCGTTTTAATTTTATTTCTTTTGCACCCCCTTTTTTTTTCCTTTCTTCCTTTCCTTTAAGTTCTTTCTTCCCCCCCCTCCTTTTTTTTTTCAGGCCAAGCCACTGCGAGATCTGTCTCTGGTGCTGCCTTTTCTTTGGAATCGGAGGATTCTGAAGGTGGGTGTTGATTGTCCTTACTTCATTCCCTTTATTTTTCTTCCCTCCTCTTGTATTTTTCGCTATGGCGAAGCCCCCTGTACCCCTGCCTTCTTTCAGCTATTTTGCTGAGGATTCCTCACCTTTTCTTTAGCTTGCCATATGTTCTTTCTCGGAGTCCTCCAAGAAGTCAGAGGAGCAAGAGGAGGAAACTCCGCCCCAAGAAGCCGATACTAGTTTCTTCTCTACCTTCTTTTGCTCTTTGTCTTTTTAAAAAAAAAAAAAGAAAAAAAAAAGAAGAAGCTAAGTCTGCTCCCCCTTCTTTTTTGCAAGAGTTGATACTGGTGTTAAGAATCCTGAACTTGTGATTCCTGAGGGGGGTGTAGGATCTGCTGAGGTTGCTGGCTATCATTTTGTTCAAAGGGTTGAAGGTTCCTCTGGGACTTCCGGCGGTAACGCAACAATAGGGGAGGCTCTAGGGATGATTGCTTTAGATCCTGCCTCAAGGCTCTCTACCTTTTTGGCTCACTTTGATCGTTTGGAGTTCAACAGCCTCCCTGCCAGTCACTTTTGCCACTTCGGGCCTTCCTATGGCAGCTTTTTACGGTTCTCTGTGCCTGTGGAAGGTCTGCCTCTGCTAGAAGGGTTGTTTAAAAGTCACGGGGATTTCACTATTGGTTTTAGAGGAGGAGTATTCTTGGGTAATATTTTGATAGAGCTGCTGTGTGCTGTGTTGATCTCCATGAGGGATTCTTCGTTGGATTCTTTATTTGAGGAAAAACTCTTGAAATGGAGGGGAGTTGTTCAGGATCTCCTGGAAGCCAAATTCAACCTGTCATTTTTGCTGGAGTATTTGCGATCATTGGTCCAAGTGCTATTCTAGAAGCAAGCTTCTAAGAGCATTGATGCTGAGATTACTGTTGCTGAGGAAGCTTTAGCCCATGCTCACAAGACCTTACAAGACTTGAAGATTAAAAGGCAGAGGGTTTTATCTTCTTCGGCTGTCCTTGCTTTCTCCTTAGATAGTTCTTTGTTGGCCGGCCTCCTTTCTTAGTCTTCCTTTTTTTTTTTTAGTTGGTTTGGATATGTATGAACAATTTGGGGTTGTATAAATTTTCTATTTCTTCGTTTGAACATTGCTTCTGGCTTTTTTTTTTTAGATCTACACTTGTGCTTTAAGACTGCTTCCATGTACTTGTGCTTTAGGATGGTTTCTAAATATTGCTTCTAATCTCTTTTAATGGCATGTGGATCTTCATTTCTTGTTTTTTTTTTTTTTTTACTGAGTCCTGGTCTGTGATTCCCACAAGTTTTGTTGTAGGTTCCAGCTACGTACCCACTCCTTTTCTTCTTGATTGCGCAAGTACTGAACTGGTTACATTGGGCAATATATATATATATATATATATTTATTTCAGCTCATGAACTTGACAGGTTTTTCTTTTATCAGGTACCGGGCTAGGTATCCTCAGTATATGCCTGAGATCCTAGACCATGTATTTAAACTTAACTGTTTGTAGTTATCTGTGGGGTGATCCTAGGTTATGCAAGAAGATTTCCTCAGGTATCCTCCCCTGATTTCGTTTGTGTTAGGACTTTGTGATACTTAGGATTTAATAACTGAGAAAAAGAAGAAATTTCATTGAATTTAAAACATAAATTTCATTCAAGGAACACAGCAAATCTAACAAAGATAGTAAGGATCATAGAATGTCCTTCTACCACGAGTCTCTGAACAAAATTACTTAAACAATAATATATAAAAAGAAAGAAACACTTAGCAGGTTGGAGAGCTTGTCAAAAGGATTCCAGTGTACTGAGACCTCTCCCTTCTCATACGTAGTATTGTTTCAGCCACTTCCCATTTATGGGCTCTGTCAGGATTGTCCCATCTTCCTTTGTAAGGTAGTAGTACCCACTATCACGGGCCTCCCTGATGATGTAGGGTCCTTCCCACTTTGGGGCAAATTTGGAGGGTCTCGGTAGGTTTCTTCTCACATGTTCTGCTGTCCTTAGTACCAACTGCCTTTTAGTGAAAGTCCTCGGGCGTACTACTTGTGCATATGCTCTTGTCATTCTTTGCTGGTACCTCTGGCTTCTTCTCTTGGCTAGCTCTCTTTCTTCCTCTATCCCTTCCAGGTCTGCTAATCTCCTTTCATTGTTTGTGTCCTTGGTGTCCTCCTAACTTTCTTCAAGTACTACTCCTGGTGTGGGAACAATTAACTCTACTGGGCTGATGGCTTCCGTCTTATAGACCAGGGAGAATGGTGAAAATCCCGTGGCTGTTTTCACAGAGCTCCTACATGCCCAAAGTACATCTGCCAGGTGGTCACTCCATTTTCCTCCATACTCTTGCTTCATTTTTTTAAGGATCTTCAATATCACCCTATTAGTGGCCTCTGCCTGGCCATTTCCTTGTGGGTAGTACGGTGTAGACCTTCTATGTTTGATGTAGTAAGCCTCAGTTAACCCCTTCATGTCTTTATTTATGAATGGGGTTCCATTGTCACTGATCAACCTCCTGGGGATCCCAAACCTTGTAATGATATGGCCTTGAATGAAGTTTGCTACAGCTGCTCCAGTGGCCTTTTTCAAGGGGATGACCTTTACCCAATTTGTAAAGTATTCAATGGCTTCCAAGATCCATATGTACCCACTGGATGGAGGATTTATAGGCCCTATGAGATCAAGCCCCTAAGTGTGGAAAGGCCATGAGGTTGTCATATCCTGTAATGTATTTGGGTGAGTATGGATTGCATCTCTGAGGACTTGACATGCGTGGCAGGTTTTGACTATCTCCTCGGAGTCCTTTTTCATTGTTGGCCAGTAGTACCCCAACAGTAGTAACTGTTTATAGAGTCTCCTTTTTCCTGGGTGGCTTCCATAATCACCAGAATGGAATTCCCTGACTACTTCCCTGGCTTCCCTAAGTCCAAGGTATCTTAGGGGATCCCCGTTGTATCCCCTTTTAAATAGGATCCCGTTTTGCAAGAAATATCTGATTTCGAGCTTCTTGAGCTAGTGGGCCAGTGCCTTGTCAGTTGGTAGGATCCCTTGAGCCAGGTATTCCATGAAGGGAGTCCTCCAATCTTTTGTAACAAATACAGCGTAGCTTTCTTCCTTGTCCACCAAGGATTGGCATTCTTGACATTTCTCCTGTATAGTTGCTGCCTCTTTGTTAATATTTGGCCAGTAGTATCCCATGCGCTGCATCCTCCTATATAGACTGATCTTTTCTGAGGTCCCGCAGACTTGGGTATGTAGCTCTTCTAACCTTAGCTTCCCCACCTTATCATTGATACATTTGGATAGGATCCCTCCGGGCAGTCTCCTGTATAGTTCTCTTTCTATTAGAGCGTAGTCCCTCAGCTCCTTGACACTCCCTCCGGATCCTGTTTCTTTCATTTTTTCTTTCACTTCGCTCCTCCAATCCCATTGCTTGGACTCTCCGGGGGATATCTTTTGGAGGATTTTTAAGATGGAATGCTCCTGCCTTCCTATTCTGACCAGAATGTCTTTTCCTTTGATTGGTACTTGGGATCCCAGGGTGGCAAGCGCATCTGCAATCTTGTTCTCACTTCTCTGCATGTACTCTATGCTAAAGGTCAGGAATTCCTGCTCCAGCCTCTGCGCCCACATCCTGTAGGCTGCCAAACTTTGTTCTCTTAGTGCAAAGTCACCTTTCACCTGGGAGACTACAAGATTGGAATCTCCCAGTACTCTCATGTGTTTCATCCTAATACTGAGTGCTGTAGTCAACCCGGTCAAGTATGCCTCATACTCGACTGCATTATTGGAGCAGGGGAAACCAAGCTTGAAAGATAGAGGTATGGTGTCCCCATTCTCATAGCTCAATACAACTCCCACCCCATTTGAGCTTGCTGTAGCCGACCCGTCGAACCTCATTGTCCATTTCTTTCCTAGGATTTCTGCTACTGCTACCTCGCCTGGGATCTCTACACTTAGTGAGCTTTCCTCCTTCCCTAGGAATTGTGCCAGGAGGTCAGCTATGGCTTGACTTTTGATAGCCTTGGGGGCCCAGAGGCCTATGTTATATCGAAAAAGTAGGACTAGCCACTGTGCTATTCTTCCTGTTAGGAGGGGTTGATGCAGGAGTGCTTTTATGGGGTGTGACTTGGTCACTAAAAGGATTTGGTGAGCTGAGAAATACCTCTTCAGTCTCTGGGATGCGTAAATGACTACTAGGCAAGCCTTTTCTATCCTGGGATATCTGGTCTCGGCATCGTTGAGTGTCCTGCTTACATAGTAGACAGGTTGTTCATTCCCCTCATCATCTTCTTGTGCTAGCAGGGCTCCTATTGCTTGGGCATTTGATGCTAAGTACAATAACAGGGATCGCCCACGTACTGGTGCCTGGAGAGTGGGCAGATGATTCATAATCTATTGGACCCTTTGGAAGGCTTCCTATTGTTCTGCTCCCCAGATGAACTCGATTCCTTTCTTTAATAGCTTGGATAAGCCTGCTGTGGCCGAAGCCAGCCCTGGCACAAATCTCCTGATGTAGGAGACCCTTCCTAGGAAGCTTTTGAGCTCCCTCACTATTGTTGGTCTTTTCATGGTGGCAATGGCTGCAGCTTTGGCTGGATCCACACTTATGCCTCTGTGATGTACCAGGAACCCGAGGAACTTTCCTGCAGACACTCCAAAGGCACAATGCATGGGGTTCATGCATAGCTTGTATTCTCTGCATCTTTTGTTCAAGTACCTGAAGGTGTCCTGTCCTAGTTTTAGACTTGACCACAATATCATCCACATAGTCTTCCATTTCCTTATGCATCATGTCGTGGAAGATGGCTGTCATGGTTCGCTGGTATGTGGTTCCTGCATTCTTGAGGCCAAAGGGCATCACAGTGTAATAGAAATTTTCGATTGGTGTCCTGAATGCTGTCTTTTCAGCGTCCTTGGCAGCCATACGAATCTGGTTGTACCCACTATACCCATCCATGAATGAGAACATAGAACTTCCCGCAGTTGAATCCACAAGGAGGTCAATATTAGGCAGAGGGAACTCATCTTTAGGACATGCTTTATTCAGGTTGCGGAAGTCTACACAACAGCGGATCTGGCCGTTCTTTTTCTTCACAGGTACTATGTTAGAAAGCCATCTGGGGTGCTGAATGGGCTTGATAAAACCAGCTGCTAGCAGCTTCTTGACCTCTTGAGTTATCTGGGCTTCTACATCAGTGTGAAAGACCCTGGCTGGTTGGATTACTGGTTTAACTCCTGGGTATACATTGCGGGCATGGATCACTAACCCAGGATCCAGACCAGACATCTCATCATAGGTCCATGCAAACACATCCGTGTATTCTTTGAGCAAAGCCACCAGTGGCCTCCTTTCTTATGTTGCCAACTGATTACTGATGAAAACAGGCTTCTGGGATCCCAGCTCAGCCCCCAAGTTTACTTCTTGCAATTCTTCCTCAGGTTGGATTTGTGTCTCTTTGATTGGCTCCTCTAGGACTTCCTCCTGGGCTATCATACATTCTGGTGGTCTGGAACCTTCCTGCACGATGCACTCAGGTCCTGCGCACCTTCACAAGTGATATATTAACCTTCCCCCAGGTTCCCTTACTACTACACACTCCCGGGATCCTGAGGTGCTGGGCTCCTTCTTTTGCCTTTTTCTCTTCAGGAGGTTTCTCAAGTCATGCGTACCTCCTCCTTCTTCTTTTTTCCAAGATAGGTGTTCCTGGTGTCCCTGGCATGGGACTCTCATCATCAGGTTCTAACTCATCATAGAACATTGTTTCTACAAAGTTTACTTCCCCTTGGCTGAAAAGGTTATGGTTGGCAAGGATCCTTACAGGCCTTCCATTCAATCTCCCCTTAACACACTGATGGTATGTGAATGGTATAAGGCAGTGCTTATGGAGCCATGGCCATCCCAGCAGTACATGGTAGGACACTTCTGAGTTGATTACATGAAATCTTGTCAAGGCTACTATTGGCCCCACTCTTAGGACCAGCTGTATATATCCTTCGGTTGATTCTGCTAATCCTCCAAACTCGGTTATCTCCATGGGAGCCCCCAGGATCCTCCTCCTAACTAGGCCCACGACTTCCAAGGTACTTAGGGCTATGAGGTTGAGTGATGCCCCTGTGTCCACCAGGGCTCTACTAATTTGGACACCGTTTATGGTGGCCATTAGATAAAGAGGCCTACGGTGGTCTGGATGCTCAACCTCCATGTCTTCATCAGTGAAGGTTATGGCATTGGTTGTCTCTAAGAAAGCTCGATAGGCATGTGATTTTGCTGTGAAACATTCCATTCCTGAATTTGCTGCTATAGTCATGAGAGATTCCGTGGCCACCCTTCTTGCTTCTGGTCCAAATCCTAGCTGATTGAATAGTGACCTAAACTTGGGATTCTTCTGGAGGGTTCTGACTGTGTTCGGGTGGAAGGATCCTTCTGGGTCTTCTGCTTCTGCCGAGTTCCTGTGGATTACTATAGCCACCACCCCCTTTCCTTTGTGGTTGGGCAGGGGGTTCTTTTGTACTTCTGGCTCCTTCTGGGTGAGTTCCAGGGTTCCTTCTCTTAGTTTCCTATGAAAGAGCCTGCGGAGGGTCCAGCAATCCTTGGTGGAATGCTTAACACAATTATGAATCCTGCAAAATAAAGGATTTTTCCTTTCTTCCTCGGTTGGTGGCCTGGATACAGTGAATGGCCTAACCACTCTATCCCCAATCCATTTGTCCAGGACATGGTTTAACTCTTCTATAGTACATGGGATCACCGGTGGTTCCTCGAACATTTTTCCATCAGGCCTCTTCCTTTTTTCTCCCACCGATGCCGTCATGGCTTGGGACGCTGACATCCTCTTCGCCCTTATAGTTTGTGCTGTTCTTCTAGTCCTCTGTAATAGGTCTGTGAACTGTGTGATACATAAATTTTCGAGGTTGGGTCTGTAATCGAAAAGCATGTTAGAGATGAAACTCTCTACGAGTTCTTTTTCTTCATGGTCCCTATAGCAGTCTAGGGACACATCTTCAAATCTTTTGATGAACTGGACGTGATCCTTTCCAGGCCTCTGCCTTACCATTTAAAGGCTTTGGAAAGTGACCTTGTCCTCACCAGGGTAATATTTTGCACAAAATCTCTCCATCATTTCTTCCCAGGTCTTAATGGACCCAAGTTTCAGTGTGGTGTACCAAGTGTATGCCTTGTCCACTAAGGACTTAGCAAACTCTCTTAGGCACAGCTCTCGGTTTCTTGCGTAGGGGCCCATGGTGTGGACAAACCTACTCACGTGCTCTACTGCACTTCCATTCCTTCCATCAAAAGGATGGAACTTTGGTGGCTCATATCCTTTGAGGTATGGCTTGCCAAGGAGTTCTGGTGGGAATGGGGGATCCCGAGAAAATTGCTTGGGGATCTCGGAAAGTTTTTCCCTTTCTTGGTCTAGGAGGGCGCTGACATCTGCCAGTGTTAGGTATTGAGGGTTAGTTCCTCCTCCCACTGCTGACCCTCCCTTTGGTTGGGTTCTATCTTGGTTGCCCACATGGGGGGCATTGTCTCTGACTTCCTGTGTCTTGCCTTCTTTGAGAAGGCGGACTTCTTGTTGCAAGTCTTTTAGCATTGCAGTCATCTGAGCCATAGGGTCTAGCTCCTGCCTTGCGTTTCTTTGTTTTGACACGGCCTCCTGTTCTGTTAGGGGCACCTCGCCTCTTTGCCTGGAGGCCACTTCGTTTTCTCCCACAGGCTCAGAGGCCGTGGGTGGCACATTAACACCTTTACTGTTTCTTTGTCTTGGAGGCATGCTTTGCGAAGGGACTGCTTGGTCCCTTTTCTTTACCCAGTCCCCAGTGGTGTCGCCAAAATGTGAGGGTGCCTTTTTTCTTCAGCACTGTGGCCCAAGGATCCTGGGCTGAATGAAAATGTTCTTGGTGGACTGGGCTCGATTCACCGCAGCTAAAGGGCTGTTTAAGAATCGATTGGTGCACAAAACAAGCTTTCTACAATACAAATAGCTAACAGAGTAAGTATATCCATATTGAATGACATATTAACAGTAAAGGAATGCACAACAAGTGAAATATAATGTAAGAACAAGTTAGGGATCCTCTAATTAGTGAGGTGTATTTTTATTAATTTCCCTTAGTTGTGATTACAGTGCTCACTAAGACGTGGTGCAAGGTTCAACTGAGTTCAAAAGTTACAGACTTTGATAGCTATTTAAGCTTCAAAGACTTGCAAAGTTTGAATTTGTTGAATCCAAGCAGGCACTGTAGTGGCTGTCTCTGGGATACCGGGAACGGTTCCTCTATTTTCTCTTATGTTTACAGAGTTTTTTCTACAATTTTATTAGACTCCAGAAAGCAATTGTGAATGCCTTAAAATAATCTAATCGTAAATGAATTCTCTATCCCTTAATCTGAATTCGAATCCCCTGTAGCATGGACCCTTTCCTCCTTTTATAGCACAACTTCAGGCTTCAAGGTACTAACGATTTCTTCCTTTTGCCCCTTAGAGTCCGTGCGGTGCCAGGTTGCTTCAGGGTCATGTCGTTTCCCTTTTTCCATAGTTTCTTGCTTTTTGTTGCGACAAGATGAAAGTCCCTCAGCTAGCTTTCTATTTCCAGATTTTCCGTTGGTTGACTTGAGGCTATTTGGCTTTTTCTTCTCAGCGCTCTAGCTTTTCCAGTTGTACTCTTCCTTGTCTCTTTCTCCAAATGGTTGGAACCAGGCTCCTGCATTTTGCTTTATACCTCCACTGCATGTCTGGGACATAAGGTCCGTGTGCCTTTTGTCTCTTATCTCTCTTTAAATTTGCTTTAATCTCACTTTGCGCGTCCAGGGATCCCCTGCCTCTGGGGGGCTTCTGGGATCCCGACCAAGTTCTTCTTTCTGGGCTTTCTTCGGTTCGTTGGTTCTGTCTGTTTTTGGGCTTTTTTCGTGGATCTCTGGATTCCGATCCTCTGGGCTTCTTCCCCTTTCTTTCTCTCTTCTCTCTCTTCTTTATTGTGAGAGCCCAGCCTTTCTAGTTTTATTACTCATTTTTTTTTTTTTGGTATGAAATGGGCCCAACGTTTTTTACTTCCTTGGGCCTATTTGTGGCCATTTAATTTTGAATCTCAACAGACTTTAACTACAGTAAAAGGAAAAAAGACAATAAAATCAACTCATGAGCTCCTTTTCATTATTCAACAAAGTACTGTAAAGTATCAAACTGCATCAACACCTACCTATCAGGATTCAGTCCAGCTGAGGCAAAGGCTGATCTCATATGAGTTACAAGAACCAAGGTATTGTTGGAGAAATATCCTCCACGCATTGCGATTTCCTCCAGAAAATGCATGTCCAAAACAAATTGTTTAGGAACAACAACATTATTGAAATAATTTTAGTGGATGAATTGGTATCATGGCAAAATATTAGTATAAATTTCATTACGGATTTAAAACCCTCGTCAGATCATCATAAGGCCAAAGAAAACTCAGGGTCTTCAGCTAATTTCACGTGCAAGCCAACCAAAAAATTGGGAAGGGACAGACATGGGGAGCCATTTAGTGTTTAGCCATGTGTTGAGGTTCAAAATTAAATGGTCACAAATAGGCCCAAAGAAGTAAAAAAACGTTGGGCCCATTTCACACAAAAAAGTAAATGAGTAATAAAACTAGAAAGGTTGGGCTCTCACAATAAACAAAAAAAAAAAAAGAAGAAAGAGAGAAAGGGGAAGAAGGCTAGAGGATCGGAATCTAGAGATCCACGAAAAAAGCCCAAAAACAGAAAGAACCAGCGAACCGAAGAAATCCCAGAAAGAAGAACTGGGTCGGGATCCCAAAAGCCCCCCAGAGGTAGGGGATCCCTGGATGCGCGAAGTGAAATTGAAGCAAATTTAAAGAGAGTAAAGAGACAAAAGGCACGCGGACCTTATTCCCCAGACACGCAGTGGAGGTACAAAGCAAAACGCAGGAGCCTGGTTCCAACCATTTGGAGAAAGAGACAAGGAAGAGTACAACTGGAAAAGCTGGAGCGCTGAGAAGAAAAAGCCAAATAGCCTCAGGTTAGCCAACGGAAAATCAGGAAATAGAAAGCTAGCTGAGGGACTTTCATCTTGTCACAACAAAAAGCAGGAAACTATGGAAAAAGGGAAACGACATGACCCTGAAGCAACCTGGCACGGCACGGACTCTAAGGGGCAAAAGGGAGAAATCGTTAGTACCCCGGAGCCTGAAGCTGTGCTATAAAAGGAGGAAGGGGTCCATGCTACGGGGGATTTCGAATTCAGATGAAGAGATAGAGAATTTATTTACGATTAGATTATTTTAAGGCATGCACAATTGCTTTCTGAAGTCTCATAAAATTGTAGAAAACACTCTGTAAACGTAAGAGAAAACAGAGGAACCGTTCCCGGTATCCCAGAGACAGCCACTACAGTACATGCTCGGATTCAACAAATTCAAACTTTGCAGGTCTTTAAAGCCTAAATAGCTATCAAAGTCTGTAACTTTTAAACTCAGTTGAACCTTGCACCACGTCTTAGTGAGCATTGTAATCACAACTAAGGGAAATTAATAAAATACAGCTCACTAATTAGAGGATCCCTAACTTGTTCTTACATTATATTTCACTTATTGTGTATTCCTTTACTGTTAAAATGTCATTCAATATGGATATGCTTGCTCTGTTAGCTATTTTTATTGTAGGAAGCCTGTTTTGTGCACCAATCGATTCTTAAATAGCCCTTTAGCTACGGTGAATCGAGCCCAGTCCACCAAGAACATTTTCATTCGGCCTAGGATCCTTGGGCCATAGTGCTGAAGAAAAAAGGCACTCTCACATTTTGGCGACTCCGCTGGGGACTGGGTAAAGAAAAGGGAACAAGCAATCCCTTTGCAGAACATGCTTCCAAGACAAAGGAACAGTAAAGGTGCTAATGTGCCACCCACGGCCTCTGAGCCCGTGGGAGAAAACGAAGTGGCCTCCAGGCAAAGAGGCGAGGTGCCCCTAACAGAACAGGAGGCCGTGTCAGAACAAAGAAATGCAAGGCAGGAGCTAGACCCTATGGCTCAGATGACTGCAATGCTGAAAGACTTGTAACAAGAAGTTCGTCTTCTCAAAGAAGGCAAGACACAGGAAGTCAGAGACAATGCCCCCCATGTGGGCAACCGAGATAGAACCCAGCCAGATGGAGGGTCAGTAGTGGGAGGAGGAACTAACCCCCAATACCTAACACTGGCAGATGTCAGCGCCCTCCTAGACCAAGAAAGGGAAAAACTTTCCGGGATCCCCAAGCAATTTTCTCGGGATCCCCCATTCCCACCAGAACTCCTTGGCAAGCCATACCCCAAGGGATATGAGCCACCAAAGTTCCATCCTTTTGATGGAAGGAATGGAAGTGTAGTAGAGCACGTGAGTAGGTTTGTCCACACTATGGGCCCTTAACAGGAAACCGAGAGCTGTGCCTAAGAGAGTTTGCTAAGTCCTTAGTGGATAGGGCATACACTTGGTACACCACATTGAGACCTGGGTCCATTAAGACCTAGGACGAAATGATGGAGAGAGTTTGTGCAAAATATTACACTGGTGAGGACAAGGTCACTTTCCAAAGCCTTCGAATGGTAAGGCAGAGGCCTGGAGAGGACCCCGTCCAGTTCATCAAAAGATTTGAAGATGTGTCCCTAGACTGCTATGGGGACCATAAAGAAAAAGAACTCATAGAGACTTGCATCTCTAACATGCTTTTCGATTACAGACTCAACCTCAAAAATTTATGTATCACATAGTTCGCTGACCTATTACAGAGGACGAGAACTGTGAGGGCGAAGAGGATGCCAACGTCCCAAGCCATGACGGCATCGGTGGGAGAAAAAAGGAAGAGGCCTGATGGAAAAACGTTCGAGGAACCATCTGTGATCCCATGCACTATAGAAGAGTTAGACCATGTCCTAGAGAATGGATTGGGGATGGAGTGGTTAGGCCATTCACTATATCCAGGCCACCAACTGAGGAAGAAAGGAAAAATCATTTGGTTTGCAGGATTCATAATTATGTTAAGCATTCCACCAAGCATTGCTGGACCCTCCGCAGGCTCTTTCATAGGAAGCTAAGAGAAGGAACCCTGGAGCTCACCCAGAAGGAGCCAGAAGTACAAAGGAACCCTCTGCCCAACCACAAAGGAAATGGGGTGGTGGCTGTAGTAATCCACGGGAACTCGGCAGAAGCAGAAGAGCCAGAAGGATCCTTCAACCCGAACACAGTTAGAACCCTCCAGAAAAATCCCAAGTTTAGGTCACTATTTAATCAGCAAGGATTTGGACCAGAAGCAAGGAGGGTGGCCACGGAATCTCTCATGACTATAGCAGCAGATTCAGGAATGGAATGTTTCACAACAGAATCACATGCCAGTCGAGCTTTCTTAGAGACAACCAATGCCATAACCTTCACTAATGAAGACAAGGAGGTTGAGCATCCAGACCACTGTAGACCTCTTTATCTAATGGCCACTATAAACGGTGTCCAAATCAGAAGAACACTGGTGGACACAGGGGCGTCACTCAACCTCATATCCCTAAGTACCTTGGAAGCTGTGGGCCTAGCTGGGAGGAGGATCCTAGGGGCTCCCATGGAGATAACCGGGTTTAGAGGATCAGCAGAATCAACCGAAGGATATATACAGTTGGCCCTAAGAGTGGGGCCAATAGTAGCCTTGACCAGATTTCATGTAATCAACTCGGAAGTGTCCTACCATGTACTGCTGGGACGGCCATGGCTCCATAAGCACCGCCTTATACCATCCACATACCATCAGTGTGTTCAGGGGAGATTGAATGGGAGGCCTGCAAGGATCCCTGCCAACCATAACCCTTTCAGCCAAGGGGAAGTAAACTTTGTAGAAACAATGTTCTATGATGAGTTAGAACCTGATGATGAGAGTCCCATGCCAGGGACCCCAGGAACACTTATCTTGGAAAAAGAAGAAGGAGGAGGTGCCCATGACTTGAGAGACCTCCTGAGGAGAAAAAGGCAAAAGAAGGAGCCCAGCACCTCAGGATCCTGGGAGTGTATAGTAGTATAGGAACCCAGGGGAAGGTTAATATATCACTTGTGAAGGTGTGTGGGACCTGAGTGCATAGTGCAAGAAGGTCCCGGACCACCAGAATGTATGATAGCCCAAGAGGAAGTCCCAGAGGAACCAGTCAAAGAGACACAAATCCAGCCTGAGGAAGAATTGCGAGAAGTAAACTTGGGGTCTGAGCTGGGATCCCAGAAGCCTGTTTTCATCAGTAGTCAGTTGGCAACACAAGAAAGGGGGTCACTGGTGGCTTTGCTCAAAGAATACACGGATGTGTTTGCATGGACCTATGATGAAATGCCTGGTCTGGATCTTAGATTAGTGGTCCATGCCCTCAATGTAGACCTAGGAGTTAAACCAGTAATCCAACCAGCCAGGGTCTTTCACACTGATGTAGAAGCCCAGATAGCTCAAGAGGTCAAGAAGCTGCTAGCAGCTAGTTTTATCATGCCCATTTAGCACCCCAGATGGCTTTCTAACATAGTACCTGTGAAGAAAAAGAATGGCCAGATCAGTTTCTGTGTAGACTTCCGCAACCTGAATAAAGCATGTCCTAAAGATGAGTTCCCTCTGCCTAATATTGACCTCCTTGTGGATTCAGCTGCGGGAAGTTCTATGTTCTCATTCATGGATGGGTATAGTGGGTACAACCAGATTCGTATGGCTGCCAAGGATGCTGAAAAGAGAGCATTCAGTACACCAATTAGAAATTTCTATTACACTGTGATGCCCTTTGGCCTCAAGAATGTAGGAGCCACATACCAGCGAACCATGACAGCCATCTTCCACGACATGATGCATAAGGAAATGGAGGACTTTGTGGATGATATTGTGGTCAAGTCAAAAACTAGGACGGGACACCTTCAGGTACTTGAACAAGTTTTCAAAAAATGCAGAGAATACAAGCTACGCATGAACCCCATGAAATGTGCCTTTGGAGTATCTGCAGGAAAGTTCCTCGGGTTCTTGGTACATCACAGAGGCATAAGTGTGGATCCAGCCAAAGCTGCAGCCATTGCTACCATGAAAAGACCAACAATAGTGAGGGAGCTCAAAAGCTTCCTAGGAAGGGTATCCTACATCAAGAGATTTGTGCCAGGGCTGGCTTCGGCCACAGCAGGCTTGTCCAAGCTATTAAAGAAAGGAATCGAGTTCATCTGGGGAGCAGAACAACAGGAAGCCTTCCAAAGGGTTCAACAGATTATGAATCATTTGCCCACTCTCCAGGTACCAGTACGTGGGCGACCCCTGTTATTGTACTTAGCATCAAATACCCAAGCAATAGGAGCCCTGCTGGCATAAGAAGATGATGAGGGAAATGACCAACCTGTTTACTATGTAAGCAGGACACTCAAGGATGCCGAGACCAGGTATCCCAGGATTAAAAAGGCTTACCTAGTGGTCATTTACGCATCCCAGAGACTAAAGAGGTATTTCTCAGCTCACCAAATCCTTTTAGTGACTAAGTCACACCCCATAAAGGCACTCCTGCATCAACCTCTCTTAACAGGAAGAATAGCACAGTACTTGGTCCTGCTTTCTCAATATGACATAGGCCTCAGGACCCCCAAGGCTATCAAAAGTCAAGCCATAGCTGACCTCCTGGCACAATTCCCAGGGAAGGAGGAAAGCTCACTGAGTGAAGAGATCCCAGGCGAGGTAGCAGTTGCAGAAATCCAAGGAAAGAAATGGACAATGAGGTTCGACGGGTCAGCTATAGCAACCTCAAATGGGGTGGGATTTGTACTGAGTTGTGAAAATGGGGACACCATACCTCTATCTTTCAAGCTTGGTTTCCCCTGCTCCAATAATGCAGCTGAGTATGAGGCGTACTTGACCGAGTTAACTATAGCACTCAGTATTGGGGTGAAACACATGAGAGTACTAGGAGATTCCAATCTTGTAGTCTCCCAGGTGAAAGGTGACTTTGCATTAAGGGAACAAAGTTTAGCAGCCTACAGGACTTTGGTGCAGAGGCTAGAGCAGGAATTCCTGACCTTCAGCATAGAATACACAACAGGTTTGCAGATGCGCTTGCCACCCTAGGATCCCAAGCACCATTCAAGGGAAAAGACACTCTGGTCAGAATAGGAAGACAGGAGCATTCCATCTTAAAAATCCTCCAGAAGATATCCCTCGGAGAGTCCAAGCAATGGGGCTGGAGGAGTGAAGTGAAAGAAAAAATGAAAGATACAGGATTCGGAGAGAGTGTCAAGGAGTTGAGGGACTACGCTTTAATAGAAGGAGAACTATACAAGAGACTGCCCGGAGGGATCCTATCCAGGTGTATCAATGAAAAGGAGGGAAAGCTAAGGTTGGAAGTGCTACATACCCAAGTCTGCGGGACCTCAGAAAAGATTAGTCTATATAGGAGGATGTAGCGCATGGGATACTACTGGCCAAATATGAACAAAGAGGCAGCAACTATATAGGAGAAATGTTAAGAATGCCAATCCTCGGTGGACAAGGAAGAAAGCTATGCTGTATTTGTTACAGAAGATTGGATGACTCCCTTCATGGAATACCTGGCTCAAGGGATCCTACTAACTGACAGGGCACTGGCACACTAGCTCAAGAAGCTCGCAGTTAGATATTTCTTGCAAAACGAGATCCTATTAAAAAGGGGATACAACGGGGATCCCCTAAGATGCCTGGGACCAAGGGAAGTCAGGGAAGTAGTCAGGGAAGTCCATTCTGGTGATTGTGGGAGCCACCCAGGAAAAAAGAGACTCTACAAACAGTTACTACTGTAGGGGTACTACTGGCTAACAATGAAAAGGGACTCCGAGGAGATAGTCAAAACTTGCCACGCATGTCAAGTCCTCGGAGATGCAATCCATACTCACCCAAATACATTACAGGATATGACAGCCCCATGGCCTTTCCACACTTGGGGGCTTAATCTCATAGGGCCTATAAATCCTCCATCCAGTGGGTACATATGGATCTTGGCAGCCATTGAGTATTTTACAAAATGGGTAGAGGCCATCCCCTTGAAAAAGGCCACTGGAGTAGCTGTAGCAAACTTTATTCTAGGCCATATCATTACAAGGTTTGGGATCCTCAGGAGGTTGATAAGTGACAATGGAACCTCATTCATAAATAAAGACATGAAATGGTTAACTGAGGCTTACTACATCAAACATGGAAGGTCTACACCGTACTACCCACAAGGAAATGGCCAGGCAGAGGCCACTAATAGGGTGATATTGAAGATCCTTAAAAAAATTAAGTAAGACTATGGAGGAAAATGGAGTGACCACCTAGCAGATGTACTTTGGGCATGCAAGAGCTCTGTGAAGATAGCCACGAGATTCTCACCATTCTCTCTGGTCTATGGGACAGAAGCCATCAGCCCAGTAGAGTTAATTATTCCCACACCAAGAGTAGTACTTGAAGAAAGTCAGGAGGACACCGAGGACACAAACAATGAAAGGAGATTAGCAGACCTGGAAAGGATAGAGGAAGAAAGAGAGCTAGCCAAGAGAAGAAGCCAGAGGTACCAGCAAAGAATGACAAGAGCATACGCACAAGCAGTACGCCCGAGGACTTTCACTAAAGGGCAGTTGGTACTAAGGACAGCAGAGCATGTGAGAAGAAACCCACCGGGACCCTCCAAATTTGCCCCAAAGTGGGAAGGACCCTACATCATCAGGGAGGCCTATGATAGTGGGTACTACTACCTTACAAAGGAAGATGGGACAATCCTGACAGAGCCCATAAATGGGAAGTGGCTGAAACAATACTACGCATGAGAAGGGAGAGGTCTCAGTACACTGGAATCCTTTTGCCAAGCTCTCCAACCTGCTAAGTGTTTCTTTCCTTTTATGTTATATTGTTTAAGTAATTTTGTTCATAGATTCGTGGTAGAAGGACATTCTATGATCCTTACTATCTTTGTTGGATTTGCTGTGTTCCTTGAATGAAATTTATGTTTTAAAATTCAATGAAATTTCTTCTTTTTCTCAGTTATTAAATCCTAAGTATCACAAAGTCCTAACACAGACAAAAATCAGGGGAGGTACTTGAGGAAATCTTCTTGCATAACCCAGGATTACCCCACAGATAACTGCAAACAGTTAAGTTTAAATACATGGTCTAGGATCTCAGGCATATACTGAAGATACCTAGCCCAGTACTTGAAAAAAAAGAGAGAAAAAAAAAAAAGAAAACTTGCCAAGATTCATGAGCTGGGACAAATAAAATACGTTGCCCAATGTACCCAGTTCAGTACTTGCGCAACCAAGAAGAAAAGGGAGGATACCTGGGGAAATCTTTTGATGCATAACCCAGGATCGCCCCACAGATAGCTGCAAAGCAGCTAAGTTTCAAATACATGGTCTAGGATCTCAGGCATATACTGAGGATACCTAGCCCGGTACTTGATAAAAGAAAAACCTATCAAGTTCATGAGCTGAAGAAAATATATATATTGCCCAATGTACCCAGCTCAGTACTTGTATAATCAAGAAGAAAAGGAGTGGGTACCTAGCTGGAACTTGCAACAAAACTTGTGGGAATCACAGAATAGGATTCAGTAAAAAAAAAAAAAGAAGATAAGAAAAGAAGATCCACATGCCATTAAAAGGGATTAGAAGCAATATTTAGAAACCATCCTGAAG
Organism: Quercus ilex subsp. ballota; assembly: GCA_032727855.1. NCBI lineage: Eukaryota > Viridiplantae > Streptophyta > Magnoliopsida > Fagales > Fagaceae > Quercus > Quercus ilex. The sequence goes on along the minus strand of CM064916.1, from coordinate 51,922,901 downwards.
CACAAGTACATGGAAGCAATCTCAAAGCACAAGTGCAGATCTAAAAAAAAAAGAGCCAGAAGCAATGTTCAAACGAAGAAATAGAAAATTTATACAACCCCAAATTGTTTATACATATCCAAACCAACTAAAAAAAAAGGGAAGACTAAGAAAGGAGGCCAGCCAACAAAGAACTATCCGAGGAGAAAGCAAGGACAGCCGAAGAAGATAAAACCCTTTGCCTTTTAATCTTCAAGTCTTGTAAGTCTTGTGAGCATGGGCTAAAGCTTCCTCAGTAACAACAATCTCAGTATTAATGCTCTTAGAAGCTTGCTTCTGGAATAGTACTTGGGCCAAGGATCGCAGATACTCCAGCAAAAATGACAGGTTGAATTTGGCTTCCAGGAGATCCTGAACAACTCCCCTCCATTCCAAGAGTTTTTTCTTAGATAAAGAATCTAGTGAAGAATCCCTTAAGGAGATCAACACAGCACACAGCAGCTCCATCAAAATATTACCCAAGAATACTCCTCCTCTGAAACCAATGGTGAAATCCCCGTGACGTTTAAACAACCCTTCTAGCAGAGGTAGACCTTCCACAGGCACAGAGAACCGCAAGAAGCTGCCATAGGAAGGCCCGAAGTGGCAGAAGTGACTAGCAGGGAGGCTGTTGAACTCCAGACGATCAAAGCGAGCCAGAAAGGTAGAGAGCCTTGAGGCAAGATCTAAAGTAACCATCCCTAGAGCCTCCCCTATGGTTGCGTTACCACCTGAAGTCCTAGAGGAACCTTCAACCCTTTGAACAGAATGAGAGCCAGCAACCTGAGCAGATCCTACACCCCCCCCCAGGAATCACAAGTTCAGGATTCTGAACACCAGTATCAACTCCTGCGAAAAAAAAAAGAGGGGGGGGGGGCAGACTTAGCTTCTTTATTTTAAAAGAAAAAAAAAAGACAAAGAGCAAAAGAAGGTAGAGAAGAAACCAGTATCGACTTCCTGGGGCAGAGTTTCCTCCTCTTGCTCCTCTGACTTCGTGGAGGACTCTGAGAAAAAGCACATGGCAAGTTGAAGAAAAGGTGAGGAAGTCTCAGCAAAATGGCTGAAAGAAGGCAAGGGTATAGGGGGCTTTGCCATAACGAAGAATACAAGAGAAGGGAAGAAAAAGAAAGGGAATGAAGTAAGGACAATCAACACCCACCTTCAGAATCCTCCGATTCCAAAGAAGAGGTAGCACCAGAGATAGATCTCGCAGTGGCTTGGCCTGGAAAAAAAAGGGGGAGGGGGGGAGAAAGAAAGAAAGAACTTAGAGGAAAGGAAGAAAGAAAAAAAGGGGGTGCAAAAGAAATAAAATTAAAACGCTATTAAAAAAAAAAGGGAGAGAGAATGGCTCACCTGTTTGCCCAGATGATGATACGCCTCCCAAAGTCCTCATACTTAACCTAGTCTGAGGTTGCACAGTCTTGACAGGACTAGAAGTCTTTTCAAATTGAGGGCCTGGGGACGGGGGAAGCTTGGGAGCCTCAGGATCTTAGGCAGCCTGGACATCCTGCATTGGTTGCCCAGTCTCCCCAGCTATATCACCACTAGGAGCCTTCTCTTCCATGCTCTGAGCTGCAGCTGCAGCCACCTCCTCCTCCAAAGTCTTGCCAACCACGGGAGGAGAAACTTCCACCTAAAGAAGGAAAAGAAGGAGGAATAAAAGAAGGAAGGCATGAACAACAGGGCAATACGAATATATAACCCTTGAGAAATAAATAAGAGCAGGCAGCAGAAGACACAGATAAGGAAAACCATACCACATCTTCACCAGAAGATTGGCTTTTACCTTTCTTGGGATCTAGCTTACACTTGGACTGCAGAAAGGACAATCACTCATTAGTTCAAAAAAAAAAAAAAAAAAAAAAAAAGGAAGGAAACAATGAAACTGCAACCTAAAAGAGTAAAGGAGGAAAGAGGGCTTGCCCTTCTCTCTCTCTCAACAGGGTCTCCAAGTCTCTGTTGTTTACTACGGGTACGTCCAGAGGATCCTGAGAGACCATGAACTGAAGGACTCACAGGAGCCTGGAGAAAAGAAGACTCTACCTTAGTCTTCACCCAGCCCCTTATAGCCAAAGGTTGCTCAACTTCCTTCTCCTCAGCAAGTATCAACTGTTTCTGGGATTTCCCAGTCTTCTTTTTCTTTGTCTTAGGGCCAACGTCCTTTACACTCTCTTCAGCCGCGACCTCCTTCAACTTTTCCTGCTTAATTGTTTTTCCTTTACTCATGCCAACGGGAGTACTAGCACTTATGGCCTCTACTGCCCCTTTCTTAATCGACACCCCAGCAGAAGCACCAACAACAAGGTCACACCCCAACCAGTTCTCCGGGAAATATTGCGCATAAGTTACCCAACCTTCCCTGGAAGCATGCCATTCTACGAAACCAGTTTTGCTCCTCACAGCAGTAGAAACAACACCAACAGTAGGCAGGGACAAACGCTTGTTGGATGTTGGGGCAGAAGAAATGCCAGGGTTGGGAACTCTCCCAATTGTGTCAGAACCAGCATAATCAGCAAAGGACTTCTGAACCCTTCTCCAATAACCAGCATAACCACTGGAGGCAAAAACTCCTCTCTGAGAGTTAGGCACTACAAACTGAGGACTCCGTCGTGACCAATGAGAAAAGGCCTGAAGTCTCATGAAGGGATCCAAGGAAGGAAGAGAGGGAACTATGTCATTAAATACTGGGGGAATATCCTGATCAAAGCCAAACTGCCAAAGTACTCGATACGCCTAGTAATGGGTGTACCGCGGGCTAGTCGAGGAAAGCACAGGAAGCCAGGATGGACTAATACAAGCCAAGTAGGCTAAGCTACCTTCATCACTGTGACGTAAATCGAAAGTATTCCCTGTAGAAGTCAGAAAAGGAGATAACACAGAATCGTAAACAAAACCGGGGCCAAACTCCCGGGGGGGAGCGCCAATGCAAATGGCCTACTTGATCAAATAACTCAACCAAGTTAAGATTGCCACCTTTCAAACTCAGCCAGCAGAAAATAATAGGGTGGCTATCAGTTGAGCTGCCACAAAGCCCTTTTACCACATCAGGGGATCCTTGAAACTTATCTTTCACAAACTTTAAATTCCTACATTTTACTAAAGTAACTGAATAACGATCCCACATAAATACCTGGAGAATGGCGCAATGAAGCAAAGAAGTAATAACATAACAAGAATCACCTTCAGCTTTATCTCCATGAAGCTGATCCAATTGAGAATAGACATGGCCCAAAAACATGGGGGCTAGAGGATATTGAGCGCATTGAGCCAACTTAATCGCCAAGGGAAAAAGAGTGGACTTGATTCCATACCCAGGGAACTCACTGAACAGGAACTTGCTAAGCCAGAATGCAAGGAACACGGCACGCCTGACTTCCTTATCCTTCTCGCGCGAAAAAGTCATGACCCACCTACCCATCCTAGCCGGTTTCCCACCAGAAGAAGCAGTACGTCCACCAAAGTGAGCAAATAATTTTTCTTCCACTTTGAGATCCTCATCAGAAAGCTTAATATCAAAGAGGTTTTCATCCCCGAGCACCGGAAGAAGAAAATTGTTGACCACGTCCTCCAAGGTAACAGTCAGTTCACCAACAGAAAAGGAGAAAGTGTGCAAAGCAGGACACCAACGGCGCACCAAGTGCCTGAGGCCTTTGGCATCTCTGAAACCCTCAAGATTCCTGGAAGTAGCCACTGCCTTCAGGATACCGGCACACTCCAAGCGGCCCACAAACTCCGCGTCAGAAAGTTCTTTATCCACTAAAATGGGCCAGCCTTGGATCTTTCCAGCAACAAAATTGAAGAAGACGGGGACCGCTTCCCGAAGTCCTTGTCTGATTTGGAGATCAAAAATCTCCCTAGGGTCTGGAACTTGTGCAGAACCAACAAAACCCGCCTGACCAGAGAATACCCAGGCGTGAGGGGATGGAGGGGTCTCACCATGGGACACCCAGGGAAAGAATAAGCTAGGAGTATACCAGGGGTCTCGCAAAGGAAAAGCAGGGCGCCTAACGACAGACTCATCTTGTGTAGAACTAGAGGAGTCCTCACCTTCAAAGGGACTAGGAGTATGCTCCTTTCTTTTTCGAGAAGAGGAAGAAGCCATTGGAGCAATGGGTATCTGGAAAGAAGAAAGAACGTAGCGGCGAGACTGAGCGAAAGAAAAGAAAAAGGCTGGGAACAGAAGATTCAGGCAAACAAGGAAAAGGGTAATGAGAAAATGAAGAAATAGGAACAGTTAAGAGAAGACAATATGTGGAAAGACGCGCCAGTTGCTAGGAATTAAATTTGAAAGGGGAGAAGTTATCAACAGTTATTAATGAGTGTTATGGAGAATGTAAAAGTAGGTGGTGAGAGTGTTATTTCAACTCAACTGCCACGTCCCACAAAAAAAAAAAAGGGAGGAGTTACAAAAAGAGAAAAACAAAAGAGCCAGGATACCGAAGAAGTTTGAAGATCAGGATCCCCGTAGAAAAATCAAAACAAGAGAAAAATCCTGCAGAAAACTCACGCATGGGCTGCAGGCAACCCATGAGCTCGGGGGGCTAAATGTTGAGGTTCAAAATTAAATGGCCACAAATAGGCCCAAAGAAGTAAAAAACGTTGGGCCCATTTCATAAAAAAAAATAAATGAGTAATAAAACTAGAAAGGTTGGGCTCTCACAATAAAGAAAAGAGAGAAGAAAGAGAGAAAGGGGAAGAAGCCCAGAGGATCGGAATCCAGAGATCCACGAAAAAAGCCCAAAAACAGACAGAACCAGTGAACCGAAGAAAGCCCAGAAACAAGAACTGGGTCGGGATCCCAGAAACCTCCTAGAGGCAGGGGATCCCTGGACGCGCGAAGTGAAATTGAAGCAAATTTAAAGAGAGAAAAGAGACAAAAGGCACGCGGACCTTATGCCCCAGACACACAGTGGAGGTACAAAGCAAAACACAGGAGCCTGGTTCCAACCATTTGGAGAAAGAGACAAGGAAGAGTACAACTGGAAAAGCTGAAGCGCTGAGAAGAAAAAGCCAAATAGCCTCAGGTCAGCCAACGAAAAATCTAAAAATAGAAAGCTAGCTGAGAGACTTTCATCTTGTCGCAACAAAAAGCAGGAAACTATGGAAAAAGGGAAACGACATGACCCTGAAGCAACCTGGCACGACACGGACTCTAAGGGGCAAAAGGGAGAAATCGTTAGTACCTCAGAGCCCGAAGCTGTGCTATAAAAGGAGGAAGGGGTCCATGCTACGGGGGATTTCGAATTGAGATGAAGAGATAGAGAATTTATTTAGGATTAGATTATTTTAAGGCATTCACAATTGCTTTCTGAAGTCTCATAAAATTGTAGAAAACACTCTGTAAACGTAAGAGAAAACAGAGGAACCGTTCCCGGTATCCCAGAGACAGCCATTACAGTACCTACTCGGATTCAACAAATTCAAACTTTGCAAGTCTTTGAAACTTAAATAGCTATCAAAGTCTGTAACTTTTGAACTCAGTTGAACCTTGCACCACGTCTTAGTGAGCACTGTAATCACAACTAAGGGAAATTAATAAAAATACACCTCACTAATTAGATGATCCCTATCTTGTTCTTACATTATATTTCACTTGTTGTGCATTCCTTTACTATTAAAATGTCATTCAATATGGATATACTTGCTCTGTTAGCTATTTGTATTGTAGGAAGCCTGTTTTGTGCACCAATCGATTCTTAAACAGCCCTTTAGCTGCGGTGAATCGAGCCCAGTCCACCAAGAATATTTTCATTCGGCCCAGGATCCTTGGGCCATAGTGCTGAAGAAAAAAGGCACTCTCACACCATGTAAGTTCAAAAGTACAGTGACAAGATTGCCTCCATCATGAAACTAAGTCATACTATATTAAAACTAGGAAATGAAAAAAGGAGTTGATGTCAAACTTTAATTTAACTGAAGCTAATGGAGTAATGTTCTAAATAAAGTCTCTCACCTCTGAGAAATGGTACTCCAAGGGAGCAGGGAGGTTCTACAAATTCACCTAAAAAGGTTCAAACAACATTTCCCTCCATATTCATTGTGCAGTATAAATTTTGACTTACACCGAATATTAAATATGTCTAGAAAGGTATCCCTGGCCACTTCCAAATTTTAAATTAAATCTTACGTTTAAGTATCAGTATCATAGATATTAATCATACATCAAAAGTTTTAAAATAGGGTTCAATGCAAGGGTGTAGGGATTGAAAAGAGGAAAGAGTTTAATTTATGTTTTAAGAATACAAGGATGAACACCTATAGTTGTACAAGCTCATGGTGTAGAATTGGGTAGAACAATTAATAAGAGAAGCAAATCCTGATGCTCCAACCGGGATATCACTGTGAAAAAGGTTTTAAATGGTGAGGGAAGGATTGATATTGTTATCACAGATACTCAGGAGAAGAAACCCTTTAATGGACATGAAATTCTGTGCATCCAAAAAATATATATATATTTTTATATTGGCAAGTTACACATGCACCCCATTGATTTTGAACCCAACCTTAATGTCCACCCATTCTTGTGGGAGGAGGAAGTGCCATTTGTGAGTTTAAGTGCTCAAAACTTGCAAAGCATCCAAGCAAGAAGGAGAAGCAGATCAGCAGATAAAAGAGGGCAAAGGAAGTCAAGTAACTCAAGTATGCAGAAAACTGCAAACAAATTTCGGAATAATAATTGTATATAATGAAAATAAACGTAAATCTTAAAAAGATAAATCTGCCATGAATTCTCTAAGCAGTACTCAAAAAGAGAAATATATACCCTCTTGAAATTGTCAGAATGTTGGGCAGAAAAATTCTCTTCACTAGTTGCCCAGATTGCTTTATTGTTGGATATCCAAAAATATATGGCCTCTATTAGTTCCTTCAAAAGTTCCATCAACCAATCAACTTCAATAACACCATCGTCAGCAAGTTTTTCTAATTTCCTCAGTTCTAAGAACAGTACCTGATCATATCACACCAAAAATTGAAAACCATATAAATAGCAATTATGTAGAGAAGCAATTGTGTCTCTTCAAAAGAAACAGGTAACAGCTGTCTACTTTTTGATCAGGTCCTTTTCAATAAATTTTTTTACTCATGAGGTTTTAATTTCGAAATTATGCTGATTTTTATAGATGTTCTTCAAAAATAAAGGGTGACCTGAAAGGCAACAGAGGGCATCAGATCATGTTGATCATCAATGCAAGTTTCTGTTTTATTTGTGGAGCCAGTTTCCATCAACATCATTCTATGTATAAATTTTTGGCAGAAACAGTCTCTGAGCTGACTGGCAGCCTCTTGAATAAACAATATACAACTATCAAGTTCCTCCAGTTGAACACCAACTAAATGGCTTCCCACTGGCTCAAAATTGATATGACTAATGCTCCCAAATATATTTTCAATGATGATAGAGAAGAACTGTTCTCGTGTTGATAGATTCGCTAGAATAGAGACCTGTTGGGGTAGTGACTCTGCCAAATTGATTCTTGAACCATTTTTTTCAGCAGCAATTTTTTCACAGGTGATGACTCTTTCAAGGATGATAGTATATTCCACAAAAAGGTTCATGAGTCCACTGAGGATTGAACCTTCCATTTGAAGGGCAACTAGAGGTGAAGCATCCTCTATGATAGCCTGAAGAGAGGAAAAGATATATGTAAGAGTAAAGTCATACCTATAAAGCAAATATGACTAAGAAAAAGAGCATGTTTCATTTAATATACATACAAAATGGCCATATTTGGCTCCCCATTCAACAACAATTGTCATTTCACAATTACAAATCCTTACAGTGAAAAAAGTCAAGCACTAACATGACCTTGACTTCTTTATGTGTAACTAATTAGCATTTGTTCGAATGAGCTTATTTTCATCTTAAAATAGAATGTGAAACTTTTTGAAGCACCACATTTTACAAGGTAGAACTGTATTTTTGTACAATAAACCAAATAAACTCATCCAAACACACTAAACGAACTAACAGCTAAGTTTTTTTTTTTTTTTTTTTTTTTTTTTTTTTTTTTTTTTTGAGGAAAAATTAACAGCTAAGGTGATTGTTTGGTTGAATGTAATAATTTTCGTATTGAATTTGAAACCCCTTTCAGGTCTTATTGAAGAAAACAGAAGTATAAAATGCTTCTTACATTCATGAAAATTTGTAAATTGCAAACAATGAAAATAGCTTTGAAGCCATTATTATAGCTGACAGTTTAGGAATTTACTTAACAGGTCTTTCCAAGAACAATAGATATATTAGTTGTGTGCTTTGAGACCTATGGCAGTTTTTATTACTTGGTGAGAATTACTATGGTGGCATTGACAAACAACAGAATGAAATTGTATTAAATGAAACTCTTATATGTTATGTATTTATATTACTTGTAAGTTAAACTCAAGCATGGGATAATGTATACTTTCCTGGCTTTACTTTTCAAGCTAAACTAACAAGAAATAAAACAAACCTGTAAGTTTGTTACAAACTTACGGCCGCTGCTAGTGAGCAAGCAATATTCTGGTTGTTGCCCAACAGCCATAGAAGAGCATCCTTCATTTACTATTCCTGATACAAGATATCTACCCAAAACCCAAGGGTCTGTCGCTGTAAAGATACCAAAACTTTCTTATAGTGTTCTATATGTATTTGAAGAACCTCTTCCACACAAGGACAAATATTCTTGATCAGGTGAGGCCACAACTCTAATTTCTGAGTTTCTAACAAAAAGCAAAACAACATTGCAAACTACACAGCTTCTACCACTGTGGATAATCTTCCATTTATTTCTGAAATGGACTTAACAAATTTATTAAAGCAAACAGCAAATACTTTGGTTTCTTCACAGACCCACTGAATAAGTTCTGAAGCACAAGGAAAAGCTTCCCCATGTAACATTATGAAGCTCCTTGAGGCTTGAGAAATCATAGAAAACACAAATTTCGCCCTAATGTAAATCCCATATAAATACGTTTTTGAAGACCACAAGTCATGTACTCCAGTTGCAATACGTAAATAGTAATATTCAAGCAATAATTGAGTTGCAAGATGACTGTCACCAAGTCTGCAAAGTCCTTCTAGTGCCATTTGAAGTTCTGGTGCAGCTGTTCTTGTGTTTTCAGCCACCAGCGTCAACTGGTGTGTAAGCATGGCCTTCCTCTCACAAATTGCAGAGTTATATAACATTAACACATCTGATGGAGTATTGCCTTCAAACTTCAGCCTCTGAAAATTTTCATCCTCCAAGTCCATAATGTCCAGAGCTTCGTCTATCTTGTTTTCTGATAGGAGAAGATCCAGGGTTTCTGAAACATCATTAATGAGAGCATCTAACTCACTTGGCTGAGGTGAATCAATGCAAGCAGGTTCTTCTATAATCGATTCTATTGTATCTTCGGATAAAAATTCTAGATAGATGCCATCTACTAGTTCCTTCACAAGCTTTTTTGGGGTCAAAACATGGTTTTTCAGTTCCATAAGTTCATTCTCAACACCTTCTACTTCTTCGAATACTCTGCACATGTAAATAGCATATCTCACTAATACTTGCTTAAAAATCACCACCTCAATTCATCATATTCAAGTAACTATAATGACTTTATATGTGATTTAATTATGATTAATGCTATGGTTATTACAAACTTTTAGCTCAATTTTGTTACATATTAACAAACATATGTGGTGGTGCCTAGTGTAACGTATGGCACCCACGTATTGCGCATGTTGCAAGCCAAATTCAACAAATCTGGATAAGCGTGGCATCACTGGCATGACATCTTACTAGTCACACCAATTTGCTTATAGTAACCTATAAAGACAAAGTCTTCTTCCAACCCATTACCGTTGATAAGACCAGCCATGTGCATTAAATCACGAGTTATTAAAGGCAGAAATATCGTTTTGGCATTTCGTCCTCGTTATTTTCAACCCATAGTCAATTTGAACCTTACTGTCATCTCACTGAGTGAAGTTGAAAATAATAGGGACTAAATTGATAATGACCCCAAAATGCAGGGACCAAAATATTGTTTTCGCCAATAATTTAAATAAGTCACATTACTATTAAATAGGTCATGCGACCAAAAAAACACGTGAATGGTCTTAAGAAATATTCAGTCCAACTTGTAATAACTCTAGCAATATCCTAAAATTATACATAAGAAATGATATGCTAAGTCCACCCCAAAACTTTGAGAATTCTTTATTGTTGTTTCTACATAATCAAACAATGAAGAATAACCAAATTTGGCTCAAGTATTTTACCTAACAAAGGCTGAATAATTAGAAATGATGTTTCTCTGAAACTCTTCATTCGACGCCGCCTTTAGTTCGATAAGCTCCGAACAAAGATGCATAATGCCCTAAAAAAACCGAAAACACGACAAACAAAAAAAGCAAACTAATCATTCACATTTTTTTCTTTCTTTTCATAAAATTTTCTCGGCTACCAAGTAGTGGTGTATGATTAGATTTAGACCTTTCCAGTCATGGATTGGAGTTCGGAGTCGTCATCGTCGTCACAGTTGGTGGAGACGGAGGAGAAGTCGGGGCTGGTGTGAGACTGCGTTTGGGAATTTTCTTTTTTCCATTTACCATTAAATATTTAACATTTTTTTTAGTTGTCAGGTTCAAAAACAATGTATGAAACTAACATCTTGAGTTTATAAAACTCGAGATTATATTAGAACTTGAGCTTCTAAAGCTCGATTTCAGTGTTTTTGTGCTACCCTTATGTGGACAAATTTTCCACGTGGAGCCACGTGAAAATCGAGTTTATAAGACTTGAAATCTGCACACCATATATCACAAACACACACTTTCAAACAGCTCACTCAAACACTCTCAAAGTTCAAACACATTAAAACACACTCAATCAAACCCTCACTCACTCAAACTTCGCTTCACCCTCTCAAACTCACTCACTCACTCACTCTCAAGCAATCGTAGCCCATTGTCAACAAAAGTGTAGCCCACCGTGCTGAAGGTACTCACTCTCAAGCAATCGTAGCCCATTGTCAATAAAATTGTAGCCCACCGTGCCGAAGGTACTCTCTTTCTTTACTCAATACGTTGTTGTTTTTGCCTCTTAGATTCCTTTATCTCTCTCTGTCTTTCTCCAATTTTAGATTTTGGAATTTCATGATGTTACCTAGGGTTTTTCGTTTTTCAATTTCGGATCTTTTTGGGTTTTGGTGATTCATGTTTGGTTTCTGAGAAAAAAAATTGAGGTTTTAGGTAGGAAATGATCATTTGTCATTTCAGTGAAGGAATTTGCGTTGCATACAACCATGCTTTACTGTTAAGGTAAATTGTGTTTTCTCTGATTTTTAGGGTTGTTCAAATATAGAATCTTGTTCTGGAGTTTGATTCTATGCTCCTAGCTGATATCCAGCTGTAATATTTCAAATCTTTTATGCAGTGAACTATTTTTTACATCTTCATGTGAAATCGTTGTGTGTTGTGGTAATGCCTGATTTGTGATGACTCTCACACCAAATAATGTATGTCTGCCACTATGTATGATCTCACAGTAGCACTTTTTGCAGTATGGAGCCTCAGATCGATGAGGAGTCAGAGATCGTGCGACTTGGTCCAGAAGATGATTCATTGTTGATGCAACAATGAAATCATCGATCAGATGACATTTGGAATGGTGAGGTGAAATATCTAGTTCTATAATTCACAATATTGGTATCTTAACTAAGTAATATTAACTATCTACAAAATAAATAGTCAAACTCTTTAACCCACACCCAACAACAACTAATACCCAACTTCAATGACAATCAAATAAAAAAACCCTTACTTGAGATATGAATTTGTTAAGAGGGAAGAGTAGTGAGAGAGGCAATGTGGTGAGTGAGGCAGTGAGTTAGTGAGGCTGAGTGTTATGGGTGAGAAAGTGAGGGCTGATTCTATGTTTATAAAATTTTGTAGACTAATGCGTCTATGTTTATAAAATTTTCCCCAGCAGAACTCAAGTCTATAATACTCGAGTTCTATGCAAATTTTAAAAAAATATCAAGTTTCTAATACTCGATATGTATGAGTATAAAATGTTTTTTCCATAAAAAATTTGAGTCTCTAAGATTCGATTTTTATTTTGTAGAAATCGAGTCTTTAAGACTCGAGATCTATGTGGCATTTAGTCTAGATCAGCAGCTGCACAACAAATGTAAAGCGAGTTTTGAACAGTCAAGATTTATATAGCATCTCGAGTTTCTAAAACTTGAGATGCTATTTTCCTTAATCATTACAAACGTTGGTTAACTTACTACATTGTAGACCCTTACACAGCTAGTCTGCAAATATCCCCCTGCGTTTGGTTTTCCATGTCTCGGAATCGAAATCTTCTGGTCGAGGTGGAAGGAGATTCCATGGAAAATGGATTCCTGAGAAACAAACAGGAAAGCAGAATTCCAATTCCAAGCGATGAAGAAGAAGAAGAAGAAGAAGTGAGAGTGAGTTAATATTATTAGGTAGTGTTTTTTTGGATGTCTTCATCGTCGTTTTGGGATTCCATTGCCGTTTTGTGAAAGCTAAAAGCTTTGGTTTCTTTGTTGCCCTAAATCAATCTATGAGAACGATGCTCTCTATCTTTCTCTTTCAGTTTTATGTATCGGTTTTCTTAACAGGTGTCGGCCCCTGGGTCCCAACTGTATAGGAAATGGGCAAAAAATTACTTTTTCAGCTTTGGTTAATGTAAGACATGTAACTTGGTTTTTGTAATAATCATAGGACAAAAATATTCCACACACTTTTAACACATTTCTCACCATTTCACTTTTTATTTTCTACCCAATTTTACTTTATCAATATTTTACTCTTCAGGTGTGTTTAGATACCGCTTATTTTGCTGAAAACTGAAAATACTGTAGCAAAATAATTTTTAAATGTGTGAATAGTGCCGTGGAACCCATTTGTAGTGAAAGTTTTGTTGAAAAAGAGATTTGTGGGTCCCGTGAATAGTGCACAGGACTTACTAGAAGTGCATTACCTTTGCTGAAACGCACTTTAAAGAAAACACAGACGCAAGATAGTGCTTTTTAGCACTATCCAAATGCACAATTCATCTCTTTTCACTTTACCAATATCAAACTCACTTTCGTTCACTTTACCATTATCAAACCCACTTCCCAATTAAAAAAAAAAAAAAAAGAGATGAGGAAAAGTTCAAATCTTCAATGAAGGATTAAGCAATTATTTTGCGAGGTACAATAATTTTATTTTATTAAATTTATATTTATTTTTAAATATATTTGAATATGAGGTTAATCTTATTTTATTTGTATAACTTTTTTATATCCTAAAATATGATGTGGATTGTTTTAATCTTGTTTTAATATAGCACCAATAGATGACAATTTAGTTATAAGTGAGACTCATCAAGTTGTTAAAAGGAATTGTTTTAACTTAAATGAATTAATTCAAGAATGAACTATTATTTTATTTTATTTGTATCATTTTTTTTTTCATTTATCCTAAAATATGATATTGAATATTGATTATTTTAATCTTGTTTTAATGTAGCACAAATGGTTGCAAGTGAGACTCGTCAACTTGTTCCATTGAATTACTTTGACTTAAATGAACTACCTCAAGAAGGTACTATTATTATTATTATTTTTTTTGTAATCCATATATTTCATTTAACGTATAATATGACATTGATTTTTTTTTTTTTAATTCTTGTTTTAATATAGCACAAATTGATGATGATTTAATTGCAAGTGAGATTCATGGAAGTGTTTCAAGGAATTGTGTTGAGTTAAATGAGCTTCAGAATGATGGAAAAAATAATAACACATGTAGAGGGGAAATAATTGATTGGAATGAATGTCCAATAGATGAGATGGGGGGTTATTGAAGAATATGAGGATATAAATTCAATAGAAAGTGAATTTGAGCCTTTTGTTGGTCAATGTTTTCTTAGTGAAGAAGAAGTTTTCATTTTCTATAAAAACTATGCAAATCGAAATGGTTTTACAATTCGAAAAGATCGTTTGAAGGAAAAAAATGAAGAAATAGGAAGACGTAATTTCTTTTGTCATTAGGAAGGTAGGCAACCAAAAAAATTGGTGGATCTGTCTAAGGAGCAACGAAATAGGATGTCTTTAATATGTGGATGCAAAGCTCGTCTAACTATTGTATTGCAAAAGTCAATAGACATTTTTCCGAAAGAATGACATGTCACTATTTTTGATGTAGATCACAATCATGAATTGTTGTCATCTTCAACTATACGATTTCTTCTAGCCAATCGAGTTATCACTGAAGATGATAAAAATTGCATTCTCTTATACAAAGAGCTGGACTTTCGGTTAGAGAAATAATACGTGTTATGGAACTTAAGAAAAATATGAAACATGGACATCTTCCTTTTTTCTAAGGGGATATTTGTAATCTTTAAGTGAAAATGAGAAAGATGCATGCTGTAAATGATGCTATGGATCTCTTACAATTTTGTAAAGTTGCTAAAGAAAGGAATTCTAAATTTCAATATGCATTCACAACTGATGAAAAGAAAAGGTTAGAGCATATTTTTTGGTCTCACCCTCATAGTTTTGATTGGTACCAAAAATATGGAGATGTAGTTGTTTTGGTACCAAAAATATGCATTCTCTTGTGTTTTTTTTTTTTTTGGAGAATAGTATGGCATTGTACTTAAATGTTTGATTAGGTAAGTACTCTTATTGATTTTGACCAGTTGTGATCATGATATTTTAAATTATACTAATAATTGTTAAATATTCTTGAAGAATGAGCAGCAAAACAAAAAATCTTTTCATTATATTTGCTAACATGTAGAGTAGTAGAAGTGTTAACCATATATAAATTTCTTGTGTATACAACCAAAACAAATTCTATAAATTACAAAAATATAAGTATCTAGACTGTAATGTAAATGTAAAAGTTTACCTATAAATTACCAGCCATAGCCATTTTAATGTTACTTATTATTTTAGGCTTTGTTGATAATATTTAGATAGATACAATTGTAGGTTGTAGTTGTATGGCACCAACCAACTAAATTTACTTCTCAAAGATGAAAACCAACTAAATTTGATCTCTTTTTGAATTCACTATATGTAAAAATAAGGATTAGATGGATCAGATGAAGAATTTGGATTATAATACACTACACTTAAAAATTAAGAATTAGATGGATTAGATAAAGAATTTGGATTGTAATCAAATTAATATTTTTATCAACTTAGAAATTCTAGTAGATGGATTAGATGAAGAATTTGGATTGTAATCAAATTATGAATTATATGATATATATATATATATAAGTCTAATATTTGAGTAATGGAGTTTTATAACAGACTTTTTATTTTTTATTATTTATAATACACAGACATCAAGTATATTTGATTGTTACGGAACCTATTACATTTGAGCATATAAGCACTAAGTAGTACTAGTGGTGGCAAAATCTGACATGACCTGCGAATCCGACACGATTAACTTGTTTATAAACAGGTCATGGGTTGAGGTTAAACGGGTTCGGGTCATATTTGGATTGACAGGGCTAACCCGTTTAATAAACAGGCCGTGGTCGTGTTCAACATGCGAACCTATCTGACCTGTTTAGCTTATAAAGTTATTAGTTATTTTGATATTATTGCTTCATTAATGGTTTTTTTTATATGTTTATTACTATTTTTATAGTTATAATTGTATTTTAATTTTAGATATATGGGAGTTGATAAAAATTATATATGTTAGGTATGACCTATTAATCAAATATATTATTAAATGAGTCATTTGTATTGACCTTTACATGACTTGTTAATTAAATGAATTGAATGTGTTGGGTCAGGTTGACCTATTTAATAAATAGGTTGTGTTCGGGTTGAGGATTCCTGACATGTTTACTAAACAGGTCGGATTCGGGTCAACCTATATAGCCGAATACCCATGGCTCAACACGGCATGAACCCGACCCACGAACACGAATCGCACCCCGTTGCAGTACCCCATATCACCACATTATGATTTGTCACCGCATTAATTGCAATTTTTTTTTGAGGAGCATTAATTACAAATTGAGACCATATGCATTGTTTTTCTGGGAAACAAACATCTCAAAGCTCAATCCATAGATGCGAATGTTTGGAATGTTGCAACCTTAAACAAAAAGTCTAAGGTTAATATAATTTTATTTCAATTTGAATACATAATCCTTAAAGGAAATTGCATGGAGACATATTAAGCACAACAAGTGTAATTCAACTATAGTCAAATTAAGATTTGTATCATGTGAAGCAACTTTTATTTAGTTCTTTAAGATTTTTATCTATTTAGAAATTATAGGAGAAGAAAAATTATATATATTTTTTCTTAAAATCTAAAAATTTAAAAAATTTATAATTTGGTGAAGTCACTTGGCATAACTACTGTCTAAACATAACTTTTATTATATGTAATATGATATAAGGGATTATCGTTTCTTTCATAATTTTTTTTTTTGCCGCTGCGTAATTGCAGGGGATAGAACCCCCGAGCTGAAGGTTGCCAAAGGAACCGGGTGCCACTAGGCTACAAGGCCCAATGGCTTCTTTTTTTATTTTTTATTTTATTATTTTTAATATCAGGCTTTTAATACTTAATTATATTTTAGCATTAGTAACACGATGAAACATATATCTGTCATAGTCTCATCAATCACTATATTCAATTATATATTTTTATTAAATAAAAGGTTTTTTTTATACCCTTACCCAACACCTACCCACGTATGTCCCTTTGTTTTATTTTCTTTTTTTAATTTTATTTTTTCCTTTATTTTCTCATCCTCCAATTTCTTCGCAAATATCCGCTTTCTTCATCTCCTTTATTTGCTTTCCTCCACACCTTTATCTTCTTTCTTCTTCTACATTTCTCCATTTTCCTTCATGCACACACATCTTCAAAGAACCCACTCTCTCAAATTTCTCATCCATCCTCTTACCTGCCAATTGAAAAGCATTAAGAGTTAATTTTTCTGAATTTCACCCAAGACCAACTCCTCTCTCACTCTGTAACCCCAAAACCAAATTGGAATTGAAGTTAGATGGATGCATCGGAGCTACTCCTCGTCATCTCAACCGAACGGTGTTAGAAGATTCAAATCTAATGTTAGAGTGAGATTAGTGATTGTCCGATGGAGGTCCTTGTCCATACCCAGATGTTGTTGTTGGGTTCTAAGACTTTAGGTTTAAATGTATTAGAACTTCATTTTGTAATGTTGGCAAACCATGATCAAAACGTTTAGTCTTGTTTTAGACTTGTTCAAAGTATGTTTATGTGTAAAGTTGGAATCGAGTGTACTGCAGGATTTATTGTATAAATCTGTCAGGCTCGATCGATCGAAAATTAGGAAAAACAATATGCACGAGCTTCGATCGATTGAGTCTAATTTTCGATCGATCAAGCCTGATAGATTTACACAATAAATCCTATAGTACATTCGATTCCAACTTTACACATAAACATACTTTGACAAGTCTAAAACAAGACTAAACGTTTTGATCATGGTTTGCCAACATTATAAAATGAAGTTCTAATACATTTAAACCTAAAGTTTTAGAACCCAACAATTGCTATGATTTTCTCTATATGCCTTTTTTGTGTTTTTTGTGGTTATAGAGTGGGGATAAATGTGGGAGTTCATAATAAGGCTGAGGGTAATTTAGAGATAAAAAACACGCTTTTTCAATTTTGGGTTCAAGGGCATTTTGGTCCGGTTGCAAAATGATTTGACTTTCTTCATCTAAACTGACACACGCCTAATACATATCCAGCTTTTTTCAAATCCTTAAAAAAACATGAATAATTTATTTGAATTTTTATCACATTAATGGGTTCTGTACAGCACCTGTTAACAACACCCTATAAATATAACCTTTGGCACCTGCGCCAATTTGCCTAGCGTACGGTGTCGTTTGATTTTTATTTGAATAATATATTTTTTTTGGGAGAAAATATATGGTTAGTCCCTAAAATTTATATGTTAAGATCTTTTGGTCCTATAAAGTTTCAAAAGTAAGTACTATTAGTCCTTCCATTTGCTTCTTTAAGTTTTCTTATTTGTTCATTAAATTAAGGGTCCCATAAGTTAGGGACTTAACTATTATACTAATTCAGTCCTAGTGATTTATGTGTAATATAGTGGGAACTGGGAAGAGCAAATATATAAAATTGTAAGCAAAGAATTCTCGCTTAAAATTCTCTAACCTTCGGGGGCAATTGCAATGCGTTGACAAACGCTATTGCAATTTGTAGATATCGAAAATAAAATTTTTATATGATTAAAAATTGTAAGAGTTTCCTAGTTTTTTATTTATTTTTTAGAAACAGAGTTTCCTAGTTAAGTCCATAGCATTCTAAAGGTATTAACTGACCCTAGTTTGAAGATTAAAATCCTTAAGGATTCGAAGTTCTCTTCTCTATGGTTTTAACAAAAGTCTTATAAATAAGATATATGACATTGGTGGTTGGCCTTCAAAACAATTGTGTAGTATTACAATAGTTTGCAAAACCCAGGTTGTAAGAATCCATGATTATGTGGTGTAACGATTCTTGAATTAAAAAAATAAATTTTACTTGCTATAACTTTTGCTAACTAACAATTTGTACTTGAGTTAATAATAAGTATTTCAAGAGAAGTTGGGTTAAATTTTTTTTTTAAGTAAACAGTAATACTTATTAGAATACACACTAAAATAGCAATACTAGTGTTTTAAACTGGGTTTATAACACATTATATAATCAGAGTACAATTAAAAAATAGTTTTAAATTATATGGACCCCCCTTATATATGCTTAAGGTATTAAAGAGGAGTTGTTGGGTTCCTAAAAAATAAGTGGAGTTGTTGAATGCAATAGTAGATTTGAAATCTGATTTGAGACAATTGATAGAAAATTAGAGTAGATTAAATTAATCCTTTGAATTTTAGTTAATTAG
Organism: Quercus ilex subsp. ballota; assembly: GCA_032727855.1. Lineage (NCBI taxonomy): Eukaryota > Viridiplantae > Streptophyta > Magnoliopsida > Fagales > Fagaceae > Quercus > Quercus ilex. The sequence goes on along the minus strand of CM064916.1, from coordinate 51,903,951 downwards.
TATAGATTGATTGGATAAACCATTGATTGATTGATTTAAAACAGATACATGCAACTTGTTCATTTATTTTTATTAAATCTTTTTTAGTAGCAAGTTGGTCAAGATATATCTCGTATTAAGGTTCATTGTAGGAGCTAGGAATATAATATGCTTGCCGAAATTTTCAATGTTTTCTTTTAGTCAACTTCAACATGGAAGCTTTTTGATAGAAGAGTTGTTTATGGTTAATGTTCACTTCACACCATAGACATATATATTTTCTTCCTTACAGATCTGAGCTGTAATTGATGGAGGATCTTCTTGTTTCAAGCTGGTGTAAGGATCGAGCTGTGCCAGAAAAGTATATATTCCCACCGGAACAAAGACCAGGGAAGCTTATTGATGTTCCTGTAGGCAACAATATTCCAGTGGTTGATCTTGGGGTTTCATGGTCAGACTCAGATAATTCAACAAATTTTCAAAGCTAGCCAAGACTTTGGATTCTTTCAGGTTCCACCCACATCTTTTTTTCTTTGAGATAATGATTTATTCCTAGTGGATTCTTGGCATCAAACATGAACAACTTTTGGCTACATTTTCCTATCTGTATATAATTGTGTTCTATGATGATTTGTACCATCCGGTGGAGGCAGGGGCCACCCATGCAGTCCCCGGGTTCTCCGCAATTTTCCCTTTCCCCCATTATTTTATTATAATAAATGTTTAGATTACTTCAAGATTTTATATGTATCCCCTTCATTTTTAGAAAACAAAAAGAATCTCATTTTTTATTTTTTTTTAAACTAAAGATAAAAAAGGGACTAGTAACTAGTCATTGTTTTTACTACTCTTGACCCACTTTTTTTTTTTTTTTTTTTTTTGAGAAAACTCTTGACCCACTTAAACTCTATTATGCATAGCGTGGAACCATCTAAGTATTTAAAGGCTAAAGCATAATGTATTAAAAAAGAAAAAGTAAAAAAAAAAAAAAAATCTATTTTGTATATATTTTTTTTTCCTTTTTAAAAACAAAAACTTTTTTTTATTTTGCATTCAAAGGAATTGTATATGTGTGTGTGTGTTTAATTAGAAGAAAATATGCTATAATTTTTATGGTTCAAAGTTTGGGACATCTTCTACTCTGTAATCCTTAACATTTATTACTTTAAAAAAGTGACATTTATTTTTTCAATTTATTTTAAATTAATTGAATTGTGTACATTTCCTTTAAAACTATTGTAATACTCTAATATGTAATATTTTGAATAAAAAAAAAAAAAAAATCTTGAATTGAATAAAATTTTAAAGAAAAATTACACATAACTGCAGGAAAGATTTTTTTTTTTTTATTATATAAAATTTTCTTTATACAAGAAAATAATAATGATAATAAAGCATATTAAGTATAAATGTTTTAACCAATAAATGTGTATATATATATGTGTGTGTGTGTGTGTATGTGTGTATTATTTTGTGAATTTAAAAATTATAAATATATTTAGATTGACCCTTGAAAAACATTTTCTGGCTCAACTACTAATAGGTGATCAACCATGGAGTCCCTAACCACTTAACGGATGATGCCATGAGTGTTTTTAAGGAGTTTCATGCAATGTCTGGCAAGGACAAAACAATTGAATGCTCAAAGGACCCCAATAAGAGCTGCTCCGTCTACACAGGCAGTCAAAATTATGCAAAAGAAAAGTTCCACCTCTGGAGGGATGGATTGTTACACCTTTGTAATCCTCAAGAGAAATACATCCAATTTTGGCCTGAAAAACCAACTAGATATCGGTAAATCCTCATAGTCATAGACATGTAAATTAACTTGTTCTATTATGCTACTGAACCTTTTTCATATATAGAACATAAATGAACTACATCATGATGTTTCATGTAACCTTTTACAGAGAAGTTGTTGGGCTATATACAACTGAAGTAAGGAAGTTGGGGTTTAGAATTTTGGAGTTCATTTCCCAAGGCTTGGGAATCAGCCCTGGTCATTTTAGCAGTGGACTTGCTGAAAATCCAAGACTGTTGGTCAATCACTATCCACCATGCCCGGACCCAGGTTTAACCTTGGGACAGGGCAAACATAGAGACCCTAGCATCATCAATATTCTTCTTCAAAGTGAAGTATATGGGCTTCAAGTCTTCAAGGATGAGGAATGGATTGGTGTTAAACCTATTCCTTATGCTTTTGTGGTTAACATAGGTTATCCTTTGCAGGTACGCACATATATCTTCACAAGCTCTTAGTATATATAATGCACTTAGTTTGTTTTTGGGAAGGATATACTAGCTTATTTGTAACTGCAAGATGTTTAATTAGTGAAAAACTGAAAATTAGCTGATAATCCTTTGATTTGTGGTACTTCACCACATTGATTTTGGATTATGAAGGCATTAGGTAAATAATTGTTGGGCAACACATTATAGTGCAATAATCAATCTAAGTTATTTACACGATTATGGAAAGATTTAATTATAGGCAGTCTTTTTAATTTGGGATATCATATAAATTGTAACAAATAGTACCGTATATATAATATTATATATAGTCATATAAAACCACCTTGAACTTCAGGGTACCTACACTTTGCACTCCAAACTATAAAAACTTGTGATCACAACCCAATTGTAGCAAACTTTGCAAATTGCATCCCGTAGCCTGATTGACAATTAAAATTAATAATCATACCTGAATAAAAAATAAAAATGTGCAAGTTAAATAGACCATAAAAATTTAGTACATGAATCGACTATAATGGCAAAACATAGAATTTATTTCTTTACAGTCATGTAGCTTGCATGCTATCATTAATTTCAATATTCATTCAAGCTAGGAGATGCAAATGATCAAGTTTGTTACAATTGGGGTGGTGAATGCAAGATTTCATAGTTTAGGGTGCAAAGTGTAAGTACCCCATAGTTTATGGTATTTTTTTGTGATGTACTTTTTTTGTTATAGAAAATATTATTGTTTCTTAATTATTGCGCTTGAAATTGTGCTGCATTGAATTGTAGATTATCAGTAATGGGAAGTTGAAAGGTGCTGAACATCGAGTGGTGACAAATTCAAATTTAGCTCGGACAACTGCTTCCTTCTTTATTAATCCATTAGATGAAACAATTATAGAACCAGCAAAAACTTTGGTTGATGCAAGAAATCCTGCGATCTATAGGTCATTGCTATACAAAAACTTTCTTATCAAATATGTAGCTGCCTCCGGCAACACACAAGCATTAGAGGAGGCTTTAAGTAGTAGTACTGAATAGAGGGGGGAGAAAACCTATTGTGCTTTATCAATCTATGACCATTTGTATCAACAAGAAAATATTAATTGGATCATCATAATAAATGTATTTGTCAACTCTTGCACTAATAAAATATGATTATTGTCATTGTCTTTTTTTTATGCATTAAATTTTAGTGCCATGAACCTTCTAAAAAAAAAAATAGTGTAGTGAACACCAATTGAATATAAGATTATGAATGCAATGTAGTAATAAATTATGGATTGACAAACTAAATAAAGACATATAATTGATTTAGCAAATAATTAAATAAATAAAGGTAGATAATGGTCATTTATATTGTGAGATATAGCTCTCATGTTGAAAAACATATGTGCGCAACAAAATGAATTATTACCCAAAACCTAGGTGAGATACTACATTTGGTTGATTTTTTAAAAAGAATACCCAATAACCCAATACTAACTGTATTGTATTCTTCCTCAAAAAAAAAAAAAAAAAAAAAAACTGTATTGTATTATGAGTATATTTTTTAGGTTTGATTTGATTTGATTTGATTTTTTAAAAAGAATACCCAATAACCCAATACTAACTGTGAAAACCCTTCTAATCATGTCTTAGTTTGTAAATTAAAAAAAAAAAAAAAAAAAAATCCAAAATAGGTTTATTCCAACCGGTAACTTTGTATTTTAAATTTCTGATAACTACTTAAAAAAAAAAAAAGGAAATTTGTTTAAGGGTAATTTTGAAAAGATGAGACAATAAATGATATCTCCTTGAAAATTTGGATTTTTATTTTATTATAAAAAAAGACATTAGTAGATTATTCTCTCTTTCTCTCTATTATTGTGTTGGTAATTTCCATCCTAACAGGATTACCAATATTTCCAAACCCCTTAAACCGAAAGGTAAATATCAGATCTCTCTCTCTCTCTCTCTCTCTCTCTCTCTCTGTGTTGCTTTCTTTCTTTCATTTCCTTAAGAGACAGAGTACTAGAATCAAAGAGAAATGGTAATGAAATGAACACTAAATATGTATATCGTGAACCATGGCCATGCAATGCACCCATTTCAAGGCCCTTGTCGTTGTTGGAAACCAGTTGTTCAATTTTTGGCAGTTTCTAAGCGAGATTCACAATTTTTAAGAACCCATATCATTTTTTTTTCATCAAGGAATCAGGTTATATATATATATATATATATATACATCTATCTGATAATGTCGAAAAATCGTCAGTAAGTCACATAGTACTCACGTGCTCGAGACAACACCTGCACAACATAGAACAAGAAGGCCTTAGGAGAGTACAGGTGTGGTACCGGCCAAAGACCCTTCGAAAGTTAAGTTAGAAATCTTCTCACAACCCTAGAGTGCTAGAGTTGGGGTCAATTATGCATACCTTTGTTTAGGAGTGCTTCTGGGTTTTTATAGTAGTGTAGAACCAAATTTTCCCTTTCTTGGGGAAGATGAATTTTTCCTTATAAAGAAGATCCTTATTAGAGCACACATTTTATGGGATTTGTTAGGACATATGTGTTTCACATACTAAGAACATATGTCTTACTTATTTATGTAAATTGGCTAATCCTTTGACAAAACGCACTCTACTTGTAATTGGGTAGATCTAGGTGTTTTTAATACTTTAAGAAACAATGTTTCAAGGTCAAGTATTGAAGTCATCAAGTCTGTCCAAGAGAAAGCAAGTTGAAGTGCAGAATTTTTAAAGCTCGACACCTCTCGATAGCTACCTCGACACCTGCTATCTGTCGAGATTTAAAAAGTCAGAATTCCAAATCTGATTTTCTTGGGATCCGTGAATATGTTTTTGGGACTTCTTTTCTTCTAACCCTAAACATATAAAAGGATTATTTTAAGAGCCGTTTTGGTAGACACAAGTTGTATTATCATTGAGCAATCTCTGTTTATGCAAATTGTGCTCAACAGACGAAGTTCTTGACCTAGTTCATCTTCCATTAAGAAGTTGCTGTGTCTTTGCACCACAGGGTTTTGTAACCAAGCATCTTCCTGCTATTCATCACGTGGATGAACTGAAGAACTTTGCAGCCAACCTTTCTTCCTCAAGTTGGTGTTTCTGAAGTCGCGTACTGGGATCCGCGCATTGGTTAGTCACGTACTTGGGAGCCGTGCATCAAAGGTGGAAATTGTCACTACAGATCAAGTCCAATTGGGTATTGGGGTAAGGGTTCAACTGTAGGTTGGTAAGGTACTTGAGATTCCTTTCTTGTAACCGCTTGATTTGATAATAGTGGAGTTTCGGGAGTGGTGACCTGAAAATCACCCGGTGGGGTTTTTGCCGTTAGGGTTTTCCCCATTCGTAAACAAATCACCGTGTTATTTATTTTCCGCTGCATATTTAGTATTTGGTGATTTGTTTGTGCTTCCACAAAATTGCATGCTTAATTGGTTAATTAACAACTTGGCTAATTAATTAATCAATTAGGGTTTATCACAAGGGGTCATTCAGATTGTGACCTGTCAAGTGGTATCAGAGCAAGCACACTCTGATTAGGTCTTAATCTTAGCTGTGTTGATCCATTGACCCCTGTTTGTCATGGATAGAGGACAATCCTTAATCATACCTCCTTTATTTGATGGCACTAACTATGCATACTGGAAAGTACGCATGAGAGCTTTCTTGCAGTCTTTAGTTGAGAAGGTGTGGCAAGCTGTAGAGATTGGCTGGACTAAGCCAAAAGAAGAACCGGCCGATTGGGACGATGCTAAGATCAAGGCGGCCAACTTCAACAGCAGAGCGCTGAATGCTCTTTTTAGCGCAGTCACCAATGAGGAGTTCAAGAAGATATCCTCAACTGAAACTGCTAAGGAGGCTTGGACCATCCTCCAGACAACCTATGAAGGGACAAAGGCTGTCAAAGACTCAAAGCTTCAGAGGCTCACTACAAGCTTTGAAGAAATTAAAATGGAGGAGGATGAGTCGTTTGATGAGTTCTATGCCAAGCTCAAGGACATAGTGAACTCAGCCTTCAATCTTGGGGAAACCATCCCTGAACCCAAGATTGTAAGAAAAGTGCTCAGATCTCTACCTGAGAGATTTCATGCCAAGATTACGGCAATTGAGGAATCAAAGGATATAGACAAGATTCCTTTGACTGAGCTGGTTGGAAACTTGCAGACCTATGAGATAGGTTTATCTAGGATTGGCAAGACCAATAAAGGCAAAAGCATGGCCTTGAAGGCGAAGAGCAGTGATACAGATGAATCTTCCGATGATGAAGATTCTAAGATGAAGTCCTACATTACTCGGCAATTCAAAAAGTTCATGAAGAATGCCAATGGAAGGAGCTTCGACAAGGACCGCAGGCAGTTCAGTTCTTTTCAGTTCAAAAGCCAAGACAAAGGGAAGAAGGATGCTAGGGAGGCCGGTCAGTATACTGTTCCCGCAGGACCAAAGTGCTTTGGTTGTCATGGGTTCGGACACATGAAACATGAGTGTCCTACATATCTGAAAAGCATTGGGAAAAGCAAGGCCCTTGCTGTGACCCTAAGTGACACTGAGCCTGAAGACGATTCCGACAATGAGGATGACGGAATCCTAAATGCCTTCACTGCCACAGTCAATCCTATTGAAGGGATTGTTGAAGAAGTGGATGAAGAAGAAGAGTTGGTGGAGTCCAAATTTGAGAAGATGGATGATCAAGATGATATCCATTCAGCCTATGAGAAGCTTTACAAGCTCTCTGAAAAGCATGAGAAATTATATAGGCTGGCCACCAAGAAGCTCAGTGAAGTGGAACTCGATCGTGAAGAGCTGTCCACAAAGTTTGATGAGGCGAATCAAACTATTGGAGCACTGAGATTTGAGAACAATTTTTTGGCTGAGAAGACCAAGAAGCTTGAAGTGGAGCTGTTTCAAGTCAGAGCTCAACTGGAGAGGACCTCAAGTGCAAAGCTTGATGAGATGCTTAGCAATCAAAAACCTGCTTCGGATCAAACTGGTTTGGGGTATGGTATTTCTTTCTCTAATACTGCTTCTACTAGCAATACTATTTTTGTTCCTGCTGCTAATAACATTGAAATTGAGAACCCTAATGTTAAAACTGAATTAGCTAGTGAGAACTTAGACAAAGGAAAATCTATCTTAGGAGCACCCCCTAAGCTAGACAAGAAAGATGCAAAGAACCCTAGGGCTAAGAAGGCTAACTCTCAAAAGCCTAAACAAAAGAAGCAGCATCTCTGTCATTATTGTGGAGCTGCCGGTCACACTCGACCAAATTGCTATAAGTGGTTAGCCACTCAACAGAGCAATGGCATGATAGCATTTGGAAGCCAATCTCAGCTTCAATCCTCTCTTGCTCCTCTTGGAGATCTTCTGAAAGCCCTCATGTTCCTTTCGAACTTGAACGGTTTAAATTCTTCCCCCTCACCACCTGTTCAAGGATTCTATCAAAGGAAAGGTTCTTCCAAGGAGTGGAAGAAAAAGGACTCTAAGTGATTTTATCACTTTCTTCTCCCTTCTTGTTTTTCTTTTGTGTGTTGCATTGCTTATGTGTTTTACTTTTCTGCTGAGTCAGTCTAGTTTTTGCTTTGCTTTGTTCAACATGTTTTTGTTTGTTTATTTTTCAGTTTTGTTCATTTTTTTTTTAATATAAAAATAAAAAAAAAATTGAAAAATCAGAAAAATACAAAAACAGTGTGTGTTATGTGTACTTTGGTATTTGTGTACCTTGGATGGCCAATGAAACAAAGTTTCTCTAAACTTTGTATCTCTTGTAGCTTAGATGAGCATCTCTATGCACAACTAAGAAAGTGAGCTTTGTGGCTCTTGTTTGTGATGAGTAAGATTAGGTTATCTCTTAAAACTTAACACTCATATCACTCTTTTTGAAGGGTAGGACTAGAAAATCCTAAGAGAAAGACATTAATGACCATCTCACCACTGTTGCCCGCCAATCATAGTATGACACCTGTATGCTTCGGCATAGCAAAAGTGCAGTGTCATAGACACCTGTATGCTTCGGCATAGCAAAAGTGCAGTGTCAAAGACATTCGTATGCTTCGGCATAGCAAAAATGCGATGTCAAATGCTTAACATCTTGGGTATTTCTTTTCTCTCTTTTTATGCCCATGCATGATATGCTTAAAAGAAAAAAATATGCAAAGAAAATATAAAGCAAAAAGATTAAAGATGCTTTAAATATGATTGCAAGCGTGTTTTCTAGGAGATGTGGGAGTTATAGGATGTACCTTGAAGGTGATAGTCCCCATCAAACAGTTATGATTGTGTGTGAGTTAAAAGCTATTTACTCATATCTCAGATCGTCATAACATGTATACACATATGCAATCTTGCGATGTTTTTCACACACAACACACAATATTCTTTGCTACTTTTGATACATGTGCAGGTACAATGTGATTTGGCCATCACAAGTGTTTACATATGCTAATGTATGCTCACTAAACTGTCATAACTTGTTTTTGAAATATAAAATTGGTTAGACTTGTTTAGTGTGTGTGTGTGTTTTGCATGATCTTTGTGCTTAATTTCTTGTTGAGAGATGTTTTGAGAGGTTTATATGTTGAGTGGATTTGTTGGTAGAGATGTGTGTTGGATTGCATTCATGTCTATGTTTTTCACTTCTCGAAAAACTCCTTTTACTGTGTCTCGACACCTTCCTCGACACCTCCTCGATACCTGGTCATCTGTCGAGCTTCTCAAGATTTTCTTATCGCAGTCTCGACACATCCTCGACACTTTGTGGATCGATCGAGAAAGTCTCTGTCCTCTCGATAGATTCTCGACACCTGTTGGATCGATCGAGATTCAATTGTGATGTTTGTGTCTTCTTTCTCGACACCTGTCTCGATACCTTGTGGATCGATCGAGATTTCTTCTGTGTTCTCGATACCTTCTCGATACCTTCGCGATCGATCGAGCTTCGCGTATCTGAAATTCTCCTTGCATCTCGATACCTATCGATACCTGCATCTGTCGAAGGCTTATTCCTCGATACCTTTCTCGACAGATACCTCGATACCTCTCGACACCTCAGCTGTCGAAAATTACTGAGGTGCCTATTTAAGTGCAGATCGCGATTCTGAATCATTTCACTCGATCTCTCTCGATCTCTCCGTGGCTGTTCATCTCCCTTTCACTCTCCTTTCACTCTAATCCTTCAACCCACTTGGATCTTGCTTATTTCTTGCTAAAATCACTTGGTAAGATCCCTTTTCTCTTCCTTTTTCATGCATTTCATGTTATGAAAACCTAGTTTTTGGGATTTTTCATAAAAATTTGGGGTTTTTCAAAATTATTGAGTTTTTACTGAAATTTTGGGTTGGGTTTGGACTTAAATGATTTCAAAATGTCATACATTGCATTTCATGTGCATTATAATGATATTTTCATACATTTAGATGTGAGTACTTTGTTTATATGCTGTTAGGAATGGATTGGGCTGAGCCCATGATGATATTTCTGTTTTGCATGTCACATGTTCATGCATTCCCATGCATACGTACTCTTTGTTCATATATCTGTCATATTTGAACTGATTTGGGACTTTTCTGTTTGTCTCCCTCTCTATCTCTTTCTCATTCTTTTACGTGAGTAGTGTCTATGGCACCCAAAGGTAAATCTACTCCTGCTCGGAACCCTCTGCGTTCTGGAGCTTCTACTTCTTCTGATTCTGCTCCTTTTAACATTCGGTTCCGTGATGGAGATGCCCAAAAAGCATTTACTGAGAACTTTTCTAGACGAGGTGTTCATTCGGAACGCCAAGTCATTCTGGCGGACTTCGCCGACACTGACCTTCCTTCTGTCATTCACAGTAGGGGATGGGGGTCACTGTGTGACATCCCGGTCACTTGCCCTCTCGTGCTGATACAGGAGTTCTACTCCAACATCCACGGGATTGATCTTTCAGTACCTCATTTTTCCACTCGCGTTCGAGGTATGCGCATTCCTGTCACACCGCAACTTGTTGCGGATGTGCTTAGGGTACCTAGGATAGAGTTTCCAGATTACCCCTCTTGTGAGCGTCTGAGGACTGTGTCCAAAGAAGAGCTCATTTCTGCTTTTTGTGAGCGCCCTGCTGATTGGGGTGCCGCAACTTGTTGCGGATGTGCTTAGGGTACCTAGGATAGAGTTTCCAGATTACCCCTCTTGTGAGCGTCTGAGGACTGTGTCCAAAGAAGAGCTCATTTCTGCTTTTTGTGAGCGCCCTGCTGATTGGGGTGAGCATCAGTTCACATCATGTAGGCCTTTTGCTAAAGGTCCTAGATTCATGAACATGGTGATGACTTTTGTTCTCCATCCTTTGTCTCACTATAACTCTATCACAGAGCCTCGTGCTCGATTTTTGCTTTCTCTTCTTGAGCACTTGACCATAGACTTCCCTTCTCACTTCATCCAGTCTATCTTAGAGGTTTATCTTGATTCGGCGTCCCGTGATAAGCTCATCTTTCCTTCTGCTATCACGCGGATTCTACGCCATTTTTCCGTTCCCTTTCCTGTGTCTGACCACTTCACACACATATCTGCCATAGATGCCGCTACCGTAAAACGTAGTGAGGCACAGTTTAGGTCGAGACAGCCTGGTGCCACTCCTCCTTCCCGTTCAGCACCATCCAGATCAGCTCCATCTACATCTACTCCTTCTTCCTCTTCGAGCGATGTATCCCTTGGTGATATCATGGCGCAGCTGCAGCGCATGGACACTCGTCTTGATACACTCTCTGCTGAGTTGTATCAAGTGAATGTTGTGTGGGTCGTATTGCACGACGGCAGGCGACCATGGGTGGTTTTGCTCCAGAGGCTACTCCTTCACCACCTACTCCAGTAGCTTCAGATTCTGAGGATGATGATGATGATGATGTTGATGATGATGATGATGGAGATGCTAGCTCTGCCGATGAGATGTCTACATGACACTCTACCCTTTGTCACTCGTGACAAAAAGGGGGAGTAGTTTTGGGTTATGAGAGTAGTCATCTTAGGGGGAGAGTTAGTATAGGACATTTTTGGGACATTTTTGATAGGGGGAGTGTTGATACTTTTGAGGGATGTAGTGAGGTTTGATGTATCTTTTCTTTTCTTATCTTTTTAGATACATTGTTCTTGTATATGAGGTCTTGTGACCAGTTTTACATACATGGTACTTATTCTTTATTTATGTGGATGTATGTTTCTTTCACCTCTCTCTTCATGTGTTGTTTCTTTTCTATCCTTATACACATGTTCTTTACTTGTATGCAATCTATTTATTTCTGTTTCACACAAGATGCCTTGATAAGTTTTGTTTAAAGTGTTTCAGAAATACAGGTTGTCAAAGTCTACTTATCATAAGCTCTCTTCTTGCAAAGTTTTTCAAGAGTTTGTGTTAGGATAGATTTTATTGTATTCAACAAGTGAATATGAGTTGAGTGATTTATGACTTCTCTCATATGCTCATTTGTTTGTTGTGGTTTTGTCACGGATTGCCAAAGGGGGAGATTGTTAGGACATATGTGTTTCACATACTAAGAACATATGTCTTACTTATTTATGTAAATTGGCTAATCCTTTGACAAAACACACTCTACTTGTAATTGGGTAGATCTAGGTGTTTTTAATACTTTAAGAAACAATGTTTCAAGGTCAAGTATTGAAGTCATCAAGTCTGTCCAAGAGAAAGCAAGTTGAAGTGCAGAATTTTTAAAGCTCGACACCTCTCGATAGCTACCTCGACACCTGCTATCTGTCGAGATTTAAAAAGTCAGAATTCCAAATCTGATTTTCTTGGGATCCGTGAATATGTTTTTGGGACTTCTTTTCTTCTAACCCTAAACATATAAAAGGATTATTTTAAGAGCCGTTTTGGCAGACACAAGTTGTATTATCATTGAGCAATCTCTGTTTATGCAAATTGTGCTCAACAGACGAAGTTCTTGACCTAGTTCATCTTCCATCAAGAAGTTGCTGTGTCTTTGCACCATAGGGTTTTGTAACCAAGCATCTTCCTGCTATTCATCACGTGGATGAACTGAAGAACTTTGCAGCCAACCTTTCTTCCTCAAGTTGGTGTTTCTGAAGTCGCGTACTGGGATCCGCGCATTGGTTAGTCACGTACTTGGGAGCCGTGCATCAAAGGTGGAAATTGTCACTACAGATCAAGTCCAATTGGGTATTGGGGTAAGGGTTCAACTGTAGGTTGGTAAGGTACTTGGGATTCCTTTCTTGTAACCGCTTGATTTGATAATAGTGGAGTTTCGGGAGTGGTGACCTGAAAATCACCCGGTGGGGTTTTTGCCGTTAGGGTTTTCCCCATTCGTAAACAAATCACCGTGTTATTTATTTTCCGCTGCATATTTAGTATTTGGTGATTTGTTTGTGCTTCCACAAAATTGCATGCTTAATTGGTTAATTAACAACTTGGCTAATTAATTAATCAATTAGGGTTTATCACAAGGGGTCATTCAGATTGTGACCTGTCAGGATTCTTTCCATATAAGGATTTCATTGACTAGGGTTGATCTTGAGGTGTAAGATATTTCCTTTTGAAGTTTCTTGAGGACTACTTAAACCATGGGGATGCCATGTGGCCTTATTACCATCCACCCTATATCCATTGACTTTTTGATCCGTTCGTCATGTTAGGTCCGTCCTCTTGTGCACAAGCCCCCCGTCTTCCTCCCTCGTCTTGACCATGAACCAAAAGTACTATCGCTCATGGCTAGTTCAGAAGAATGAGTCCATCTAGATCCATTTACCCTCTTCAGTTGCCTCTTGACTCTATGGGCCCGTCGCATCATGTTAGGATGGATCTGTGGAGTGATGGTCTAACTTCAACTTTAGGAGTTGCGTTTTGATTGACAGGCTACCCTAGGGCCATTAATACAATAGGGGCATGTGTCATATTTTTTGCGATTGATCGCTTAGACCGAAGCGTCCCTTTGTCTTCCGTGCCATTCTCCCTATATATATGTTGCTTGTTCCTCTCATTTTTCACTTTTCGTGACCAATTTCTTGATCGGAGAGCTACCGTCTTCTTCAACAAACCTTTGTGCCATCCAACTGGTGTGACTGTTTACTATAATTTATCCCTCCCCTTGCTTTGCATTGTTCAATTTGTAAGTACCCTTCTTTTCACACTTCCACCTTTTTCAATTTTTTTACTTAAATATTGCATGCCCGTCTACTACATAGACCTCTTAGAGTCTTGGGGTTTTTATCAGTCACATGTAGGTGACCAATGTCTAGTGAGGCATCGAGTGATCAATCGTGGGTCTGCGAAGGAGCGGGCTATGATGAGGTGTTCCCATCAGGTTAAGGTGACCCCGGCACCTCTGATAGTGAAAGGGCTTCGTCAGCCAACTCTCCTTCCGTGGGGGAGGATGAGGACCTTGACGTGGACGGGTCGGAGAGTGACTCTAATGATGACTTAGTCAGTGCTGAACCCCCCACTTAATCTGTCATAGGCCTTGACGGGTTTAGAGAGTTTATTGTGATTCCATTGTGGACAATTAATGACTTCAACTCTTCCATCAAGCAAACGCACTTTAACACACTTAGGGAGAAATACTAGATCCCTACCAACATACCAATCTGTCTACCTTCTAAACAGAAAAGTGCTATTACAAAGGTCTAGAAGACGTTGGTGTGTACAAGCAGATGTAGAAAGCAGGCCTAAGATTTCCTCTAAGTGCCCTTCACCGTCGTCTTCTCCAGTACCTTGGTCTATCTATCACCCAAATCTCTCTGAATGCTTGGAGAGTCTTCCTGGGTGCAGAAGTCCTATACGGGTCATGTCCGACGGGGCATGGAGGATAAAGGTGGAAGAATTTTTTCTTTGTTATCATCCGTCAGAGATAACCTAATCAAGGGGCATGTATAGTTTCGTTCCTAGGAGTCCGTTGCTTAGGTTAGTATGCGACACTCCAGATTCGAATAGGAATTGGAAGAGTCGTTATTTTTTCCTTCAAAGGGACGACTGGATGTATCATCCCGACGACCAGGAGTACATGCCTGTGGACAAAACTTGGGGTATAATGCCCTCGTCCGGTATGTATCCGTCTGTCTCAGGCCTTCATTTACTTCTGTTTATTTAATTCGATATGCTAACCATCTTTGTTTCCAGCTCGGGATCATCTAGAAGTCACCCTCAAAGAGTGGAGCTTTTTGGAAAAAATCTTTACGACCGCTAAGCTGTTGGAGAGATCGTGGTTAAAGTTGGTTACCTTGGATACCCTCTATTGGTATTGCGAGGGTTCTGAACCATCAAAAGCTGCTTATCGTTACAACACACGAGTCCGTCAACGTAAGTCTGTTGCCTAGTACTTACCTTTTTTGCGTTTTAGTAGCTTATCTTTTAACCCGTCTATTTTCGTGCAAAAATGGAAGATAGCAAGAGGAGAGCCTTCATTAAGCAGCAAGCTGTTGCTGAGAAGAAATTAGAGGGTAGCCAACCCCTTAAGATGGGCCAGGCCAACCTGTCCACCAAGAGAAAACCGTCAGAAAAGGTGGACCATCCACCTAAAAAACCAAAGGTTGGTTTGGGGCCAACTGTTGGTAAGACCCCTGCCATTAGTAAACTGCCCCCTAAACTAGGTCCTGGTAAAGGGAAAGGACTAATGAAGAGCCAGATCCCTGCCACCGAGGAGTGCCTTGTCCTCCTCCGTGAAGACTTGAGCTATGCCCTTAAACAGCTTTCGTCCATCATCAAGGACAATGATTATTCAGACTTGGGTAATCACGTGATGGAGGCTATGGGAGAGATAGGCCTTTTTAGTATGTTGCAGGCACGTCAACTTGTCTGCTTGTATTTGCTTTTCGTTAATGTTGTCTTTTCTAAATTTTGTCCTTGATTTCTGCAGGGGGGGTTATGATGAAGGGGTTGATGGACCACTATATTTCTCATGAGACGGTCTTGAGCCGTCTGAGGGAGAAGTTGGGTGCTAAAGAGACAAAACTACAAGAGTTGCTTACCTGGAAGAATGTCCACGTTGGGAAGCTTGACTTGACCAAACAGCTCCTGAAGGAGTCAGAGGCTCAAGTTAAAGCACTGAAGAAAATTTTGAAGGATAAAGAGGGTGAGATTACGGAGGTGAAGGATCAACTCTGTCATGCAAAGGAGGAGGCTATCAAGGAATATCGTGATTTCGACGACCGCTTAAGTGAACTTGGTGGCTCTTATGCTGACGACTTTGATGACTGCTTCCAGCAAGTCAAAGCCTCTTTTCCTGATTTGGACTTTTCCCACATCTCAATTGATGTTGTGGGCCAGACTCCTGCTCGTCCGGCTGATTCAGAAGGAATGGACGAGCTTTTTGCTGACGATGCAATTGTTGACCTTCAGGGTGATGGGGATGCCGTTCCTAGTGAACAAGAGAAACCTGTTGAGGATGGAAATTGTCAGCCTGAAGATGTACAAACTATGGAGGAGAAAAATGACGATACCCCTACCGTTCAGTAGATGTTTCATTTTTTTTTTGTGTAAAGGTCTACTGGAAGAACAATATTTATGCTTAATTGTATCCGTTGCCTTTTTCTTGGCACACAAACATTTCCCTCTATGGGCTATTTATAATACTTTAATCTCATGTTTATCTATATTTGTGCATGCTATCCGTTGATTTAGTATAGGCAAACTTACCTTTGGGATGCTTCTTTGTATACTTAAATAAATACAAATCTTTTGTCTCATCCCTTCAGGGTTAATCTGTCTACTGATGGGCTTAAAGGTCATCCATCCACTTTGTGGACTGGATAAACTTTAATGCGTCCACTTTAGGGACTTATCATTAGTTATCCATTAAGGATGGGATCCGTCCATTTTGTGGATTGGATATACTTGTATCCATCCACTTTATGGACTTATCATTAGTTATCCCTTAAGGATGGGATCCATCCACTTTGTGAACTAGATAAACTTGAATCCGTCCACTTTATGGACTTATCATTAGTTATCCCTTAAGGATGGGATCTGTCCACTTCATGAACTGGATATACTTGAATCCGTCCACTTTATGGACTTATCATTAGTTATCCCTTAAGGATGAGACCTGTCCACTTTATTAAACAGGAGTCATCGCTTCGAGATGAACCCATTCTTTTCATGGCTTAAAGATAGAAACATAGATAGCATGCACACGACAATTTTGAATAACTCCTCTTATTGTGATAAGTATGCGTAGATAGTAGTTCCAAAAAAAAAAACTGCCGCTTTGGCTTAAAAATACTTGTCAAGAAATTAATTAAAAGAAAATAAACTGGAAATGAGGAGTATCGTCATCCTTGCTACTGTCTACTAGTAGTATTTCTTCAGGTGTTTTGTGTTCCATGTGTGATGTAGCCTTTATCCGTCCAATGTCCCCACGTGGTAGGTCCTTTTCCTATGCCATGAGGCAATTCTGTACGGTCCTTCCTAGTTAGGTCCTAACTTCCCTTAGGAGGTGTATTTTGTGGCACCCATCACCTTTCTCAAGACAAGATCTCCAACCTGGAAGTGCCTATGTCTGACCCTGGAGTTGTAGTGCTTGGTCATGAGGTCTTGTACCATGCTAAGCTTTGCTTAGCCGTTGCTCTAACCTCGTTCACTAGATCAAGTTGAATACGTAGTGTTTCATTGTTCCTTCCTTCGTCATGATTTTCTACTCGGTAGCTTGTGAGTCCCACTTCGACCGGGATGACTGCCTCACTTCCATATACCAAACGAAACAGCGTTTCTCTATTGGTGTCCTTGCAGTCGTCTTATAAAGCCATAGGATGCTAGGTAGTACTTCAAGCCATATACCCTTTGGCCCCTCGAGCCGAGTCTTGATGATGTTAAGCAAGGATCGGTTCATAACCTTAACCTGTCCATTGGCTTGAGGGTGGGCAGGTGATGAGTAGTGATTCTTGATCCCTAGTTGTGAACAAAAGTCTCTGAACGCGTCATTGTCGAATTTCTTCCCATTGTCTGAGACCAGTACTCTGGGTATACCGTACCTGCAAATGATGTTCTTCCATACAAAGCTACGCACATTCCTCTCCGTGATGGAGGCTAGGGCTTTGGTTTCTACCCAGTTTGTGAAGTAGTCTATATCGACTACTAGAAACTTCAACAGGCCCATGATGTCCAGGCCCCATTGTACGAAAGGCAATGGGACTGTTAATGGAATGAGTTCTTTTGCTGGTTGTCGGATGAGGTTGGTAAACCTCTGGCACTTGTCACAGGCTTTAACATATGTAGTGGCATCCTTCTGCATGGTAGCCCAATAGTATCCTGCCCGGATGAGTTTGTGCACCAATGATTATGACCTAGAATGGTTCCCGCAGACTACTTCGTGGACTTCTCGCATTACATAGTCTGCTTCTTCAAGGATGAGACATCTTAGGTACGGTCGGGAGAAGCCCATTTTGTATAGAATGCCTTTAATGAGAACGAAGTGCCCTTAGGCAACACGCCGTACTTCAGGTAAGAGGTTATTGGTGTCGTCCAGTAGTTTTCGGAACCTACTTCCTACACACTGATGCTGTCTATTAATGGTGAAATTTGAACGAAGGATAGTACCTGGCTGGGGATGAGCATGTGTTCCACTAAGGCAGCTTTAGCAAGGCAGTCAATGTGCTCGTTCTCCTCCCTTGGTATTTGAACAAACCTCACTTGGAGGTCGTTGACTCGATCCTTCACTTGCTCAAGGTACTTTTTTATCCTTTTGTTCTTGCACTCATAGTTGCCATTGACCTGGTTGGTTACTACTTAGGAATCGTAGTATACAACCATATCTGTAGCTCCTGCCGCTTTGGCGAAATCCAACCCTACTATCAAAGCTTCGTACTCTGCCTCATTATTGGTCATAAGGAAATCAAGACGAATCATGCATTAGATTTTGTCCCCTTCCGGGTTGTGGAGTACCACACCAGCTTTGCCTGCTTACCTGTTGGACGATCTGTCCATGTAGATGCTCCACTAGGGCGTCTTTTCTGCCCCCTGGTCTTCCACGAGGGTGAATTCTGCGATTAAGTCAGCAATGACTTGTCCCTTTATAGCCGTTCGCGGTTGGTATTGTATGTCGAATTTGCTCAACTTAATCGCCCGTAGCGCTATTTGTCCGGCGGCTTCAGGGCTGCTCATTACCCTTTTAAGGGGTTTGTCCGTTAGGAAAATCATAGTATGTGGCTGGAAATATGGCTTAAGCTTTTGGGTCGCAGTGACTACTGCAAAGGTGAGCTTTTTCATCGGGGGGTATCTCTCTTCCGCTCCTCGGAATGCTCAGCTTGTGAAATACACTAGTTTCTGCACCCCGTCCTCTTCTTTAACTAAGGCCGTGTTGACAGCGGCAGAGGAGACGACTAGGTATAGGAATAGTACTTCCCTTGGTGTTGACGGGCTTAATAACGGTGGGGAAGAGAAATACGTCTTCAGGTCCTTGAAAGCTTGCTAACATTCGGTCGTCCATTCAAATGATTTTTTCAATGTACGAAAGAAAGGTAGGCATTTATTTCTTGCTCTTGAGACAAACCTGTTTAGGGCAGCCACCTTACCGTTTAGGCTCTATACCTCATTTACAGTCTTTGGCAGGGCTAACTCCATTATGGCCTGAATCTTATTTGAGTTGAACTCAATACCCCTTTGGGATACCATGAATCCCAGGAATTTTCCTGCCGTCACCCCAAACGCACACTTGCTTGGGTTTAGTTTCATGTTATAAGATTAGAGGGTGTCAAAGGTCGCTTGGAGGTCGTCCAAGTGGTCGTCCTCCCGTATACTTTTG
Organism: Quercus ilex subsp. ballota; assembly: GCA_032727855.1. Classification (NCBI taxonomy): domain Eukaryota; kingdom Viridiplantae; phylum Streptophyta; class Magnoliopsida; order Fagales; family Fagaceae; genus Quercus; species Quercus ilex. The sequence continues at coordinate 51,884,996 of CM064916.1, read as the reverse complement.
ACCAACATGTCATCCATGTAAACTTCCACATTTCTCATAATCTGGTGTGTAAACATTTTGTTCATTAGCCTTTGATACGTAGCACTTGCATTCTTGAGCCCGAATGGCATGACTTTGTAACAAAAGTGGCCTTGGCTGGTGATGAATGAAGTCTTCTCTTGGTTGGGCTCATCAATCTTGATTTGGTTGTATCCAAAGAACACATCCATGAAACTTAGCAGCTGGTGTCTTGCTGTTAAGTCTACCAAGACGTCAATCCTCGGGAGAGGATAACTGTCCTTGGGACAGGCCCTGTTTAGGTCTGTGAAGTCCACACACAACCTCCATTTTCTGTTGGCTTTCTTGACCATCACTACATTGGCCAGCTAGTTGGGGTAGTACATTTCCTATATGAAGTTTGCTTCCTGTAGTTTGCGAACCTCTTCCGCTATGGCCTTGTCACACTCCTACGCGAACACACGTTTCTTTTGGCGTATGTGAGGAGAAGTGGGCGATACGTTTAGCCTATGGAAAATGATGGATGGATCAATCCCAGGTATGTCTTCATGGCTCCAAGCGAACACATCCTGGTTTTCCCTTAGAAATGTCGTCAGCGCTTGCCTAACGGCGGGCTAGCCAAAGTGCCGATTCTGGTAATCCGTTCAGGGTTTGAGTCATTAAGGAGAATTTCTTCCAATCCTTCCACTAGTCCTGCCACCTTTTGCTGTTCCTCTATACATATTGTTTGCAAATGATCATCCATTTTCAGTATAGCAATATAGCATTTGTGCGTTGCTACTTGATTTCCTCGTACCTTCTCTACTTTGTACTCTGTTGGGAACTTAATCATCAAATGGTAGGTTGAATTTATGACCTTCCATGAATTCAAAGTAGGACGACCTAATATGGCATTGTAAGTGGATGAACAATCTATAACCAAGAACGTGACATCTCGAGTGATTTGCTGTGGGTAATCTTTGACTGTTATGGACAAAGTGACTGCTCCTAGTGGGTGTACCCTTGTTCCTTTGAACTCGACAAGTGGAGTGTTAACAGGAACCAGCCGTTCCTTATCAATTCTTATTTACTAGAACACTGGGTAGTAGAGGATATCGACAGAGCCCCCATTATCCATAAGAACTCAGTGGGTGTTGTCCCCTATTCGAATGCTAATCACGAGTGCATTGTTGTATGGGTGATGGAGACGCCTGACATCTTCCTCTGTAAACCCAACGACAAGTTTGTTGATTCGTGCCATCTTAGGGATGAATCCCGTCAATTGGACGTTTTGAAACATCTGTAGGTAGGTTTTTCGTGCCTTCTTGGACGAGATAGATGCCGTGGTTCCCCTTACGATCATTCTTATGTCTCTTAGCGGGGGTTTGGGATGCTCATTTTCTCTCCGGGCAGGTGGTTCCTGGGTCTGATCCGTCCTTTCCTTACCAATGAACCTTTGCAACTTCCCTTGCCTAATAAGAGCTTCTATTTGCTGCCTTAAGTCGTAGCAGTAAGACGCGTCATGATCGTGGAAACGACAGTACTTGTCTCTAGGCCTCTTACTAGGGTCTCCCTTCAGCTTGCTTAGGAACGTCAAGGCTCCTTGGTCCTTGATCTGTATCAGGACTTGATCAATCGTAGTGTTCAGCAGGGTGAAGCTTGCGAACCTTCCTGTGGGAGGTTTGGAGCACCTATCTTCCCTTCTATTTCTTGTCCTTGCTATTTTTCGCCCCTTGTCCTGTCATGGTTCCTCCTGTCTTTCTCTCTTCTTGGGCTTCTCTTCGAGAGCCATTATTGCATCTTCCACGTTCATGTACTTGGTAGCCCTGTAGAGCAGATTTGACATAGTCTTTGGGTCATTTTTGTATAAAGAAAATAGAAACTTACCCTTCTGTAGCCCATTCGTAAATGCAGCTACAAGTATCTTGTCGTCATCTTCATCGATTGAGAGCGCTTCCTTCTTAAACCGGGCTATGTATGACCTCCAGTGTCTCATCCTCCTATTGCTTGATGCTCATCAGGCACGTAGTGGACTTCTTATACCTATGCCCCTTATAAAGTGTGAGGCAAACTGGGCGCTCAACTCCTTAAAGGTACCAATGGAATTAGGCGTCAACCTACTGAACCAAACCCTTGTGGGGCCCTTCAGCGTAGTAGAGAAGGCCCTGTACATGATTTCGTTCGCCATTCCTTGCTGGTACATCAATGTCTTAAAAGACTCCAGGTGATCCAGTGGATCCTTTAATCCATCGTAGCTCTCCTCTTGAGGCATACGAAACTTTGGTGGAAGGGGGAATGAAGTGATGGATGCGGTGAATGGTGAATCAGTTCGATGGACCAGATCATTGAGGTCGCTAGATATTCGTCCTTTGAGGGCGTTCATCATGAAATCCATCCACTCCTTCATCATCTGCATCTTCGCTACCATATGATGTGGAACCGTATCTGCAGCGGATGGAGGGCTCATATCTTGTCACTCAGGTCTACTTGGGGCGTTGCTACCTTCCGGCCCCTCATGGTCCCTTCTCTCAGCACTGGTGCCTTTTTGATCCTCCTCTTGAGTATTAAGCCCCGCATTCTTCTAGTGCAATTGCTCTTCCAGATCAAGGTTTTGCTGGGTGAGGCATTCTATGATAGCGGCGAGAGTTTGAACATGTCTCTCAAGTGTGGTGGTGCGTGGTTCGTCTCCTTGAAAATTGTTGGTGGTTGACATTGAATGAGTAAGAACTATGCAACTCTTTATTTGGGAAGTGATGGTGTGGCTTGCAAGTTGTACTTGTTTGTTCCCATAGATGGCGCCAACTGATGATGTTGGAAATCGTTAGCAAGTCACACAGTCCTCATGTGCTCGAGATAACACCTGCACAACACAGAACAAGAAGGCCTTAGGAGAGTATCGGTGTGGTACTGGCCAAAGAACCTCCGAAGGTTAAGTTAGAAATCTTCTCACAACCCTAGAGTGCCAGAGTTGGGGTCAATTATGTGTACCTTCATTTAGGAGTGCTTCTAGGTTTTTATAGTAGTGTAGAATCGACTTTCCCTTTCTTGGGGAAGAAGAATTTTTCCTTATAAAGAAGATCCTTATTAAGGCACACATTTTATGAGATTCTTTCCATATAAGGATTTCATTGACTAGGGTTGATTGTGAGGTGCAAGATATTTCATTTTGAAGTTTCTTGAGGACTACTTAAACCATGGGGATGCCATGTGGCCTTGCTATCGTCCACCTTGTATCCGTTGACTTTTTGATCCGTCCGTCACGTTGGGTCCGTCCTTTTGTGCACAAGCCCCTCGTCTTAACCATGAACCAAAAGTACCGTCGCTCGTGGTTGGTTCAGAAGAATGAGTCTGTCTATATCCATTTACCCTCTTCACTATCTAAAATTATATGTCCTGCTTTTGTTTTAATTTGTAAAAGAGTTGTGATTTCGTGTGAAATGTGGCAGTGGTTTGTTTTGTTTTGTTTTTTTTCTTTGGTCTGCTGATTTGAGTTTTTTATTTTTATTTTTATTTTATTATATATATCTATTTATTATTATATAATTATTTTTAATAATTTGATAGTTATAAATTATATGGGGGAGGGGGAGATTTGAACTTCGGATGTCTCTCTTAAAAATACTAGAAGGTGTTAATTAGTTGAGCTACAAAGACTCTTTGCTATTTGAGTTTATTTTGAGTTGGGGAGAAATTAATGAGTAAATGGTATTTTGGGCTTATCTGAAAAATCAAAATTAAAATTGAAAATTTCTTTTTTCTCCCAATAAAAAAATAGGACAACGTTTAGCTCCAAATTAACAAGTTTAGGAGTTATTTCATTCAATATACTATGTGGTGATTTATATTTTATAGTACTATTAATAAGTATTATTTGAATAAGTCACATGACTCATTAAAAAAGTCATTTGAAATAAACTATATATGTATGCTTTCTTATGATATGGTTTTAAACTAAACATTTTTCCTAAAACTTGGAATCATAGTAAGTAAAATATGGTATGTGTTTAATACAGTAAATATATGGACGGGTATAATTCGGTATATTTTAAAAAATTACGTTTAAAAAATTTGACACAAAAATACAAAAACGGAGAAAAAACGGTACGTGTATAATACAAATATGTTACGTTTATCTTTAAAAAAAAAATTGTAACAAAAAAAAAGTTTAGACATTTACCCCCTTTTTTGTCAAATAAATAGAATAATATTTGTATCATGACTTTTATGTCCAGTCACATATATGATTAATTCCAACCACTTAAACAAATTTTTTTTAGAGTGCTACATATGCTACAAATTTTACTATATCATCATTGCGTACCCTTGGCGTGATGGTTATTCCACGATGTTGAGGGTCATTTTTTGTGAAACCCGAATAGAAGGAAGGAATCCCAACCCAGCAACACAGGTAGCAAAAAGAAATGGTAAGCATAGAATAAAACCATTAAGCCCAAGCTGCAGGAATAATGGATCACAGGTCCATAGAATAAATAAATGGGCATTAAGGAAGCAAATGGGCTCAAAAGAGCCCGGAAAGAGAGAAATAGCAAATAGCAAACCTATGGGCAGTGTATGATGTGAAAAAGTAAGAATGGGCCGCGGCAGGCTCAAAGCAATGTAAGCAAAAAGAGTAGGGGATTGTTGGCAGGCCCACAAACCCCAAGGATGAGTATGAAGTAATTGGGTCAGGGAAGCCTAATGAAGTTGGTAAAACCCCATGGGAACACAAAGTTAGGAAAAGGGCCGAGGAAGCCCAAGACAAGCAAATGGGCCGAGGATGCCCAAGGGAAAACAAAAGGGATAAAGGAGCCCATAAGTAAGAAAACCCATGGCCATGCTAAGCCATTGGGGAAAGAATAAGCAGCAGGCCTGAAAAGGCCCGGCAGGATCAAGTCATTATAGCAGGAATGACAAAGTAGTATGGTAAGACATGATGACAATCAAGAAATAGGCTTAAAGAAATGTAAAGCCCATTATTAAATAAAGCCCAGAGGGGAATAAGGAATTATAAAACAGCCCACATAAAAGGTTGAAGAAGGGCGGCAGACTATACAAGCAAGCCTCCAGACTGCGGAAAACGCATGAGTAGCAGGCAGATTTTGGATATACATGAAAGGGAAGCATGCGCAAGGCCCAGGCACCACCGGCTTGTACCCAGCCAATATAGGACGTGGTGAGGTCATGGGTCAGAGGTAAAGAGGTATGGTTTGGTGGTAGGGAGAGGGGAAAAGATCTATTTTGCGGCTCTTGCCCAAGCTCTTTTGGGGGGTACGTCCTGCTGGGATGACAGACCACCCAAAAAAAGCAAGGTTGAGGGGGGAATCGTTAGGTGCATGCCATGAGGGATAGAGAGGGAAAACACCTACACCGTGGTAGGAAAGGGTGCCATGGCAGACTAATGAATAAAATAACCTGCCTTTGTCTGGCGAGGGGGAGTGGCACATAGACGAACCATTGGTGGTCGGCAAGTACACCCAGAACAGACAAAGGTGGTTAAGGGGCAAAGTAGTAAAATTTGGTCATGACAGGCACTATAAGAAGACCCTTGCCATGCCCAGAAAAGGGGATCGAAAAAACAGGGAAAGATCACGAAATAAAAAAAAAAGAAAGAAAGTAAAAGCAAAGGAAAGAAAAAGATAAGAGAGAAAACGAGGAGAGTTAATACGGTGGGCATGCACCAGTAGGTCAATTTCCCTCTCCCCCCCTCAAAACCCTGCTCTCTTCCAAAAAGTGAAAAGGATTCCTTTGGGCATTAACCATTCAGGTCCGGTTCCCTCAAAGCCATTAATCACCACGGCAAGATCTTTTCTGGGAGATTAGTTGCATTGAGAGGAGGCGTTCTTCCCTCTTCAGTTTTGCTTCTACGGACCAAGCTTGACTTGATTCATATTTATTATTGATTAGCTCATATTATTATTTACTCCTTTACTTTCTTTGTAAAAGTCATTATTATCACTGTGATTACGTCTCATAAATAAGGATTATTTGGTCATTTTCTATTAAATAGTCAAAAGACTCTGTTTTTGTTATTATTATTATATCTCCTTGCTATAACTCATCTGAAATAGCTCTGCCTGCCATAAGCACACTCCTGGCAGACGAGGCATAGTTTGTGCACAAACCGGCCCAAATTGAGTTACAGTTGGACCGGTCTCAACTCTCTTACTCAAAAACATTTGGGCCCACTACTGCAGGAGGCAGCCCAACCCAACGCACAACAAAAAAAAGGCCCCTACACACGAGTATAAGTGTTTATGGGGTGTGGCGTGTGGGGGGAAAGGGCCGAGATTTAAGTCTTCAGGAGAGAGTTTTACACACATATACACTTAGATTAATTAGGCTAGAGTAGAATTTCTATCTTGTATAAAAAAAAAAAGTCTTACATTAATGAGACTTGTATAAAAAAAAGTCTTATATTAATGTGTCATTCATAAAAAATAATTTGAACACTAATTTCGTGTTAAAATGAACCAATTACATTCATTATCATATTAATTTATAATATATATATATATATATATGTATATAAAAGTTTTAGTAAAATTTGTAGTAATTTTAGCAATTTTTATAATCTAAACAATGATTATTTTAGCATTGGGAGCATAAAGCATAGACTCTAAAGCAACAAACAAAATTGGAATGTGTGGGGTTTATAATATTAGAAAGTGTAATGTTAGGTTCACGAAATTTTTACAACGAATTCTATGTGACAAATTATTATTGATTAAAATTTAGGCCCTTCATTGATATTACTTTTATTACTCACCAATTGTAACATGCTGCCTAAGATTTGTTGTGAAATTGTTGTAAAATTTTTGTGAACATATCATTTACTTATCTTTAAGTAAAATAAATTCTATACATGACACTTTTATTATTAAAAGAGAAAAAGGAAAAAAAAATGACACTTGTATTTGGTAGGAATATGTTTCCTTTAGTTGTATCATACACGCGTTTGAGCTTTGAACTTTTATGTCAATGCCAAATTAATAGCCATCAAGTAAATATTTTTTGATACAAGATAGAAATTCTACTTTAGCTTAATCTAAGTATATATGTGTGTGAAACTCTCTACTGGAGACTTAAACCTTAGCCTTTGCCCCCATACCTCATAAGCACTTATATTTGTGGTGTGACTATCGCACCAAAGGTGCGTGGTGGTCAGCCATCAAGTATTATAACTTTTATCTTTAACATTTAACAAGCTGTATTTTACAAATCAAAATTTATCAGTTCCGTAAGACTCCCATATAGTACTTCTAATCTCAAAATCATGTGTAAGATTCTGGACATTTGAGAATAGTTCGGGAGATGCAAGTTTCTTTAATTAATACTAACGTACAAGTAAGATACGCTTATCTTATGCATATTTACTAACTGAGCTTGGAATAACTTGATTGAATAATATAATACACATAAATAGTTTTATAAATTGTTGTGTATTGGAAGATTCATTCAAATTAGTTTAAAGGATAATCTTGTATATTTTAAATTCTTTCATATTCGGACCTACCGATAGATATCTTTAATTCTGACAACTACAAGCTATCTAACAAAAGTTTTTTTTTTTTTTTTTTTTTGATTGAGAAAGCTATCTAACAAAAGTTGACAAGTTTATTTCAATAAAATTTTATTACTGAAGTTTGTTATTTAATGATAGAAATCTTTTTCACATGCTTGATTGATTAGGATTTATATTTCATTATTTAAGTATGGCATGTGATCTATGGAAAAAAAAAAAATCATAATGGTTACGAAACAAAGGCACGTATGGGGTGATAATTTTTCATTGACTTAAAACTATTCTTCATCATGGAGATCACCAATGGAGCCTATACTTTTTGTCGTGATATTAATATTATATCATTTTTATATGATAGAATGGTGCTCTAAAGTTGAGAATTGAGATAGTGACTTTTGAGAAGGAAAAAAAAAAAAAAACGTGTGTATAATTGTATCTGTTTGGGATTCATTTATATTTGGACCTACCAATATATATCTTTTAATTTTGACAACTACAAGCTATCTAACAAAAGTTTTTTTTTTTGATTGAGAAAGCTGTCTAACAAAAGTTGACAAGTTTATTTTAACAAAATTTTATTATTGAAGTTTGTTATAATAATAGAAATATTTTTCACATGCTTGATTGATTAGGATTTATATTTCATTATTTAAGTATGGCATGTGATCTAAAAAAAAAAAAATCATACTCCCTCCGTCCCACTTTGTTTGTCCTCTATTCCATTTTTAGATGTCCCAAAATATTGTCCTGTTTCTAAAAATAAAAATCATTAATTTACTAATGTTCCTATTATACCCCTATTAATTTACTAATTCAATTTTTTGATAAATTTATTTAAGAGTAGTTTTGTAAACTTATACATTTTTAAAAGGTAGACAAGACAATAAATGATGTTCCCTTAAAAAATTTGACTTTTCAAACAGGACAAACAAAGTGGGATGGAGGGAGTAATGGTTACGAAACAAAGGCGCGTATGTAGTGATAATTTTTCATTGACTTAAAATTATTCTTCATTATGGAGATCACCAATGGAGCCTGTACTTTTTGTCGTGATATTAATATTATATCATTTTTATATGATAGAATGGTGCTCTAAAGTTGAGAATTGAGATAGCGACTTTTGAGAAGAAAAAAAAAAGTGTGTATAACTGTATAAAGGTCTGTTTGGAATTCGCTTATTTTGCTGAAATTAATTTTTTTTTTTTTAATGAAAGTATTGTAGATAAATTTAAAAGTTAGCTGAAATAGTACGGTGAGACCCATAAATAGTACTAAAAAGTGCAGTGTGGCCTATGAATAGTAGTAAAAATAAGCCAAATAATAAAATAAACAGGCTTTTTAAATTGGAGCCAAACACACACTAAACATGAGTTTGGATAGCGACAGAGGAGCGTTTTCAGTGTTTGCGTTTTTGGCTGAGTCCCACGGCATTGTTCACGACCTAGCTAAAAACACAAAAACGCACATATCAATGCATTTTTGGGTCCTACGTCACTATTCACATATTTAAAAATTATTTTGCTATAGTGTTTTCAACAATAAACAATAAGTTTTCAGTTTTCAGCAAATAAGCGGTATTCAAACACACCCTAAGACTCATGGATCCAAAAATACTACATGTGGTTGCATAGGCGAAAGGACCAAGGATGCCCAGAGAACATAGCTATGTTATGTAGCTTCTACTTTAGGGACATAATTAGTCGGTGTTAGTATAAAAGCACTGTGAATGAGAACTACAAGAAATGTAGTATAAAAAATTTGGACAAAGTTTAGGAGTTATCTCCTTTAATATACTAGGTACCAGGTAGTGATTTATAATACTATTTACGTGTATTATTTGAATAATCACATGATTCATTAAAAAAGTCATATGACTAAAACTATATATGTATGTCTTTTTCTAAACTGGTTTGAAATTAAACTTTTTGCTTAAAAATTAATTTTGCTTTCTGCTAAAAAGCAAAAAAAGAAAAAAGAGAATGTTTGGAGGAATTTTCCTTTAACCCATTGCGTAATGGTTGAAACAACCATCGATGTGTACTTTTTTACGTTGGAAAAAGCTTCAAATTTGGAAAATAATTACAGCTGGTCATATTTAGGCCGAAGGCTGAAGCTGATTAGCAAGGGAACAAATAATGGGTGAGAAATGAGAATTAAACTCACCTACGGCCATCATCCGCTTACCCCTTTGGTCCAACTTTTTTCCCTTTTATGCATTCCCTTATTTCACATAAAATGGTCACTTTCCTTTATGATCCAGCACATCTCGAATTCATGGAAATTTCCTTAATATCATTAGTAGCTTTTGGAGGCAATCAAGAATTCAAAATATGGCTGACTTCCATTAAGGGGGATTCTAAAATGTGTATTGTTATCTGTTATTCTTGTCAACCTTTCCCTTAACATACATAAACGGAGGCTTTTTCCCTTTCAAAAAAAAAAAAAACGATCAATCCAAAAATTCCCACTCTGTTTTCTCTCTCTATCACGAGTTCCTTTATTCTTTTGGGCATTAACAGGAGTTCAAAGCTTTGGTATGTGATTGCATACAACAAAAGCTTGGTGCTGAATCCTGAGGGGTGATTGCCGGAGCCATTTTGCTCCAAGGTTAAATTGCATCTAGTGGGGCGAAAATCACTTCTTAGGACAACTCTTAGCCATTGATAAGTTTTTTCTCCTCCATTTTGCACTTGGTTTGCTTGATTTAATCTCATATTTTATTTTCCTCTTATTTTTCTAATACTTCAGTCAAATGATATTTTTAATTATTTTTGTAACTTGTTTAAATAATACATTTAGACAGTCTTATAAATTATTGTGTATTCAAAGAGATTCCTTTAAACAAGTTTAGAGAAAACCTAGCTTGTAAATTTTAAATTTCTTTCATAATCGGACCTAACAATATATATCATTTAGATTTGACAACTACAAGCTATCTGAGAAAAGTTGAAAAGTTTATAATTTTTTTTTGAGAAAAAAAACACACACACGCACAAGGGAAAGAGAAAGAGGTTTTAACACATGAACAATTTATAATTTAATAAAATTTTCTAATTGATGAAGTCTGTTATTTAATGATAGAAATATTTTTGCATATGCTTGATTAGGATTTATTTCATTATTTAAGTCTAGCATGTGATCATAATGGTTACGAAACCAAAGGCGCACATGGAGTGATAATTTTTCATTTGTAGAAGAGTTGTGATTTCTATGCGAAGTATGGGAGTGGTTTTGTTTTGTTTTTGTTTTTCGTTCTGCTGAGTTGAGTTATTATTATTATTATTATTGTTTCTGGGTTTGCTGAATTGAGTTATTATTATTATTAATTCGATAATTATACATTAAAATTATAATGAGGATGGGGAGATTTGAACCCCAGATGTCTCCCTTAAAAACACCAAGAGATGCCATCCAGTTAGGCTACAAAGACTCTTTGTTATTTGAGTTTGTTTTGAGTAGGGGAGAAATGAGTAAAGGGTATACACTTTATATCCTCATAAATATGACCCAACTGTGACCCATTATGTTTAAAGGAAATAATAGCTCATTATGTTTTAGCTCCAACTTCAAACAACTTAAGGAGTTATCTCATTCAATATACTATGTAGTGATTTATATTTTATAGTATTATCCATGTGTATTATTTGAATAAGTCACATGTCTTGTTAAAAAAGTAATTTGACTAAAACTATACAAGTATACTTTCTTGTAATTTGACATTTTTAATTGTCCTTGTGACTTGTTTAAATTTTTCCCATAAATTGTCTTATAAATTGTTGTGTAATGTAAGATGATGATGCAAAGAAATTCAGAAGGCTGAATGCTCCGGGTTTCAATGAACTAGTGATTGTTTGGGCGGCTTGAAAAGAAGAAGACACAAGATCAAAGGTGACCGGGATGAACTGGCCAAGAACCCTCCGATGCTTAAGTTAGTTTTTTCTCTAGAACATTAGAATTCCTACTTTGGGAGCAGTGAGAACTTACCTCCATTGGATGTGGATGAGTGCTTATATAGTGAGCTTTGGAGTGGTTACTTGTCTCGTAACTTCCCCAATATTTGTAGAAGTTAGAAGGTTCAGACTTAAATTCCACAACCGCTATAGAAGTTAGAATGTTCAATCTTATCTTCCACAACTGTCATTGGAAGTTAAGTACTTAGTAGGAATTTATAGTGATGAACCAAGATGTTGCTCATGTTTCAAAATAGTAACACGTGGTCCGATTCACAAGCTTTTGTAGATAAATCTTTTTGGAAATTTCCTAAGTGTTGGGGGTCGTCCAGACACTTTCCTGATGGACGACCCTTATGCCCATGGACGATCGTCCTACTAGGGATGATCATTCATATCTTTCTGAATTGGACGACTCTCATGGACGAATTGGAGTTAATTCAATTTTTAGTTCACCATCAGTTGCCTCCTTATCCAAGGGTCGTCCAGAGTACTGTAGAATTTGCTGCTGTTCTTTGGATGTGTGTCTTTACATCAGTGGTTAGATGTCGTGCCAAGTGTCATGACCTCATTGGTGACTAGTCGTATTGATTTAACTTTTTAAAGAATATGCCACATGGCATTCTTTGGTTGGTCGCATCGTTTCGATGCCAAATTTCACTATATATAATTAGTAGAATTCCTCTCCTACCCATCACATTTCCTAAATTTTCTCCCTTGACATTCGTCGTCCAATGCCTTGTTTAGAAGCATTTCCGTGTCTTTAGTCCTCCTTCGTCTAGAGCCAGGCATTCTCTTCATCCTCGTTTTTAGGTTTTCCTTCAAATTTCTTCAAAATGTCTGAGATTGTCGTTTCTTTGTCTAGTAATAGTGTTGATAAGGCGATAGACGAGTACCATGACGAGGAATACACATCTAGTGTTCCTCTAGAGGTTTTCTAGGAACTTCTTAGGACGAGGGCAGCTTCCAGGTCTCGAGCTGGTACCTCGACAAGTGTTCCTCCGTCTATTCCTTTAGATGAGGTAGAGACAGTATATAGTTGTGCTGTAGGCGTCCACTCCAAGACGGATGAAAGGAGATTTACTTCTATTAGGAGTTGGTATTAATTCCAGATGACCTTAACCCTAGGTTAGCCATCCATGGGGAACGGTGTTGTCACCCTCGCTTTGGAATAGGCGTTTATGAAGCTTACCTTCTAGGGGGACTTAGGTTACCCCTTAATGCCTTCGCTAGGGAGTTACTTACTAGGTTGGGTTTAGGAGTATGTCAGTTTAATCCTAACACATGGAGGTTGGTTGTCTCTATGCAAGTTTTGTGGAGGAAAGTGTTTGAAGGGGATCGTCCTCTTACTGTGGACGATTTCCTTTACTACTACAAACCCTTAGAGATTAACCAGTCCCTTAACTTTTATCAATTCACAGCCAATGGCAAAGATCGTAGATTAATAAAATCACTTGTAACATCTGATAGAAACTAGAAGATGGAGTTTTTCTTCATCTCTGGTTTCTGGTCTGGACACCCTGTTGAGGTTAGCAGGGATCCATTTCCCCCTACACTGGAGAGTTAGGGAACCTTTGTCCTGATTAGGGAACCTTTGTCCTGAAGTTATGTGTTGTTGTTTTGTTTTTTATTTTTATTTTTTTATTTATTATATATGTATATGTGTGTATGTGTATATATATATATGTATATATATATATTTTTTTAAACGTCTAATCCCTATTTTTTTTCTTTTTACAGCTATTAGACGACCATCTTTGAATAAATTCTTCCTTGAACGCGTCCAGAGAGCTCGTCTATTTGTTGATAGGAGTTTCCATTTTTTAGTCACCCTTCAACGTCTTGCAACTTGGGGACTTGGTCCTGAGCCATCTTCTGAAGCTATAGCTCACGAGCTCACTATTCGTAGACATGAGTTTTTACTTTAGAGTTTATTTGAATATTATTTGAGTTTTACCCTTTAGCTAAATTTTAATATTTTTCTTTTCAGGTATGGCAACTATGAAAGAAAACAAAGGAATGAAGGTAGTGGACGAGGTAACCAGGCCAGAGGCTCAATCTCAGCCTCATCCTTCTATTGGAGATAAAGGAAAAGTTTATCTAAGACACTTGATTTGGGAATCTTCCCAGTCGTCGACGTAATAAGAAGGCAAAGCATGGGTCGTCCAAGCCTGGGGTTGTCAAGCCTGGCCTTCCTATTCCTCATACATCTTAGCAGTCCATCCAAGTCCATGATGTAAACTCGTTTGTGCCCATTGAAGTCACCTCGTCTAAGACCACTACGCCTACCTTGTCTCAGCTTTCTCAAAGGGTTCCTATGAATTTTGTTGAAAATGAAGATTTGGCTTGGGAACGGTTTCAAAAGGCTGTGACTGATGAGGACGTGGCTATATGCTATGAAATGTCCTTGAAGGATTTTGAACATTTTGTTGTTCATGATCTCTTCAAGGTATGTGATTTCACTTTTGCCTCGTCTTGTCACTTTACATTTTTCTAATCTAACAAGGTTTTTTTTTTTTTTTTTTTTTTTTTTATAAATTTTTTTTTAAGGCAATGTCAAAGTTTATTGCAGCGTTTAGCCAGGCCATAGAGATGGACAAGATGAGATCCAACTTGAGACGAGGATTTAGGAGGTTAAAGATGACTGCAGGGGCTGGGCTGAAATGGCAGCCAAGGCTATAGACGAGGCCAAAGAACTGCAAAACCTCATCGAAGAGCTCAAGGTTGACATCATTGAAAAGGACACCCATTTTGACCATCTTCAGAAAAAGAATGATGAGCTAAACACCCTTCTTAAGAAAGCCAATGAGGATGCTGTTGTGGAGTTCAAAGCTTCCAAATAGTTTACTAATCTTTTGGACGCAAACTACGTCGCTATTTCGAAGATTTTTGTATGGACGCTGAGGAACGCTTCCCAAAAGTTGACTTTAGTTCCATCAAGCTCAATATTGGTGCTGCAAGCTCTCTCCTTCAAATTAGCTTTGAAGATGTCAACATCGAGGACGATAACACTACCAGCCTGCTCAGGATGATCCCATTTCTAGAGATAACCCTTAGTGAAAGACGTTTGAAATATTATCTTGTCATTTTCCTTTTCTTTTTTCATATATGAGGTCCGTTGTTTTGGACCATTTGAATTTATCTAAGTACATTTTTCTCATCTATAATCTTTGTGACAAGCTTCCTAACAATTGCCTTTTAGGCTTTACTTTGTAAGGGTTTCTGGACGGTGGTCATCTACCATTTTTCTATACTTTTATGAATGTTTATTTCCATCATTTTTTATTAGCTATTGAACACGTTATTGTATGGACGAATTTCTCATTATTTACATCATCCATATCATACTTTTTTTTTTTTTTTAAGTGTGGTCCGTCCACTCATGAAGGCATTTGGCTCATCCATGTTAAGAATTTCCTCATGTTCTACCTTTTTACCATCCTTTAAACTTTACAAGTATAACTCATCTTATGAATGTCATTGCTTTTTCCAGCTTTACTCGTCCCAAGATTTGAATTAGCTGGTTCTACTTTTCGTCCATGAGTTGGACAATTTACACTTGTCTTTATGCAAAACGTTTCCAGCTTTTACTTGTCCATTGGTTGGATTGTTTTGGTTGGTTGTATTTATCCATGGATTTTAACTTTCTTGTGCACGTATTTTCTCATCCATTGGTTAGACGAATAGGCTTTAGGCTTTTTCCTGGTCCGTTACTTAAGTGAATATGCCTTAAGATTATTCTTCTTTGCTTTATCCTTATTTTAAGGAAAGCTTATAGATGTTATGTCTCTGCGTCCAGAGATTTTATTCGTCATGGGCCTTTAGCCTTCTTGTGGATGAAGTTATGTAAATTAGAAATTCATACATCATATACATTGGGAATCCAAATTGTATATACATAATATAAGCATCGTCTACAAGCATGGCACATGCTTAGAAGCTAGTGCCTTTTAGGGAATTAAAAATACTCACATACAAACAGATCTCTAAGTCCATGACTTTGTTCACAGTCCATAAATAGCACACAATTTAGAGACTGATGCACCTCTATGGAATTGAAACACAACATATATTATTTATAACAAACACAAGTAAATGCAAGTAATAGAAAGCAACACATAACTCTGGCTTGTCTAGGGTGATAACGCCTAGGATTGTTTCGTCCAGTATGATGCTTATCTAAGCTGAAATCTTACTGATAATATCTTCTTAAGTGCTCAACATTCAAGGGGTGCTCTAACTTTCTCCCATTCAGGGCTTCTATGTAATATGATCCCTGTCTCTTGCAATTAATAATCCTATAGGGTCCTTCCTGATTAGGTCCCAGTTTCCCATGGGCTGGGTTTCTGGTTGCCAAAGAGACCTTTTTTAGGATGAGGTCCCCAATGTTAAACCGCCTAGGTTTCACCATTGCATCTTATTGTCTAGCCATAAGGTTTTAATACTATACTGTCCTTTGCTCCGTGTCTATCCTTACCTCGTCTATCAGATCAAGGTAGAGACAAAGTTGCTCTTCGTTATCCTCATCCTGATACTTCATCACCCTGTGGTTTGCCATATGCACTTTTGCAAGTATCACTGCTTCACTTCCATAGGCTAGTTTGAAAGGAGTTTCCCCTATGGGGGTCCTCACATTCGTCTTGTAAGCCAACAGAACACCTGGTAACTCGTCTGACCATACTCCCTTTGCCCCCTTAAGCCGAGTCTTGATAACTTTCAACAAGGATCGATTTACGAATTTTGCTTGTCCATTTGCTTGTGGGTGGGAGGGTGAGGAATAATGATTCTTGATTCCGAATTGCTTGCAGAAGTTTCTGAAAGATGTGTTGTCAAATTGCCGTCCATTATCTGACACTAGTACCCTAGGTACCCCAAACTTGCATACAATGTTCTTCCAAACGAATTTTTTGACATTTTGCTATGTGATCTTTGCTAGGGGTTTGGCTTCCACCCACTTAGTAAAGTAATCAATCCCTACTACCAAAAACTTCATTTGTCTAGTTCCAAGTGGAAATGGACCTAAGATATCCAATCCCCATTGTGCAAAGGGCCATGGGGCCATCATCGGGGTGAGATACTCCAATGGTTGTTTAGGGACGTTACTGAAGCATTGACATTAGTCACATACCTTGACACAAGCCTTAGCATTGGCTTGAATAGTTGGCTAGTAGTAACCTGCACGGACGACTTTATGGACTAGTGCTTTTGCTCTTGAGTGGTTTCCATATGCTCTATCATGAACTTCCCTCAACACATAGTTTGACTCATTTGAAGCGAAGCACTTTAGGTAAGGTTGAGAGAAGCATCTTTTGTATAATACCTTGTCTATGAGGACATACTTGGCAGCTTTGATCCTTAACTTTCTAGCCTCATTCTTGTCCTCGAAAGCCTTCCATCTTTGAGGTAAAATACTATTGGAGTCATCCAATTTTCTTCTCTTTCAATTTGCTGTACCTCTGGAAGGTCTATGCTTGGCATATATTGGACTTTGTCATACTCGTCCATAGCCCCCTCTATTGAAGCTGCTTTCGCCAAAGCATCTGCTTCCATGTTTTCCTCCTTTAGGATTTGAAAAAAATTGGTTTCTTTAAACTTTTTGCCAAGCCATTTCATCTTATCAAGGTACCTTTTCATACGGCCTTCCTTAGCTCCACATATTCCATTCACTTGATTTATGATCAATTAAGAATCCCCTTGGACGACTATTGACTCTGCCCTTAAGGGCTTAGCCAATTCCAACCCTTTAAGGAGAGCTTCATATTCAGCTTCATTGTTGGTTTTTTGATATTAGACGAGATGCATATTTCAACTTGTCCCCTTCAGGGGATTTTAGCACAACTCCAATTCCTCCTGCATATAATGTGGATAAACCATCCACATAGACAACCCACTTCTGAGCTCCATCGACCTCGTCTAACCCTCCATGGTTGGGTGTGAATTCTGCAATGAAATCTGCCAATGCTTGTGCTTTTATCGCGCTTCTTGGTTGGTATCTGACATTAAACTCACTAAGTTCTACGGCCCATTGGATAAGTTGTCCCGCGGCATTCAACTTGTTCATCGCTTTCTTAAGTGGATGATCTATCAAGACGTTGATGACATGAGCTTGAAAATAATGTCGTAACTTCCTAGAAGCTATGACCAAAGCAAAGGCTAACTTTTCCATCATGGGATATTGTCCTTCCACTCCTCTTAACACACATGAGCTTGAAAATAATGTCGTAACTTCCTAGAAGCTATGACCAAAGCAAAGGCTAACTTTTCCATCATGGAATATTGTCCTTCCACTCCTCTTAACACACATGAGCTTGAAAATAATGTCGTAACTTCCTAGAAGCTATGACCAAAGCAAAGGCTAACTTTTCCATCATGGAATATTGTCCTTCCACTCCTCTTAACACTCCACTTGTATAATAAATAGGCTTCTGTATCCTCCCTTCTTCTTTAATTAATGCTGAGCTTACTGCATGTGGAGACACTGCCAGATACAAGTATAATTCTTCACTTGGTATAGATGGGCTTAGCAGAGGAGCTATTATGAGGTAGGTCTTGAGGTCTTGGAAGGCTTTTTGACACTCGTGCATCCATTCAAATGCCTTCTTAAGAACCTTAAAAAATAGTAAACACTTGTCAGTAGCTTTTGGGACGAACCTGTTAAAGGCAGCAACTTGCCCAGTGAGAGATTTGACTTCTTTGATATTCCTTGGAGGCTCCATATCCAGTATCGCTTGAATCTTATCAGGATTTTCTTCAATTCCCCCATGTGAAACCATGAACCCAAGAAATTTTCCAGACAAAACTCCAAAAGCACACTTGCTCGGATTCAACTTCATGTCATATCATCTAAGCGTATCGAAGGTCTCTTCTAGATATTTTTCCACGTCCAAGCTCTTTATCAGCATATCATCCACATGAACTTCCACATTTCATCCAATCTGTGGACGAAACATATGGTTAACTAGCCTTTGATAAGTTGCCCCCACGTTTTTCAAACTGAAGGGCATCACCTTGTAGCAAAATAGGCCTTGATTGGTAATGAAAGATGTCTTCTCTTGATTCACCTTGTCCATCCTTATTTGATTGTAACCTAAGAAGGCATCCATGAAACTTAGAAATTTATGACCCGCAGTTAAGTCCACCAGCTGGTCAATGCATGGTAACGAATAACTATCTTTGGGGCAAGCCTTGTTCAAATTGGTGAAGTCCATGTACATCCTTCATTTGCCATTAGCCTTCTTAACCATCACCACATTAGCCAACTAGTCCGGGTAATAAACTTCTCAGATAAATTTTGCCGTGGTCAATTTCTTAACTTCTTCTTTAATGGCATTATCTTATTCAAGAGCAAATACTCTTTTCTTTTGATGTACGGGCTTGGAGGAAGGATACACATTTAGATAATGGGTAATGACACTTGGGTCAATACCTGGCATGTCCTCATGGCTCCAAGTGAACACATCAATGCTCTTCTTTAAGAACTGGACAAGTTCTTGCTTCGTCTTCTTTTCCATGCTTACTTCAATCCTTGTAAACTTTTCAGGGTTATTCTCGTCCAAAGGAATGTCTTCCAGTACTTCGGTGGGCTCTGCAACAACCCTTCTCTCCTTAATGCTCATTGTCTACATGTGTTCGTCCATAGCCAACATGGCTAAATAACACTCTCTTGCTACTAATTGATCTCCTTGCACTTGTCCTATCCCGTACTCTGTAGGGAATTTGACTGATAGGTGGTAGGTAAATATTATTGCCTTCCAACTATTCAAAGTTGGTGTTCCGATGATAGCGTTATAAGAAGATGAACAATCCACCACAAGGAAATTCACTTCCTTGGTTATTTGCTGTGTGTATGATCCCACCACTACAGGTAATGTAATGGTGCCTATAGGTTGCACTTTTATTCCTCCAAATGCCACTAAGGGTGAACGTACTAAACAAAGTTGATCTCGTCTGAACCTCATTTGTTGGAAGGCGGGGTAATACAAGATGTTTGCTGAACTTCCATTATCCACCATCACCCTTCTAGTTGTATAATCGTCATGTGGGCGATGGATTCTTTCAGCATCCTCGTTTATGAACGTAATGGCTGGCTCATCTGTCCCCCTCATCCTTGGTGATCGTCCAGAGAGTTGGACATTTTGTATCACCTTGAGATACGTCTTTCTTGATTTGGAAGACTGCCCTATTGAAGTACCTCCTATAATAACCCTTATTTCGCCAAGTGGGGGCCGTGATGACTCTTCTACCTTTCCTTTCAACTTCTCATCTTTATGATTTCTTCCAACAAAATGCCTCAACTTTCTCTGTCTGATAAGATTCTCTATCTGCTACTTTAAATCATAGCATTCGCCTGTGTCATGCCCATGGTCTCTATGGAAGTGACAATATTTGTTCTTGTTGTGCTTATTAGGATTTCCCTTCATCTTCTTTGGTCACTTCAAGGATGGGTTGTCCTTAATTTGCATAAGTACTTGATCAAGTGAAGCATTCAAGGGCGTGCAGTGTTGACTCCTTCTTGAGGACGAACTTGCCTTCATGTTGTCTCGATCCTTCTTCTTTCCTGTCTGGGCCTTCTTTGGACGAGGACCCTGTTTTGGATGATGTGGGAGATTTGCTTCCATTCACTTGGCTTTGTTCCTCTTCTTGGCTATGATTGCATCCTCTACATTCATGAAGTTTTGGGCTGAATGGATGAGTTTAGCCATGGTTTGAGGCTCTTGCTCATAGAGTTTATGGATAAATAAATCGGAATTAACTCCATTATGGAAGGCTGCCAATAACAACTTGTTGTCCATCTCGTCTACCATTAGGGCTTCCCTGTTGAAACAAGTAATGAAGGATCGCAAGCTTTCATTTTCCCCTTGCTCTATGGTTAACAAGCTGGATGAGGAGTGCTTATGCCTTTATCCTTTAATAAAATTGTTGACAAACAATTTACTCAATTCTTCGAAAGAACTCACAGTGTTTGGAGGTATCTTGCTGAACCACACTCGTGCTGGCCCCTTAAGGGTGGTAGGGAAGGCCCTACACATAATCTTATTTGGAACCCTTTAAAGGTGCATCGTAGTCTTGAAGGTTGCGATATGATCACATGGGTTGCACGTACCATCATATGAGTCCAAGGAAGGCATCTTGAACTCAGAAGGTAGGGGATGACTATTGATGGAAGCCACAAAAAGGGAATCAGTTCGATGAACTAAATCATCTACGAGATTTTCCCTTCTAATGTTCTCCCTCATCTCATCCATGGCCTTCCTCATTTGATCCATTTCCCTCTCCAAGTGTGGCACTCTTCGTGAAGCGGTACCCTTTGACTGGTTCTCATGCTCAACGTTTTCTCCTTCTCTAACTTCTTGACTCTGGGCTTGTCCTTCCACATATCTTTCATGATGCTGTCTCCTTAGAGTAATCTCCCTAGTTAACTCTTGATTTTGACGGGTTTATTCGGCATGGATTGCACTTGTTGTATGGAAGGCCGTTGCATGACAGGTGCTGATTGATGATCATGGTTGGGATGACTAGAAGCGTTCCCACTCTCATGGTGGCCTGGATTAGTGGCCATTGTTCTTGTCCGAACCATGCACCCTTTTGTCAAAGAAAGATAAATTGCAAAACACAAATTTAATCTTTCCCACAGATGGCGCAAACTGATGATGCAAAGAAAATCAGCAGGCTGAATGCTCTGGGCTTCAATGAACTAGTGATTGTTTGGGAGGCCTGAAAAGAAAAAGACACAAGATCAAAGGTGACTAGAATGAACCGGCCAAGAACTCTCTGATGCTTAAGTTAGTTTTTTCTTTGGAATGTTAGAATTCCAACTTTGGGAGTAGTGAGAACTTACTTCCATTTGATGTGGATGAGTGCTTATATAGTGTGCTTTGGAGTGGTTACTTGTCTCGTAACTTCCCTAATATTTGTGGAAGTTAGAAGGTTCAGACTTAACTTCCACAACTGCTATAGAAGTTAGAATGTTCAATCTTATCTTTTACAATTGTCACTGGAAGTTAAGTACTTAGTAGGAAGTTATAGTAATGAACCAGGATCTTGCTCATGTTTCAAAATAGTAACATGTGGGCCGATTTACAAGCTTTTGTAGATAAATCTTTCTGGAAATTTCCTAAGTGTTGGGGGTCGTCTAGACACTTTCTTGATGGACGACCCTTATGCCCATGGATGACCGTCCTACTAGGGATGACCATTCCTATCTTTCTGACCTGGACGACTCTCGTGGACGAATTGGAGTTAATTCAATTTTTAGTTCACCATCAGAAGAGATTCATTCAAATTGATTTAAAGGAAAACCTTGAACATTTTAAATTCTTTCGTAATCATGCCTATTAAAGATATATATCTTTTAGTTTTGACAGCTACAAGCTACCTACCAAAAGTTGAAAAGTTTATATTTTAATAAATTTTTTTTATTGAAGTCAGTTATTTTGATAGAAATCTTTTTTCACAAGCTTGATTTGTATTTTTTTCATTATTTAAGTATGGCATATGATCTATGAAATATAAAAAAGGGGGCAAATTACAGTAAACCCACTTGTGGTTAGGTCTGTTTTCGCTTTACCTACCTTAGATTACCACTATTAGTCTCCTGTTTTCCTCCTCTATTAAGTCACATGACTTGTTAAAAAAGTAATTTTACTAAAACTATACAAGTATACTTTCTTGTAATTTGACATTTTTAATTATTCTTGTGACTTGTTTATATATTTCCCATAAATAGTCTTATAAATTGTTGTGTAATGGAAGAGATTCATTCAAATTGATTTAAAGGAAAACCTTGAAAATTTAAAATTCTTTCATAATCGGACCTATTAAAGATATATATCTTTTAGTTTTGACAGCTACAAGCTACCTACCAAAAGTTGAAAAGTTTATATTTTAATAAAATTTTATTATTGAAGGCAGTTATTTTGATAGAAATCTTTTTTCACAAGCTTGATTTGGATTTATTTCATTATTTAAGTATGGCATGTGATCTATGAAATATATAAAAAATGGCAAATTATAGTAAACCCACTTGTGTTTAGGTCTATTTCCACTTTGCCTACCTGTGGTTTAAAACTTAACACTTTGCTCACTTGAGATTACCACCGTTAGTCTCCTGTTTTCCACCTCTATTAAAAAAAAGGATAAATATGTATCCTTAACACTTTTAATTGTTTTTAATCCTTAGATTATGTTTTGGGGGGGGGGGGGGGGGGGTTTATGTTCATAGTTGGGATTTTCTCAAATAGGGGTTGGAAAACTTAATTTTTGGCAATTTATTTAATTGGGTTTTGTTTTGAATGTCTATTTGCTTTGGACATTGGCTCCTACATGTATTAAGGGTATATTTTCACATGTTCATGCATTGCTCATCATATATGTATAGTGAGTGCACGCTAAGTGTTTGATAAAATGCCTTCATGGTATTTTTTCATTCTTTTGGACTCTGATGAGTACCAAAATTTAGAGTTTTTCATGTTTCCTCATTAGGAACATGTTTGGTTCATTGGTTGTGTGTTTTACACATCTTACCCCACATGTGCATTTCTCATGCTTTGTTCATGCATTGCACATAGCCACCTCTAGCATAAACCTTTGCTACCATTGTCATGCCTCGGTCTATATCTTATTTCCTCATCCTTAGCATGTCATATTTTACTTTATGCTTTGTAGTATTTTGTTTTTAAGGAGTTTTGTCTTTTGTTTGAGCTTCATTTTCTCATTCATCTTGCACCCTCATGCATCATTACCCTTGTTCATATCTTCTTTTCTTTCCCTCCTTCCTCTTGTTTCATTTGTCTATTTGTGACAAAAATGGGGAGAGTATACTAAAGAGTATACCAAAGTGTATCGTCATTTCTATATGACTTATGTGCACATTCTCAGGAGGAGAAATTCTATCTTGTGCACATTCGTAGGGGGAGAAATTCCATAGGGGGAGAAATTCCATAGGGGAGATGCATTTACCAAGGGGGAGAAGACATTTCTTTTAATGAGAAAACCTTATTTTGTTTGTTTTTCTTTATGCTTGTTTTCTTGTTGTTTTATGGTGCTTTAAGTTATGTTTAGTATCTATACTTTGTTGTTCTCATCGCATTGTGTTTATGTGTTGAACATGCATACATCCTTATGCCATTGTGTTTTATTGGTTTCATGTTTGGATGATTATTTGCTTTGCCATATGATCATTGTAGCCATTTCCATATTATTATTTAGTGTTTGATCAAGTTGCTCTTTTGTTTCACATCATGTTTACTAAATCGCTTTTTACTTGTTACATTATACTTGTCTTTTTATTGCTTGCTTTACCTTGAGTGTTTAATGTGTTTTGTGCAAGTGTTTCAAGATACAGGTATTTTGTTCCAAGTTCATCATAGGTTTTAGATTTAGGTATGAGTGAGTTTTACCATTGTTCCCAAACTCACGTTTAAGTCTAGAGTCTATTATAAGGTGTTTTTGTCACGGAATAGCCAAATGGGGAGATTGTAACGTTGTGATTTACAACTTTGTTTTATGTTGGCTTTATTCCATGGCAAAAAGTGTTGTAATTGCATTAATTTATTTCCTTGTATTTTGTGGGATTTTATTGTATTGGGTTTAGTATTAAGTTGGTGAAGAATCAAGCTTGCAATGAAGATTAGTGAAGTTTTGTGATTATCTCGCGAGAAGCTTGCGAGTAAAGGAACCCACAAAAAGGCAACGTGAGAAGCACATGCTGGAAGCTGAAGAGTCAAGTGCCAGGCTGCATTTCATGAGTACTTCACCAGAAAGGCCATCTCGCAAGGTACCCACGAAACTATTTGCCTAAAGGATTTTGAGTGTGACTTTCTTACCCTTCACTTATACTATATATATCATCATTACCCACAAAAGTAAAAAAGAGGCTATTTAGAGAGAAAACCCTAGATAGGTTTCTATAACACACCCACCTTTTAGAGAGAGAGCTACTCATCCTTTAGTGAGAAATCATTGTAGTCTCTTCTCCTTACCTCTCCCATTGTTATACTTTGAGAGAAGATTTGTACCCAAACACAACTCACGCCTATTTAGAGTGTAGAGAGTGTTTTAGAGCTTGGGAAACTTTGGGTATTTGCCAAAAGAAGCTGGTGAGGCTTGACGGATGCAATCAGGCAGTATTGTAAGATTCAGAAAGTTAGTGAAGACAAGACTCTGAGAAATCCGTTGGTAGCAGGAGCTTAGAGGGCTTAAGTACGTTGTGTATACTAGGATTGGAGGGTCTTTTGTTATTCGTGTACTTCAACTTATTCACTAGTGGATCGATTTCAACTTGGAGGGTTACGAAGAGGTTTTTCGCTGAGTTCTTCGGTTTCCTCTTTGATAACACATCTTGGTGTTATCTTGTGTTTGCATCTCTCTGCCCTACTCTTTAAGCTTATCATTTATTGTTCATTGTGGCTGGCTATGGCTTAAAGTAGTGTTATCGGTATATTGTGCTCATTTATAAAAACTGGAAAGAACAAATGATGCATTTTAGACATACTCCTTTGTGCCTCAACAATGGTTTGAATGAAAATAGAAGGAAAACAAATGGAGCCATTTGTAATAAGAGCATACAAAAAGACACACCTTTCTATAGGAATAGTACAAATATGAGAGATAGGAAAAATGTTATGATAAGCTATTCTAAAGAAGATGTAATTAAGCTCAGTGAACTCAATTAAGTTAATTCTTGGGTCAGATCCCTAAGTAACTAATCTTCCACATAGAAGGGTCATCACATCATCAAAGGGAGGAGACTTAGTGTATGGAACGGTAGGTCTATGAACAAGAGGTACATTAAGAGCATCAGATACTACTTTCTTAGTAATCTAAAATTCTTCACCTCTAATCCAAGTAGTCAAGTAATGACCACCTGAATCATCAGAATGAATAGAGAGATTCACATAGAATTCTCTAATCAAAGCAGTTAGGGGATAAACAAAATTAGAACACAAAGACAACCAATTCCTAGACTGTAGATTTCTAAGAATAGAAGTGAAAGCAATTAGTGTGAAAAAGCTAAAACTTGTTCAAACCCCCAATTTTAAAATTACGGCTAGATTGCTTTTACTCTAACTTATCTAAGTGCGGAACAAGAGTAAATGAGCGCAATAAATTGGTAACACTAGTCTAAGCCATATGCAACAACAATGAGCAATAAAAGTAAAGCTTAAAGAGTAGGAAAGAGAGATGTAAGCATAAGATAACACGGAGACGTGTTATCAAAGAGGAAACAGAAGAACTTGGTGAAAAATCTCTCTGCGAGCCTCCAAGTCAAAATCAATCCACTACTGAATAAGTTGGAGTACACGTATATCAAAAGGACCCTTCAAGCCTAATCTACCCAATGTACTTGAGCCTTCCAAGCTTCTGCTACTAACAGACTTCTCGGAGTCTTGTCTTCACTAGCTTTCCAGATCCCGTAATTCAGCCCGATTGCATCTGCCACTAAACAGCTTCTTCCAATGATTCCCAAAGGCACCAAAACTTCTTTCAACACTCAGAATGGGTGAGGTAAGTGTTTGGGCTAAGAATCTCTCAAGGATGTATATATGGAGAGGTAGGAGTAGAGGAAAACCAAGAGAAAATGTGTAGATGATTATGGGCATGACAATCTCTAACTCTCAAGTGTTTTGCTAGGGTTTTCTCTCTGAAAAGCACTCCTTACATATCATGGGTAATGAGGGTATATATAGTGTGGGTAAAGAATTTGGTAAATCACTTTTTCATTTACCAAACAGAGAGTTTTGCAGGTACCTTGTGAGATGGCCTTTCTCGCGAAGTAGTCATGAATTGGACAAGCTAGCATGAGTCTTCAACTTCTAGTCATGTGCTTCACACGTGGCCTTTTTATAGGTTGCTTTACTTGCGAGCTAGTCACGAACTGCACTGATTCTTCTTTTGAAGTTTGATTCTTCACCAATCTCTCACAAATAAACCCATATAAATACAAAGAAATGATTGAATGAATTACAATCAAATTTGTCACAGAATTAAAGCCAACAAAGGCTAGTTGGAAATCACAACTTTATAAGACGGATCTAATTCATCTATGTTAGGTTCTAAGGAATTAGGAACTAATGTATTAGAATTCGAATTTGTAATGTTGGCCAACCATGATCAAAATAGGTTTTAGTTTGTTTTAGACTAGCTTAAAGTATGTTTAATTGTATGGTTGGAATCGAGTATTCTGCAGGATTTACTATGTAAATCTGCCTGACTCGATCGATCGAAAATAGGCTCGATAGATCGAAAGTCGTGCAGATTATTTTTCTGCAGAATTTTCCAACTTAGCCTAAGCCCATTAAGGATTAGGGTTTCAGATCTACTTCTCCCACTATATAAAGGAAACCCTAAGCCACGTTTTTGAGAGCTTTTAGAGAGAGAAGAGAGTGCCTCTCTTGTATCTAGGGTTTTGTACCCAAACCTCTCTAAGTCTTTGTTGCTCATATTTGCAGTTTGTGTGAATCTTTTGTGAGATCTTTGAAGAGCTTTCATTCACATAAACTTAGGGTTTTCAAGGTAGAAATTACTTCAACATCTTGATGATCAACTCGGTTGCTGCCTTTGGAGCTTAAAGAATAACAAGCGTGGGTGCTTGTAGCTGATTGGAGAATCCAAGAAAGAAGGAGTCCGTTGATTCGAAGCTTGCACGTGGTCGTGTCAGTAAGTTCTACTGGTGGGTAGCATTAGGAAGTCAAGCGGGGAACTTGTAAGTCCTTTTGTATGAACTTTGATTCTTTTGCATAGTGGATTCAGGTTTACCTTGAGGATAGCTAGGTCAAATCATCCCTAGGTTTTTACTGTGTGGTTTCCTGGGTGATCATATCATTGTGTTATTTATTATTCCGTTGCTTTATATTTTTAATATGATTGTATGTTTGTGATAACCTAGAATTGCATAATTTGACTAAGTTAATCACTTGGCTAATTATCTAGGTTAATCTGGTTGGTTTAAGGGGTCTAAATTTCTATCAAGTGGTATCAGAGTGGGTAGCTCTCTTGTTTTAGATCTTTTGATCTAAGAGTCGATCCTTGACCCCTACTGTCATGGATAATTTGAAGTGTCTTTCTGCTCATGTTTGTGATGTTTTGAATAAAAAAGACACTATTGTTTCTGTTGATTTTTTTGATGCTTTTGAAACTCTTCATAAGGAATTATCTAAATCTTTGAAAATTTCTAAGAAATTTAAGGAAGAGTTAAAATTGGCTAATCTTGAAAAAGAGGATTTGATTGTGAGATTAGATGAGTCTAATAAAAAGAATGAATTTTTGAGAAATTAAATTTCCTCTCAAGATGAGATGATGAAAAGCTTGGAACAAGAGTTAGTTGAATCTAAAACTAAAATTGAAAATTTGACTTATGCTAAGCCTGCTGTTGATAACAGAAGTATTTCTGTTTCTCTTAAGCCTAAAACTGAAAAAGTTTATATCCCTCCTTTTAAGAGGAATAATAAAGAAAATGCTTATTTTGCTAGGTTAGACAAAGGTAAAAGTTCTGATGTTGACGCTGAAGTTTCTAAACCTAAGTCTCAACCTACTGTTAGAGAGCATAATAAATCTGTTTTTGTGCCTACCTGTCACATTTGTGGTGTTGTTGGTCATATTAGACCAAACTGTTCTTTGTTGAGGCAAAAACCAAAATCTGAGACTAGATTTGCTGTTAGGAATACTGATGATCCTAAATTTGTTCATGTTTGCCACTTTTGTGGTGTTCGTGGTCACATTCGTCCTAATTGTCATAAGTTGAAACTTAAGCATTCTGTATGTCAATCTAGGATATGTGATGATATTTCTCCTGCCATAAGTCCAAATAAATTGTTTCATATTCTTTTGAAAAATTTGAGCTTGTTGGCTTGTGAAAGGAATTTGCAGGATTTCAGTCTTTCTCAGAAGATTGGTGTAATCCCTCAAATACATTCTGCTTCACATGGATTTTCACCTACAAAACTGAATACTCGTGCTAAATGGGTGAGAAAAGATTCTCCAAGGTGAGTGTTGCTAACTTGTCCCTGATTTAATTCTTTCAATTAATTGTGGACATGTTTTGTTTTTGTTTTTGGTTGTTTTGTTTTTTAGGTTGTTTTTTTTTTATTAAGAAAATAATCCAAAAACATTAAAATTTTTCAAAAAGACAAAAATATTTTATTTTGTGTCTTGTTTTATTTTTCTTGAGAATTACATGAGTTATGATATATCTCTCTTGATTTAGAATATGCTTGACATTGTGGAGAAACTTGAATAGTTTATGCTAAACTATTTCTGATTTTGTGTGAGTATGTACTAATTTGTACATGTTCTCAAGGGTTAATTAAGAAATTGATATTTCTTGTTTGTGTACCCTCTATAGCTTAGTTTTGCACTATCATGCATTGCTTTTGCATTGTTCATTTAGCATAATATGTGCTTTTTGTTTTTGGTCATAAATTTTCTTTTAGAACTAAAAGGATTTTTGTGTTTTGTATTTCACATCTTGGATTTATAATCAAGGATTGGCCATATTATCTTTACATAACAAGTTTATGTACCTTGTTTAGCTTTGATGAGCTTATTTATTGCACTTTACTAGTTGAAGCTTTGTAGTGCATGTTGTGTGGGAAAGATGTTTATGGTGTTTATCACTTTGTCTTAATCTTGAAGTCACATGTTATTTGATTGTCGGACTTGATCCTTTTGAGAAAGGCATAAATAACCATCTCACCACTATTTACTAGCCAATCATGAACACCTTAGTGCATATCATAAGATTTTATGTTCGAGAAAGTGTAGCACATGCACAAAAAGAACATAAGGTGTAGCCTCGGTTTAATTGCTTAATGCTTAAAATTGGTGTGTACTATTAGGCTTAATGCCAAATCACATAATTAAAATTGATGTGTACAATATGAGGCAAAAATTCAAGAAACTTACATGATTGGAAGCTTATGTTCTAGGAGATGTGGGAGTTATATGATGTAACTCTTTAGGTGATAGTCTCTTTTAAATTCTATGTGATGAATTTTGTAAAATTTGTGATTTATTGCTATTCATATATCACCTCACATGTATCTCAAGCTTTTGCTAGTTGCACACACTACACAAGTTACTCTTTGCTAAACTTGGTACATCATATTGGGTGTGATTTTGTTGTGGCCATCTAAGATTAAAAGTTCCTTGATTTTAATGCAAAATGTGTATAATGTCTGTGCTTTGAAGTCAAATTGATTTAAAATCTTGATTTTGAAAGATCTGGGTTAAATTCAAGTGTTTTCGAAAAACTTTTCATCCCATACTCATGCATTTTTTATAAAACAATGTGCTTTGAGGAGTTTCTGCATTAAAATGCTATGTTTTTCAAAAATTTGATTTTTCTTGACTTTCGATCGATCGAACCTGTTTTTCGATCAATCAAAATTGCGATTAAAATTTTTGGTTTGAGTCTGCTTGACTCGATTGATGTTCGATCGATCAAAACTGAAAAATTTTCAGTTTCTATGTTTTTGACCAAAAATTTTTTTCATACATCATTTGTGTTTAGGATTCACATGCATTGCATTGTTTTTGTATCCATCTTGCAGTTTTGCAGTTATATCTCTCATTGTTTTCACACATAACATGCATACACTTTGCTATATTGGGTACTCAACTTGATTTAAAAATTGATTGATTAATTTTTGAGTTATGTACTTTCTAGTCTATGCTATTTCTTATGTGTGAACTGTAGAACATATGTTTCTTAAGAGATATGATAGATAATCAATGTGAAAATATTTTCTCTACTCATGCAACTGTTTATGGGTCACATAGTGCCATGTTTGCATTTTATTGAAAGAGAGAATATTTTTCTTCATGTGTATCCTCACCTTAGTTTTTAACTTTGGTTTGTGTGTCTTTCCCCCCTTCCTTTATTTTTCCCCAAACTGTTTTTCCCAAAACTTGTTTTGTTTTTTCTATTTTTATAGGGGGAGAAGCTTATTTTTAACCTTTGTTGTTCATAGGGTGAGTTGTCTCTATTTTCTATAGAGTTGTCTTATTTTGTATCCCCTTGATTCTCTATTTTCTCTTATCCTTTATTGCGTATGTTGACTGTTTACTCTTTGTATGAGTTGTCTTTGTCAGTACGTGACAAAAAGGGGGAGAAATTATTGATTTATGGGAATCATGTTTGTTCTGCTTAGGGGGAGAGTTAGTATGCATATTTGTTGTTTTATTGTATTTTCCACACATGCGTTTATACATTTTGTTTAGTGTTTCAGGAATATACAGGTTGATTCAATCGAGCTGCTATCTACACTTGCAACTGATGGATAGTAGTTAGGTTGGATTTTTTATAATAGGCATTATTTTTGTAATGGACTTTTACTTTGTAAACTTTGAGCTTTTAGTTTGTGTTTTGTTACAGATTGCCAAAGGGGGAGTTTGTTAGGTTCTAAGGAATTAGGAACTAATGTATTAGAAATCTAATTTGTAATGTTGGCAAACCATGATCAAAACAGGTTTTAGTTTGTTTTAGACTAGCTTAAAGTATGTTTAATTGTATAGTTGGAATCGAGTATTCTGCAGGATTTACTATGTAAATCTGCCTGACTCGATTGATTGAAAATTAGACTCGATCAATCGAAAGTCGTGCAGATTATTTTTCTGCAGAATTTTCCAACTTAGCCCAAGCCCATTAAGGATTAGGGTTTCAGATCTACTTCTCCCACTATATAAAGGAAACCCTAAGCCACGTTTTTGAGAGCTTTTAGAGAGAGAAGAGAGTGCCTCTTTTGTATCTAGGGTTTTGTACCCAAACCTCTCTAAGTCTTTGTTGCTCATATTTGCAGTTTGTGTGAATCTCTTGTGAGATCTTTGGGGAGATTTCATTCACATAAACTTAGGGTTTTCAAGGCAGAGATTACTTCAACATCTTGATGATCAACTTGGTTGTTGCCTTTGGAGCTTAAAGAATAACAAGCATGGGTGCTTGTAGCTGATTAGAGAATCCAAGAAAGAAGGAGTCCGTTGATTCGGAGCTTGCACGTGGTCGTGTCAGTAAGTTCTACTGGTGGGTAGCATTAGGAAGTCAAGCGGGGAGCTTGTAAGTCCTTTTGTATGAACTTCGATTCTTTCGCATAGTGGATTCAGGTTTATCTTGAGGATAGCTAGGTCAAATCCTCTCCAGGTTTTTACCGTGTGGTTTCCTTGGTGATCATATCATTGTGTTATTTAGTATTCTGTCGCTTTATATTTTTGATATGATTGTATGTTTGTGATAACCTAGAATTGCATAATTTGACTAAGTTAATCACTTGGCTAATTATATAGGTTAATCTAGTTGGTTTAAAGGGTCTAAATTTCTATCAATCTAGATTTACTTGTCTTTCTCTCCAAATAGACCTATACTTAATCAAGGTTTCAAAAAGTTTTTCATTTTTAGAATTCGGAAACCTAATATGATCAAATTCAATTACAAGAGTAGAGGTGGACTTAGAGACTTTCTTGACTTCGGTTTTTAGATTTTCTACCAACCTTAGGAGCCGTAACTAAGATCTAAAGAAAGGAAAAACACAAAATAGAACACAAAACCAAGGGCAGACTGCATTAGAGAGAGATGAGACAAATACACACACACACACACACACACACACACACACAAACACACACACACACACACATATGCAATCTTCAAAATCTATATGATGCATGATGCAGAGACACATGTGATGCACGAACTAATGCATTAAAAGGTTCAATTTTCTCACAATTTTGAAAAATTGACCCAAGAATTAAAGTTTTTTTGAAAAATTTCCAATTTTTGTAAATAAAAAACCACAATTTAAAAAAAAAAAACCCACAAATTGATTAATTGAGCATCACAACAAGTATAAAACATGTTATGGGCAATCAATTAAACAAAAACAAAGGTCAATTTCAGCCAATTTTACCTAATTGAACAAAAACCTCAAATTCCTCAAGAACACATAAACCCTAATTTCAAAAATTTTCAAAAATCATGAAAATTTTGAAATTAAAGCAAAGGAAACATGTTTATATCATGCATGAACAAAAACCCAATAAACAAATTTGATTAAAACATCTAGAATCATCAAAAACCCAAAAAAAATCCTAAGTTCAAAATTCATCCCAATTCAAGAAAAATGTATTAAACATCACAAATAAGCAATTTAAGATGGCCATATTAGTTAACACACAATCGTATGTACTATGCTTAGCAAAGAGTTGCGTGTAGTAAGTGCAACTAGAATGTGTACAAGGCACTGAAAATGTGATATTTTGATAATAAACAAACAAATTTTCTACATCATCAATCACGTTAATTTGAAAGTGACTATCACCTAACAAGTTACATCATATAACTCCCACATCTCCTAGAAAACACGCTTGCAATCATGTAAAAGCATTTTGATCCTTTTTGCTTTTCTTTTTCTTTTGATATTCTTTTGTTTCTTATTCTTCTGAAATCAGCACCTCGTTTTATCTTGCTATGCAAGTGCTACACCTTACTGAGCACTGCTTTTATGAATTGCAAACAAGTGTTCAGGATTGGCGAGTTTAGTGGTGAGATGATTATTTATGTCTTTCTCCTAAGATGTTTTAGTTCTTAAAATCAAAAGAATGTGACATTAAAATCAAGATAATTTGTGTTAGGTTCTAAAAATTTAGAACAATTGGCTAACCATGAGCACAAACTTGTCTAGGTATAGATCTTAGAGTCTATAGAGTTTATTAGATAATGCTCAAGGTGTTACAAGTCATAACACAAGAACATACATGTTGCAGAAAGAAAATTTTGAATTCAGTGAAATCTGACTGATCAAAAATTGCAGAGATGAAATTTCTGTAGAATTCTATTTCAGCCTAAACTCTGCTTAAACGTTTTGGTTTTCAAGTGAAACACTTCTAGTATATAAAGGAATACCCTAACTACATTTTCAAAGCTCTTAGAGAGAAAAAGAATGCATCTTGTGCCTCCAATAGTAGATCTAGGGTTTTTGTACCCAAACCTCTTTAAAGTCTTCTATTGGCAATATTTCTTGAAGAATCTCAAGATCCGGTATTGTAGAAGTTGTTGCTACAAGACGAACACGTGAAGGTGATCTGAAACCTTTGAGTAGAGTCTCAAAGTCACAAGCAAGGGTGCGCTTATGTTGCTGTAAATCCAAGAAGAGAAGGAGTCCGTGAATTCAGAGCTTGCATGTGGTCGTGTCAGTAAGTTACTACAAGAGGTAGCAATAGATTTAGGGTTAAATCTGATTGTAAAAACTTCGATTCTCTTATAGTGGATTTGGTTTACCTTGAGGATCGCTAGGTCAAATCCTCTCCAAGTTTTTCTCTTGAAACAGTTAGTTTCATTGGTTTTCCTGGGTAATCATATTGTGGTGTTATTTACTTTTCCGCAACTTAGCATGATATGATTTATTTGTGTTTAACCTAGATCTGGAAATTAATCTAAGTAATCACTTGGCTAATTAATTAGGTCAAACAATCTGTTTAAGGGGTCTAAACAAACTCTCAATTTGTTTAAAGACTATAAACAACTTACACAATAAAGCACTACATAGCACAAACTAGCAAAGTGCATAAAATAGCTCATCGAAGCTAAATAAGGTACATAGTCATGAAATGAAAATTTCATTGGCCAACCTCAATTACATAATAAGTGATGTGTAATACAAATTTTTTTTTTCTATTATTTTTTATAAAAAAAAAAAAAAAAAACTTAAAAACATCCTATATGAATGTAATGCAAAAAAATCCTAATCAAAAACATTTTGGACAAAAGGATCGAGAGTTAAAGCACTAGGACCATGTCAAACAGACTCACTGAGATTGAGTCTTTTGCATCCACACTCTTTTAGATGCAAACCTAGTATTGGAGTTTCTAAACATATGAGATTGTTGATAAACTCTAGCATTGGCATAAAGGTTAAGAGCCTTTACCAATTCATGAATAAGTGTTATAGGATCTTGTGCTTTTAGCATTGACACTTTTTGTTTAGTTGCTTGCTTTGTGGCTTGCAACTTAAAACAGTTTGGGCGAGTACACCCAGCTCCACTACAGAAGTGACAAAACTGTTGAGGTTTGTGTTGTTTCTTACCTCTAGAATGTGTAGGTTTTTTGGGTTTTGTATCATTAAGATCTAACCTAATCCTCCTAGTAGCAAGAACCTCTTCCCTAGGTATCTTAACTTCTGGTTTAGGAATAGATATAACAGGAACAAACTTAGTAGGAGTAACAATAGATGAAGAAACACTTTCAACAAACCTTAACCCTGTTTTATCAGAAGTAGATTTTTGAACATTTAGCAAGTTATCCAGTTTAGAAGTTGAAATCCTATCAAGTTGTTCTCTAATAACAAATAATTCAGATTCTAAACTTCTAATTTTTTCAACCAAAGACATGTTCTCAATCTTAACAGTAGTTATGAGCTCATTAGGATCAAACAATTTTACCAACAAATTTTTCTTTTCTTTCTCAAGAGTGTTAATCTTTTTCAAACCGAACTTAACATTCATAGCCTCCTTTGCTGCAATCTTGCAAAGCTTGTTATAAACCTCTTGCAAGTTAGCATTATCAGAGAGTTCCACATCAGAAGGGTTCTCATCAACAATTTCAGACTTACTTACTTTAGCAGTAGCAGTGAAAGCCATGAAATTTCCTTCTTGATCACTTTCACACTCATGATCAGAAACTTCATCGTCACTAAGGGTAACGGCCACAACTTTTCCCTTTGATCTTAAATATTTAGGACATTCTGACCTAAGATGACCATACCCCTGACAGCCAAAATACTGTTGGCCTAAAGAATTGTTAAAAGATTGAACAACTTTGTCTTTTGATTTTTTAGAAGTATTATTCTTAGTTGTTTCATTCTTCTTCACATTCTTAGGGTCATCATTGTGTCGATTTCTTGCCCTTCTATTATTGTTTCTAAGAAAGTTTCTAAAATTCTTGACAAGATAAGCAATCTCTGTAGGATTTCATTATCAAATCCACAATCATCTACATCATCAATAGATTTTAGGGCTAGATTTGGATTTGCTAGTCCTGGGTAAGTCAAACTCATAGGATTGAAGAGATCCTACAAGTTCATCTACAAGAATAGTGTCAACATCCTTATTTTCAGTTATGGTAGTGACTTTGGATTTAAAGTTTTCAGTTAAGGACCTAAGGATCTTTCTAACAATCTTAGGTTGATCATATACTTCACCCAAGTTAAAAGCTAAGTTTACTATGTTATTCAATTTGGCATAGAACTTGTCAAAAGTTTCATCATCTGCCATTCTAAAGTTTTCAAACCTAGAGATTAACTATTACAGTTTATTAATCTTTACAACTTTAGTGCCTTCATGCACAGTTTGTAGGATATTCCAGGCAGTGTGTACAACCTCTACATTAGAGATCCTTTTGAATTCTTCCATAGAAATGGCATTGAATATTGCATTCATAGCCTTGATGTTAAAGCTTGCCGCTTCTTTTTGAGAAGTAGTCCATTCACCCACATCAGTGGCAAGTCTCTCCCAACCATTTTCCACAGATAGCCAAACTCT
Source organism: Quercus ilex subsp. ballota (assembly GCA_032727855.1). Lineage (NCBI taxonomy): Eukaryota > Viridiplantae > Streptophyta > Magnoliopsida > Fagales > Fagaceae > Quercus > Quercus ilex. Next base: position 51,849,023 of record CM064916.1, on the reverse strand, counting down.
CTCATCTAGAGATTTCAAGAAGGCTTTCATTCTTACCTTCCAATAGGTATAGTTATTCCCATTGAAATGGGGAGAGATTACTGGAGAGTGATTGTGTTCCATGACAGCAGGGGTCAAGGATCAACTCAAGGTAAAACTACCTAAACAAGAGCTAACTCGCTCTTATACCACTTGTTTGTTCAGTTTGGACCCATACAAACCAGATTAGTTTAACCTAATTAATTAGCCAAGTAGTTACTCAGATTAAATATTCAGATATATGTTAAACTCATGCAAACATATTACTTAATGCGAAAAAGTAAAAAAAAACAGTAATATGATGATCCAGGAAAACCAATGAAACCAACCGTCACAAGTCTTCCAAGAGTCTTTAAAACGTAGTTAGGGTTTTCTTTTTATACTTAGAAGTGTTGAACTGAAACCTTAAACGTTTTCGCGGGCTTGGGCCTGATTTAAATTTTGCAGAATTTGATTTACTGCGATTTTCAATCGGTTGAATCTAATTTTTGATCAGTCAAACTTCACTGAACTTCAACTCTCCTTTTCTGCAGCTTAAATGTTCTTGAATCTTGATTTGTACAATCTTGAGAAATGTCTAACACCTAAACTAGATATGTTTTTGTTCTCGGTTTGCCACCATACACAAAATAAGAATCCAAACATTTAATCCTAAATCTTTAGAATCTAACAAATATTCTTCTTCAAAGTGAAGTATATGGGCTTTAAGTCTTCAAGGATGAGGAATGGATTGGTGTTAGTAATCTATCCTTTGCAGGTACGTACATATATCTTAGTATATAATAAACTTGTTTTTTTTTTTTTTTTTCCCTTCGTTGGAAGGATATATACTAGCTAGCTGATTTGTAACTGCAAGATGTTTAATTAGTGACAATTAGTTTTTTTTTCTTTTTTTTTTTTCCTTTTTATTGAGAAAGAAGTGAAAATTAGTTGATAATCCATTTGATTTGTGGCACTTCACCACAATGATTTTGAATTGTGAAGGCGTTAGGTATATGATTGTTGGGTCTTATTGTGCAATAATCAATCTAAGTTATTTACATGATTGTGGGATACTTTAATTACAGGCAGTTTTTTTTTTTTTTAATAAAGTTTTGGGATATCGTATAAATTGTGAAAAATAGTATCATAATGCAAATATTAACACCTGCTTTACTTAAAAAAAAAAATTGCCATCAATATGCCTACTAATTAATATGGTTATTTAACTTTTTTATATATATATATATATATATGTATATGTATATTTATAGAAAACCGCCTTAAACTTTAGGGTACTTACACTTTCAATCCAAACTATGAAAACTTATAATCACAAGTCACAACCCAATTGTAACAAACTTTGCAAATTGCATCCCATAGCATGATTGACAATCTATATCTATCTATATCTATATATATCTAAAAACTAAAGCGTAACATTTATTGTTACTATGCTCCAGTTAAGCCACGTCAGCGTCATGTTGTCATTTATTTTCTTTTTTTCATTTTTATTTTTCGATTTATCAATTGACATTTATTGAGCATCTCCTTAAATTCAGGTGTTACTCTACCTCCAATTCTACTATGTGTCTCTCTATTAACCCAGACTCTTTAGATGCTGCTATTATATGGAATTTTGACAGTCACCTACAGATTGCAACCTCTTCACCTCTCATTTCTTTCTTTATAAATTATCAGTTGTTCTCTCTCCACAAATTGATCAGTATGGCCTTCAATGGGATAGTTTCTTGAGTGTTTTAACCATTCTTTTTGTCATGACTTAAATATGTCTGCCAAAACTGATGCATATAAGAGGCAAACATTAGTAGCCCAGGTCCAAAGGGTATGAACTCAAAATGAGTTTTGTTATTTTTATTATTCTTATTATTTATTTATTTCCATCTCATTACTTGAAAAAACTAATGTAATTCAATTTTGGGATTTCATGATGAATGAGTTTGAGTTTTCATGACCTCAAAACTATTCAAATAAATTTTTTTCTTTTTCAAAATTGATTTGAGTTTGGCATTTGATCATGTTTGTTGTAAATTGTTTTATGGTTTCCCTTCTCTAGGCTGCAAGAATGTTTCTCTCAATATGTTTGCTATAATATTTTTCTAATTGATAATTAACTTCAATTTGATGTTTTCATTTTGGTCTTTGTTTTATGGTAAGAGTGTTATTTATTTTCACCAAAACAAAATTCCTAATGTTCTCTTTCTCTTGTCATATTATATAATGAACTTAAATTTTTTTTTTTCTATTCCATTTGTCCACTCATTGACAGATGTCAACAATCAAGCCTCGCAATCACTAAAAACTTTTTGTTCTATTGAAGATCATACCAATCAATAGGTAACCATTCCTTTCTTAGAAACTTTTGAAGAAAGGGGAATAAATGTTTTGTTTTTCTTGAGTGGTGCTTGATAATTTGCTTTTTATGGTTCAATACACAACAGTTATATTAGATTTCCTTTTTCTTATATTAATAATTGTTGTTTACTATTTAATTGGAATATTTGGGGACCCAAAAATTGTGAAAATGGAAGAGAAAAGAGAGTAGAGTTTTGTTGAGGTCCAAAATTTCACAACAAAGCCCATTCCATAAAAAAATAAAGAAGACCCAATTCGTGCAGCAAGAAGAATCAACATCAAGGCCCTATGTATGTTCAGATTTCCAGCAAAAAAGGCAATTAAAAAAGTCCAGCAAATTCCAGTGAAAGAGCTGGGACGGGATCCCCAGAGGTTGCCAGAAGCTCGGGATCCCTAGAGGCTGCCAGAGGCTCGGGATCCTGGGCGTGCAGCACAACTAAAGTGAATTAAAGCAGATTTGAAGAGAGAAAAGAGACAAAAGGCACGCGGACCTTATGACCCAGACACGCAGTGGAAGTACAAAGCAAAACACAGGAGCTTTGGTTCCAACCATTTGAAGAAAGAGACAAGGAAAAGTACAACTGGAAAAGCTGGAGCAAAAGCCAAAAAGCCTCAGGTTAGCCAACGGGAAAATCTAGAAATAGGAAGCTAGCTGGGAGACTTTCATCTGGTCGCAACAAAAAGAAAGAAACTATGAAGAAAAGGAAACGACATGATCCTGAAGCAACCAGGCACGGGACAAACTCTAAGGGGCAAAAGGGAGAAATCACCAGTACCCCAGAGCTCGATCTGTGCTATAAAAGAGGGCATGAGGCAGAATAGAAAAACCAGAAAAGAATCGTTAAGATAACTCTGTAAAACTCAAGAAAAACAGAGGAACCGCTCCCGGTATCCCAGAGACAGCCACTATTGCATATGCTTGGATTCAACAAATTCAAACTTTGCAAGTCTTGGAAGCTTGAATAGCTATCAAAGTCTGTAACTTTTGAACTTAGCTGAACCTTGTATCATGTGAATATAGAACTATAGGAAAAACTCTGTAAAATCAAAAGAAAACAGAGGAACCGCTCCCGGTATCCCAGAGACAGCCACTATAGCACATACTCGGATTCAACAAATTCAAACTTTGCAAGTCTTGGAAGCTTGAATAGCTATCAAAGTCTGTAATTTTTGAACTTAGTTGAACCTTGTATCACGTCTTAGTGAGCATATTGTAATCCACAATCAAGAAAATAATGAAATACCTCATATTGATTTGAGGATCTCTAACAATTACTTCGTGTATTTCTTTATTACATTGTCTTCCTTTACTGTTTCTTGCTAAAATCCCTTTCACCTAACTATCTTGGAAAGCAAAGCCCAAGCAAAGCCACTCGGACTTGAGTTCCAATTCTCACAAGTCTTGTGCAAAAGCACCAAGTCTGTGAGAATTGGGGCCAGGATCCTCGTGGCAGAATCATCCTCATGAAACTCATTTACATATATGTATATGTATTAAAATGTATATCCTAATCTAAGAAACTAACAATTATTTGGAGATATGTGTATTGTATAGTGTGTTTTTATGTAGTACCCATAGAGGTAAAGGGAGAGGACAAAGCTCTATTGCATAATAGACATGGAAAAAGACCATATAGTTCAGAAAACCAGAGATTCTGGGTTCCTACAGGCTTAGTACGCCCCGGGATCCCACGACAGTATGCCCGGGATCCCATGACAGTACGCCCCAGGGTACTAAGAGGAATTGCATTTTTTCATCTTGAGGAGCTTTATATGACTTGCGCACAACTTGGTTCATAATCAGCCCCATTTAGTTGCGGTGAACCAAGCCCAGTCCACCAAAACAACAAGTATTTGGGCCCGGGATCCTTGTCTCTACTTGGGCCTGTGTGCTAAGAAAAAAAGCACTCTCACAAGTTTGAATCTTAATTTTTTTTTTTGGTTGTATGGAACTTGGGGTCTAACAGTTAATATTTTTTTTTTTTAATCTTCATTTTTAAATGAAACTTAAATTCTTCAAAGTAAATTAGTTTAAGTAGACTGTTGTCTTGTGGCTAGAATTTTTGTGTTTTGGACCTTAGTTGGCCTATTTGGTTGATGAATAACTTTGTGGATTGTTTAGTTTTTGAGAAATTGTTTGGGATTTTAGGAGTGATATAATTCAAAGAACTAAATTCCTTTTGAATTCCATTAGTATCTAGCATTAAGCTAATTGTTGTGTGGGTGGAAAAATTAATTGGTTCTTGATTATTTAATATCTATCTATAATATTTTGTACATGAACAATAGTTGGGTTTGTAGTTTTAGATTTTAAAATATGTAATTTTTTCAGCAACTTGATTTTCTTTTAGAATTTTCTCCTCTTAAATATCTAGAATACTGTGTACATGAGTATTAGACAGAACTTAACAATACTACTATACGCTAAGTTTTAAGTTTTGAATTTTGCTATTTCTTTGATTATTAAACACAGTATGATATAGTTAATGTGATCCAATGAAGGCAAAAGCAACTACTATTTTTGGGGCATAGCAACTGATACAATCTGATAATTTTCCATAGCCATTTAAATTTCATGAGTTGGAATGCTAATGGCCATCTTCTTTGAGGCAAGAACAATTGGCCGAGCTCAGCAAGTTTGCCACCAACTTTAACCACAACGTGTTGGAAATTTTTTATGAAATAATTATTATTGATTAAATGGTCATTTAAGTGGAAAGATCAAATTAATTTATGAAAGCTCGAATTTGTGTGAAAACACAAGAGCTGTTTAAACCCCCAAATTAAAATTATGGCTTGGTTAATTTTACTCTAACTTAAACTAAGTGCAGAATACAGTAAATGCGAGCGAACAAACAAAATAACTATTCTAAGTCATATTCATCAAATCACAGTAGTAAAATGAAAGCTAAAAGAGTAGGGAAGAAGAATGCAAACACAAGATAACACGCTGATGTGTTATCGAAGAGGAAACCGAAGAATTTGGCGAAAAATCTCTCTGCCGCCTTCCAAGCGATAAATCGATCTACTAGAGAATGAGTTGGAGTACACGAATAACAAAAGACCCTCCAAGCTTAGCCTACCCCATGTACTTGAGCCCTCCAAGGTCCTGCTACCAACTGACTTGACGAAGCATTGTCTTCTCTAGCTCTCCGGATCACGCAATTCAGCTTGATTGCATCCACCAAACAAATGGCTTCTTCCAATGCTTCCCAGCAGCATCAAAACCTCAATTTTAAACTCAGGATGGGTGTGGTAAGTGTCTGGGCTATCAACCTTTCAAGGATTTGGATATGGAGAGGTAGGAGTTGAGGATAACCACAATGGATTGTGTAGAGGATTGTGTGTATGAAAATCTATCACTCTCAAGGGTAATGGCTAGGGTTTTCTTTCTGAAAAGCACTCATCTCAATATGTGGGTAATGTGGGTATATATAGTGTGGGTAGAGACCTAGTGTATTAGATATGACAAATTGGCAAAACAGAACGTTTCACGGGTATCTTGTGGGAAGGCCTTACTCGCGAGACACTCACGAAAACCAGCTATCACCATCTGTCATGACTCTTCGCATTTTAGTCATGTGCTGAGCACATGCTTCACTTTGTGGGAAGGCTTCTTGCGAGCAACTCGCGAAAACACCTTTGATCTTCAATGAGTCTTGAGTCTTCACACTCTCTCTCACACACGGCCCTTACAATGAAATACCATATAAAATACAGGGTACAAAAGATTGAACAAAATTACAAACAAATTTGGCACGGAATTAAAGTCAACACAAATTAGTTGTAAATCACAACTTTACAATTTATTTTTCATATCCTTTCCATCAGTTTTCTTTTTTACTAGCTTTTGAGATTTGTAAATTACTTTCTATTTAACAATTAATTTCATATATATAGTGATATAACACATGGTTTAATTGTTTTTTACCACAAACTTTAAGGCTTGGGCTGAAGCTTTTTTTTTTTAACAAGATAGAATTTCTACTCTAACCTAATCTAAGTGTATATGTGTGTGAAGCTTCATCTTGGAAACTTGAACCCCAGCCTTTGGCCCTCACACTCCATAAGTATTTATACTTGTGGAGTGACCACCGCACCGTTAGGTTGAAGCTTTTTAAATCATAGAATTGGATTAAAAAATCTAGGTGGAATACTACATGTGGTTGCATAGACGAAAGGACCGGGGATTCCTAGAGAACATAGCTATATTGCTTCTACACAGCTCATACAGATTCGCCGATAAAATTGTTTGGGGAGAATCTTTAGAAATACTGGCTTAGAGAAAGTAAATAACGTAAAAGTCAATGTACATCGACATATGTTTGGTGTGTGTGGCTAAAGGACATTGGAAGTATTATGGGTAGAATAAAATCCCGGAGGCGTGTGTGGACTAAGTTCCACATGTCTAGTGCTGTTCACTTGAAATAATAGTGAATCGATAAGACATCTAGAGTCTACGACAAGAAATATTGTATATGACGAAGGGTGTGATTAGTGGAGTGCTACAAAAAAAACTGTCCTATATAGGTTTTTTCCCAGTGTTTTCAAAAACTGCCACTATAGGTCACCTATTATAATAACTGCCGCTATAAACAAAGGCCTATAACGATGCTTTTGTAAGCACCACAATAGGTACGGTTGCCAAGATCAGGCATTGACATTGATCTATGAGAAGCATAGATGAGAATAAACACAAACCAATATCGTGGGAATCATAGTATATGTTGATTGTAGCTAACACCATTAGTTATGGTGTGATCAAGTGGGAGAAGTTAATGTACAAAAGTGATGAGTGATCACACCATAATCACCCTCACTTATGCAATAACCCCCACTTGGTGGATGATGATGCTTCACCAATGTTTAAGTAGAAAATATATTTAACATTAAGTTAGTTATTAAATAAAGAGTTGTGTCTTTTGTATAAACTTATCTTTTAACAAAGAAATGCGTCTCTTACCAAAGGACATGAAGGAATTCTCATTCAATTATACGTTAGATTATTGATCAAAATTTCCAAACCCCTTAAACCAGAAGGTAAATCTCAAATCTCTCTCTCTTTCACTACTTTCCTTTCTCTTTCATTTCCTTAGAAAGCAGAGTCCACTGAAATCAAAGAGAATTGGTAACAAAATGAACACCAGATCATGAACCATGGCTAGCCAATGCACCCATTTCAAGGCCCTTGAGTTTTTTGGAAACCATTTGTTTAGTTTTGAGCAGTTTTTAAGTGAGATTCACAATTTTTAAGAACCCATATCATTTTTTTCTTTAAGTAATTAAGTTATCTTTGTTTTTATTTAGTTTTATTATGAATCACATGTACTGGTTTTGTTCTAATTTGTAAAAGAGTTGTGATTTTCTATGTGAAGTGTGGTAGTGGTTTTGTTTTGTTTTTTCAATTTGCTGATTTGAGGATTTTTTCTTCTTTTGTTTTTTTAATAATTTGATATTTATAATTTATAATGGGGAGGGGTGATTGAACTCCAGATGTCTCTCTTATAAACACCATAGGTGCCAACCAATTGAGTTATAAAAACTCTTTACTATTTGAGTTGGGATGAAATGATTGAAGGGTATTTTGGTCTTATTAGAAAACTAAAAATTAAATTGTTAAGTGCCTTTCATCTCCCTATAAAAAATTTGGACAAAGTTTAGTTCCAAAAAAGTTTAGGAGTTATCTCCTTCAATATACTAGATACTAGATAACGATTTATAATACTATCTGTGTATTATTTGAATATGTCATATGACTCATTAAAAAAATCATATGACTAAAACTATATATGTATGTTTTCTCTCAATATCACAAATAATCAATCACAATATGTCAAAGAAAATAAATCACAACAACAAATAAGTTTATATACCTAACGTTTCGAAGGTTATATTGGAAAAATGATAATTAATTAAATGGGTGAAATGAGTTCCATAGGTTGGACACGAAAACGACACATTTATTAAATGAGTTAGTCGTATCAACCCGAATATAACACGAACCCGTTAAGTCTCAATCCATAACCTACTAATTTCATATCGTGTTATATTGGGTTCGTGGGTTGTGTAAAATTTAGCCACCCCTAGAACAAATAATGGGTGAGAAATGTGAATTAAACTCACCGCATCATCTGCTTACCCATTTGGTCCACCTCTTTTTTTTGCCCCCTTTTATGCAATCCCTTCTTTCACATAAAATTGGCACTTTCCTTTATGATCAAGCACATCCCGAATTCATGAAACTTCCCTTAATATCATTAGTAACTTTTGGAGGCAATCAAAAATTCAAAATATGGCTGACTTCCATCAAGGCGGATTCTAAAATGTGTATTGTTTATTCCTGTCAACCTTTCCCTTAAGATATATAAACAGAGGCTTTTTCCATTAACATGTTTTCTCTATCTCTATCACGAGTTCCTTCATTCTTTTGGGCATTAACGTGAGTTCAAAGCTTTGTGGTATGTGAGTACATACAGCCAAAGCTTACGGTTGAATCTTGGGGGTGATCACTGGAGCCATATTGCACCAAGGATAAACTGCTTCCAATGGAGTGAAATAACTTCTTAGGACAGTGGATTAAGTTCTGACAGGTTATTTAGACCCCTAAAACAACCAGATTGCGTAGCCTAGATTAATTAGCCAAGTTGTTACTTAGTCAAATTAAGCAATTCTAGGTTAAAACAATCAAACAATCATATCAAGAATAATAATGCAGCAGAAAATAAATAACAAAAGATATGATCACCCAGGAAACCACACGGTAAAAACCTGGGGAGGATTTGACCCACCGATCCTCAAGGCTAACCTGAATTCACTATGAAAGAATTGAAGTTCATACAAAAGGACTACAAGCTCCCCGCTCGACTTCCTAATGCTACCCACCAGTAGAACTTCCTGACACGACCACGCGCAGGCTCCGAATCCACGGACTACTTCTTTCTTGAATTCCTCAATCAGCTACAAGCTCCCCGCTTGCTTTTCTTTTAAGTTCCAATGGTTGCAACAGTAATGATCTTCAAAATGTTGAAATCATCTCTACCATGAAAACCCTAAGTTTTGTGTAAAGGAAAGCTCCTCAAAGATCTCACACAAGATTCACATAAAACCGCAATGTATGAGCAACAATACAATATGGACAACCTCCAAAAACGTGGCTAGGGTTTTATTTATATACCTAGGGCAAAAACATAAAACCCTAAACGTTTAATGAAGTAGGGCTGAGTTGGAAATTCTGCAGAAAATTCAACCTGTGCGATTTTCGATCGATCGAGTCTATTCTTCGATCGATCGAGCCAGGCCGAAAGTCCCAAGTACTTCTGCAGCCACTCGATTCCAACTTTACAAGAATAAACCAACTTTGAGCAAGTCTAAATAAGACTCAATACAATGTTTTGATCATGGTTTGCCAACATTACAAATTAGAGTTCTAAATACATAAAATCCTAAGACCTTAGAACCTAACAAACTCCCCCTTTGGCAATCCGTGACAAAACCCTAATTAACAGCTCAAAGTTTTACAAATGAAAAGCCCTTTACAAAGATAATGCTCATAAAATTCAATTCAGCCTAACTACTATCCATAGTTGCAAGTGTAGACAGCAGCTTAGTTGAATAAACCTGTATAATCCTGAAATACTCAACAAACACATAAACGCATGTGTGACAGTAAAGAGTAAAACAACAGGTATAACATCCTTGTAAGATTCACACAACACAAAATAAAGACATATATGAATGAACAACTCATAAATATAAATCAATAAGCAGTGAATCTCAACACAACAAGAATCAACAAAAATATCATGTATATCAATCAATGTTACTCCCCCTAACATGAATATTCCCAAAAATGATATACAAAGTGAAGCACCTAGATACAATCTAAAAACTCCACAAGCTCCTCTAAAACAAAAAAATCTCCCCCTAACAACAAAAACTCCTCTACAAGACAAAACTCCACTCCCCCTTTTTGTGACGGAATGCCAAAGGGCAATCACAAGTCGCCATCAAAAGGAGGTGGTGAGGGTGAATGAATACGTGCAAAATCAGCACGGAGAGCACGTATCTCGTCCATCAAGTCCACCAAAATCTGACCATGAGCCGCCTGAACGGTCATGACAGTCTCCAAAGTACGACGAACATCGAAGTCGGCCGAAGGAGGTGGAGGAACATCAGCAGCAGCATCATCATCACCAACTGGAACAGGAATATCCTCACCAGCAAGACCTGCAGAAGAAGAAGGAGGAGGTGCGCTACTAGAGGGCTCAGACCTAGGGTGTTTAGAACCAGCTCGAAGATGAGCGGCCCTTTGTCTAAGAAAAGACGCACCTATAGGAGCTATCACATGAACGGGCTCAGAGGAAGGAAAGCCACCAAGATCAAGATAGAGAAGAATCCTATGAATGAAAATAGGATGAACAAGAGCATGAGCAGTAGATGAACTCCTATAAACTTCGTTCAAAGAACGAAGAAAAAGATGGGGAAAACTGATAGGAGCATCAGTAACAAGAGCGTACAAAAATACACACCTTTCAAGAGGAATGGTGTGAACATGGGAAATAGGCCAGATCGAATGACAAGCTATCCTAAAGAACAGATAGTGTAACCCGGAGAGCTCAGCAGAAGTGATCCGAGGATCAGAACCCCACTGGACAGCAGTACCAGTGATGTAAGACAAAACATCGCTAATCTCGGGAGACTCATCATAAGGATAGACAGGATGCTGGACCAATGGTACCCCTAGAGCATCAGCCACTACCCGAGGAGTAATGGTGTACTCTACGCCTCGTATCCAACTCTTAACTAGAGTGTTGGAATCATAGATGCGGATAGAGATGTTCGAATAGAACTCTCTAATCAAGGCAGAAGGTGGAGGAGGATCAGAAACATCCACCAAGGGTAACCAACCCCGACGCTCAAAATTTGCCCTAATGGCAGGATCAAGCTCATCTAACCGCACAGAACGCTCAGCCCAAATCTTTCTCTTAAGGTTTAGCGTCTCAAAAATCTCTTGATTTTTCTCACTCAAAAACTTCTCACTATCAAAGGATGGAGGGGGTGAAGGAGAAGGTGAAGGAACATTCCTACGGGCTCTAGTTTTCCTAGGCATAGTGCTAAGGAAAGGACAGAGACACAGAGTGAAAACCAAACAGAACAAGAGAAATCAAAACCAAAGGCAGACTGCAAATTAGTATAATAAAAATATAGAACAAAAATCTATATGATGCATGAACATTTATAATGTTGTGATGCATGATCTAATGCAGTAAACAATTAAGTTTAATTGAGATTGAATTGACAAAATTGGCTTGAGCAAAAAAAATGTTTTATCAAAAATCCCAAAAATTTGAAAACCACTTGACAAATTTTGCAACAAATTGATGAATTGATCAGTACACAAGTTTGAAAACATATTAGAATAACCAATTGCATCAATGCAACAAACCAATTTCAGCAAATTCTACTCAAATTAACAAAATCCCCAATTCGGATCAAGAACAAGCCCTAGAATTTTCAATTTTTCATCAAACTCAAAATTGATCAAATTAACCACCAAGGATCATTAGTATGATGTGTCCCCACAAAAACCCAATGATCAATTTCATAAAATAAGGCTTGAATCAACAGAAAATCCCAAATAAGTAAAGTCCGAAAATCTCCCTTAAAAGCATGGATTTATGCATGAAATCATGAAAATATAATCAAAAGGAAGGGTAAAAGGGTCTTACCGGCTTGAGGAGACAGAGATTGTGCAAAAATTTCGGAGAAAAACGACAAAAATTCTCTAAGGTGGAGCCTTGCCAACGCGGAGAGAGAGAAAAAGTTTGAAAAAGCTTTGAAATATGTTTGAAAAGGTCAGATCTGATCTTTTAAAAAAGCTTTTCCACGATATTCGATCGATCGAAAATTACATTCGATCGATCGAAAAGCACAGTCATTTTAAGACAAATGAGAGCACTTTTTCGATTGATCGAAAAACAGGCTGGATCGATCGAAAATCACAGTTTTTGAAAATACAAGCCTAATTTTGAAATAACTCCTCAAAGCATTAGATTGAAAAACAAAATGCATGAGTATGAGATGGAATGCTTTTTCAAAAACCCAAAATTTAAACCCAATTTTCTCAAAACAAATTTCAATCATTCTCTCATTGAATTTACTTAAGCAACAAATATGTTATGCATAAATCTCAAGATATTTTCAAACTCGGTTGGTCAGACCAGAAACACACACTAGCATGTACATTGTTTAACAAAGAGTAACTTGTGTAGTGTGTGATACTAGTAAAAACTTGAGATACATGTGAGGTGATATGTGAATAGCATTTAATCACAAAGTCTACAAAATTCATCACATAGAATTCAAAAGAGACTATCATCTAAAGAGTTACATCCTATAACTCTCACATCTCCTAAAACAAAAGCTTGCAATCATGTAAGTTTCTTGTATTTTTGCCCCATTAATTAAGTGAATTTTGGCATCAAGCCTAATAGTACACACCGGTTTGAATTAAGTGAATTGGCATCAAGCCTAATAGTACACACCAGTTTTAATTATTAATCATTTAGCAGAGGCAACACCTTATGTTCTTTTTGTGCATGTGCTACACTTTCTTGAGCACAAAATCTTATGATATGCACTAAGGTGTTCATGATTGGCTAGTGAGCAGTGGTGAGATGGTTATTTATGCCTTTCTCAAAAGAATCAAGTCCGACAGTCAAAAACATGTGACTTCAAGATCAAGACAAAGTGATTAATAACCACAAACATCTTTCCCATACAACATGCACTACAAAGTTTCAGCTAGTCAAGTGCAATAAATAAGCTCATCAAAGCTAAACAAGGTACATAAGACATGTTATGTGTAAATAAATTGACCAACCTTGTTTTCAATAATCAAGAAACATCATGTTCAACATAAATTTTGCTTCCCCCCTTTTTTTTTTATTTTTTTTATTTTTATTTTTTTATATATATATATTAAAAGAGAAAACAAATAAATCCTAGAATGAAATGCATGAATGTAATGCAATGCAAGTCCTAGAACAAAAACAAAAAAACAAAGAACAATGGTCACAAAAGAATAGAGCAAAGAAGCACAAGGACCAAGAAAGTCAAACACAACTTAGGGACACCGAAGAACACCAATCACTTGACGAAGTGTCTCAAACTTACTTCCATCAAGAGGTTTGGTAAAGATGTCAGCGTTTTGACGATCAGTAGGGATATACTCAAGTACAACAATTTTCTTTTCAACCAAATCCCTAATGAAGTGATATCTAAGTTCAATGTGTTTGGTCTTAGAGTGTTGAACAGGATTTTTAGAAATATCTATAGCACTAGAATTATCACAATAGACAACCATGGTGTCTTGAGGAATCCCATAATCACTCAAAAGCTTCTTCATCCAGAGGAGTTGAGAACAGCAACTCCCAGCAGCAATATATTCTGCTTCAGTGGTGGATAAAGAAACAGAATTTTGTTTCTTACTCATCCAAGCCACAAGATTGGCTCCCACATAAAAACACCCCCCAGTGGTGCTTTTTCTATCATCAGCATTCCCAGCCCAATCAGAATTAGAAAAACCAGCAAGAGACAAATTTGACTCTTTGCTATAAAACAATCCATAATCACAGGTTCCACTCACATATTTGATAATTCTCTTAACAGCATTTAGATGAGAAACCTTAGGATTAGATTGAAATCTAGAACAAACACCAACACTATAAGAAATATCAGGCCGACTAGCAGTTAAATACAAAAGACATCCAATCATGCTTCTATACAAAGTAATATCAACAGACTCACCTGATGGATCTAGTGTCAATTTTGCATTTGCAGCCATTGGTGTTCTAGCATGAGCAGCTTTGTCCAGTCCAAATCTTTTGACTAAATTCCTTGCATATTTAGCTTGATTGATGTAGATGCCAGACTCTGTTTGCTTTACCTGCAATCCCAAAAAGTAAGTCAGTTCACCAACCATGCTCATTTCAAACATTGCCTTCATTTCATCTGCAAAAGAATGAGCAAGGGAATCATTAGTAGCACCAAAAACAATGTCATCAACATAAATTTGAGCTACAACAAAACCAGTCTTATCCTTTCTTATGAAGAGAGTTGTATCTGCAGATCCCCTTTTGAATCCATGCTCAGTGAGATATGCAGTCAATCTATCATACCAAGCCCTAGGAGCTTGTTTCAAACCATAGAGAGCTCTCTTCAACTTGTATACATCATCCGGTCTGTGAGAATCCACAAATCCCTTAGGTTGCTCAACATACACCTCTTCTTGTAACATCCCATTTAAGAAGGCACTTTTGACATCCATTTGATACAACTTGAAGTTCAGATGACTTGCAATGGCCAACAGTATTCGAATGGATTCCAGTCTTGCAACTGGTGCAAAGGTCTCATCAAAATCAATCCCTTCCACTTGTGTGTATCCTTGTGCAACAAGTCTTGATTTGTTTCTAATCACAGTGCCATGTTCATCTGACTTGTTCTTAAAGATCCATTTAGTTCCAATCACATTTACATTTTCAGGCCTAGGAACTAATTCCCACACATCATTCCGAACAAATTGATGAAGTTCTTCATGCATGGAATTTACCCAATCAGCATCTTGTAGTGCTTCATCTACCTTTTTCGGTTCAAATTGGGACAAATAACATGAGTGAGTGATCACATTCAGGGCTTTTGATCTCAATCTCATGTTATCATTCAGACTACCCAATATATTTGTAGAAGGATGATTCAATCTCACTCTAGAGGATGGACGTTTAACAAGAGAAGTTGTAGTACCTTTCTGTTCAAATAGAGGGCTGAACTCACTTTGTACCTGTTGAGTGTCATGAACCGGAGTGGATGGTTCTGAACTTGATGGTACTGAGACTGTATCATTTAGCACCAGCAGCTCTTCCTCACTATGTTTCACAACATACTCAGGAAGAGGAGAATCATTATCCTCTAAAGACTTATCTTGAGCAGGAACAGTGCTTTCTGAAGAAGTTTCTGAACAAACTTCATCATTTATCACAACATTTGAAGATTCCATGACTGTTTTCGTTCTCAAATTGTACACTCTATAAGCTCTGCTGGTGGAAGAGTATCCTAGAAAGTATCCTTTGTCACTCTTTGCATCAAACTTTTCTAGGTTCTCTCTATCACGTAGAATGTAACAGTCACTGCCAAATATCCTAAAATACTTGACAACAGGTTTCTTCCCTCTCCACAGTTCATAGGGAATTTTCTTGGAGTCAGGTCTAAAATACACCCGGTTGAGTGTATGACATGCAGTGTTGACAGCCTCTCCCCAAAAGGACTTTGGCAACTTTTTGTTGTGTAACATGACTCGTGCCATTTCCTGAACAACTCTGTTTTTCCTCTCCACAATCCCATTCTGTTGAGGTGTCTTGGGTGATGAGAACTCTTGGTGAGTGCCTTGATTATTGCAGAAAGTAGCCAGCTTGGTATTCTCAAATTCTCTTCCATGATCACTTCTGATTCTGGCTATCACAGCATCTTTCTCAACCTGCAATTTCTTGCATAGATGAATCATCTTCTCAGGAGCCTCAGCTTTATCTTTCAAAAGCACAACCCAAGTATATCTAGTAAAGTCGTCCACAACAACTAGAATATACTTCTTTCCACCCAAACTTTGAACTCTCGCAGGACCCATGAGATCAATGTGTAGTAACTCTAAAGGTCTTGAAGTTTGAACAGTAGTCACAGAAGGATGCTTGGATTTAACTTGTTTACCTATCTGACATGGTCCACAAATGCACTTGTCAATCTTCTCAAATTTAGGTAAACCGATAACTGCCTCACACTTGGAAATCTTCTCTAATTGCTTATGACTGGCATGCCCCAACCGTTGATGCCATAAATCAACTTGATCAATCTTTGCACTAAAGCATTTGTTGTTTACACTTGGTGTTATGCCATAACAGTTGTCAGCTGTCCTTACACCAACACACATACAGTCACCTCCTCCATCAAGTATCTCACATTGATACTTGGTGAAAAGAACATTTAATCCATTGTCGCAAATCTGACTTATGCTGAGTAAATTGGCTTTTAATCCATCAACATACCAAACATCTTCAAACACTGGCAATCCTGGAATGTCCACAGTACCAATGCCTCTGATCACAGATTTACTTCCATCTCCAAAAGTGACTGTCCCAATCTTTCCTTCAAAGAGAGTTTTGAATAAGCCTTTATTTCCTGTCATGTGCCTGGAACAACCACTATCCAAATACCAAAGACAAGAATCACGTGCCTTTAAGGCGGTTAAAGCAGTATAACCAACATAATTCTTATCACATGTGATTATGCCAATATTCTTAAGAAAAGATTTAACAAAAACAACACAAGGCAAAGATGACATATAGATAAGTTGACAAATAAGCAGAAAAATTTTCCAAGAATCCATGACAACAGGGGTCAAGGATCAGCTCAGAGATTAAAAATCTCAAACAAAAAGAGCAACCCGCTCTGATACCACTTGACAGGTTATTTAGACCCCTAAAACAACCAGATTGCGTAGCCTAGATTAATTAGCCAAGTTGTTACTTAGTCAAATTAAGCAATTCTAGGTTAAAACAATCAAACAATCATATCAAGAATAATAATGCAGCGGAAAATAAATAACAAAAGATATGATCACCCAGGAAACCACACGGTAAAAACCTGGGGAGGATTTGACCCACCGATCCTCAAGGCTAACCTGAATTCACTATGAAAGAATTGAAGTTCATACAAAAGGACTACAAGCTCCCCGCTCGACTTCCTAATGCTACCCACCAGTAGAACTTCCTGACACGACCACGCGCAGGCTCCGAATCCACGGACTACTTCTTTCTTGAATTCCTCAATCAGCTACAAGCTCCCCGCTTGCTTTTCTTTTAAGTTCCAATGGTTGCAACAGTAATGATCTTCAAGATGTTGAAATCATCTCTACCATGAAAACCCTAAGTTTTGTGTAAAGGAAAGCTCCTCAAAGATCTCACACAAGATTCACACAAAACCGCAATGTATGAGCAACAATACAATATGGACAACCTCCAAAAACGTGGCTAGGGTTTTATTTATATACCTAGGGCAAAAACATAAAACCCTAAACGTTTAATGAAGTAGGGCTGAGTTGGAAATTCTGCAGAAAATTCAACCTGTGCGATTTTCGATCGATCGAGTCTATTCTTCGATCGATCGAGCCAGGCCGAAAGTCCCAAGTACTTCTGCAGCCACTCGATTCCAACTTTACAAGAATAAACCAACTTTGAGCAAGTCTAAATAAGACTCAATACAATGTTTTGATCATGGTTTGCCAACATTACAAATTAGAGTTCTAAATACATAAAATCCTAAGACCTTAGAACCTAACAAGTTCCACGCCTCATGATGTAGCACAGGTCACCATGGCCTTCTTGGACTCTTACGCGCACTTGAAATCATCGTGTAAGGAAAAAAGGCACTAGTAGAAATCATGGGCTTCGGCCTCGGAGTTGGAATTGCATGAAATTTGGCAAGCTGAAGCGAAACGGCATTCTGAGCAATAGTTGTTGCTTTGCCACAAAATACCTCCTGAAAATGGAGATTTCCTTCATTTTAGTCTCGAAAACTACAATTTTGCCATTTATAGTACTTTTTGTTTCCTTAACCTTTGCCCAAAAGTCAGAATAAGGTCCCGCATGTTTTGGGACGACCCTTAAAGTTTGTAGTTTATGATTTTGCATTTAACTTAATTTTTTTCATTTTTGGTAAATTTCGGTATTTTGTCACCTAATTGCGTAATTAATGCGAATTAGAGTTTCAGACGTTTTTCTCAGTATTTTTATGTTTTGTAGCTGTCAGAGGCGAAGTAGATTATTATCAATAAAATTGCAGAGCTTTTCTCAAAATTTTCTTTGGTAGATTCCAGTTTATCTTTTTGTAGATTCAGGAAACTCCTCATGGACTTGAGGTTTATTACCCAGAAACTAATAGTTTAGTTTCTGTCCGTCAAAGAAAGCATCGTGCGTGTTTTCTTCAGGCTTCCGTAGCATCACCTTGGCTCTCAACCATCAATATGTTTTTTCTCCTCCATTTTGCTCTTGGTCTGCTTGATTTAATCTCAAATATTTTTTTTTTCCTTTTATTTTTATTACATTTTAGTCATATGATATTTTTAATTTTTTTTGATAAAATTTTTTAATTATTTTTATAGCTTGTTTAATATGGATAATCTTATAAATCTTTGTGTATTGAAGAAAGAGATTCCTTCAAATTGATTTAGAAGAAAACCTTGTTCATTTAAAATTCTTTCATAATCGGACTTGACATAAGTTGTTGTCTTATATTCACACGATATATATCTTTTAGTTTTGACAGGTACAAGCTATCTACCAAAAGTTGAAAATTTTATTTTAATAAAATTTTATTATTGAAGTTTGTAATTTAATGATAGAAATCTTTTTCACATGCTTGATTAGGATGTATTTCATTATTTAAGTATGGCATGTGATCTATGAAATAAAAAAATCATTATGGTTACGAAACCAAAGGCGCGCATGGAGTGATAATTTTTCGTAGACTTAAAACTATTCTTCATCATGGAGAACACCAATGGAGCCTAACTTTTTGTCGTGATATTATATGATAGAATGATGCTCTATAGTTGAGATAGTGACGTTAAGAAGAAAAAAAATGTGTGTATATTGTATTATGGTTCTTTTAGTCAACTTGTAGTGGATGCTTTAGTGACATATTTGTGGTCGATGTTCTCTCCACACCACAGAAATTTCCTTCTTCCAAAGAGAGATTTGAGTTGTAAGCCATGGAGCACCTTGTTTCAAGCTGGTACAATGATCGATCCTTGCCAGAATCGTATATACTCCCACCAGAAGATAGACCAGGGATGCTCCCTCTAGGCAAAAATATTCCAGTGGTTGATCTTGGGGCTCATGATCAAACCGATATACTTCAACAAATTTTGGAAGCTAGCCAAGAGTTTGGAATGTTTCAGGTTCCACCCACATCTTTTCTTTTATTCTTTTACCAGAAAATGATTTATTCCCCCAAGTGATGCTTGGCAACTTTTTTCATATTTGATACATTTGTGTTTTGCAATGATTTGTACCATGTAATAGGTGATCAACCATGGAGTCCCTAGCAACTTAATAGATGAGGCCATGAGTGTTTTTAAGGAGTTTCATGCATTATCTGCCGAGGACAAGGCAATTGAAACTTCGAAGGACCCCAATAAGAGCTGCTACATGTATACAAGCAGTCATAATTTTGCAACTGAAAAGTTTCACTTCTGGAGGGATGGATTGTTACACCATTGTAATCCTCTAGAGAAATACATCCAATTTTGGCCTGAAAAGCCACATAAATATCGGTAAATCCTCATAGTCATAGACATGTTAATTTGTTCTTTCATGCTTTTTACCCTTTCCAAGTAGTGGCTTGATATACACACAAGAACAAAAATGAACTACATGATGATGTTTCATGTAACCTTTTCCAGAGAAGTTGTTGCGATATATGCAGCTGAATTAAGGAAGGTGGGCTTTAGGATTTTGGAGCTCATTGCTCAAGGCTGGGAGTCAACCCCGATCATTTTTGCAGTGAACTTGGTGAAAATCAAACACTGTTGGTCAATCACTATCCACCATGCCCAGACCCAAGTTTAACCTTGGGTTTGGACAAACATAGAGACCCTGTTATCATTAATATTCTTCTTCAAAGTGATGTATATGGGCTTGAAGTCTAAGGATGAGGAATGGATTGGTGTTGAACCTATTCCTTACGCTTTTGTGGTTACCTTAGGTGTTCTGATGCAGGTACATATATCTTCAAAAGCTCTGACTATATACAATATAGTACTTCTTAATTTGTAACCTTTAATGAGTGAAAACTATAGCTCAAAAAAAAAAAAAAAAAGTGAAAATTAGTTGATATATATATATATATCTAAAACCTTAAGGGTAGTATTTATTGTTACTACATCAACGTTAAGCCACATCAACGTCCATGTTATTATTTTTAATTTTTTTTTCCAATTTTCCTATAATTGTTTTTAACATTCACTTTTTTTTTTTTTTTTAATATTTACAACTTCTTTAACTTTTCTCTCTCCTTTACCATCTCATCTCCCCACTATCCTTTACCTTAATATCACTATTCATCTTTCCCTTCATCTTTCTTTATTTTGTTTTTTTTTTATTCACACACTCTTACTATAAATTTGTCATCATCTCTTCCATTCTTTGCATAGTTTCCCCCCATAAAAATGTTATCTCTCTCTCTCTCTCTCTCTCTCAATTTTTTGGTGGATCTTTTTATTTTTCTTGCATCTCTGCTTTAGTTTGATAAATTTTTGTATCTTTTAGAACTCTAATTTGGGTTGATGAGATTTATTTTTGTATTTTTTTGTATTTTATTTTATTTTATTTTTGTTCTCTTTGATTGTTAAATGTTATCCTATTGCATTATAAAGAATTAAAGATAGTATATAAAAAATAATATTATCCTATTACATAGCATGATTTTGATAATTTAGTTTATTGTTATATCTTTTTTTTTTTTTTTTTTTGCTTTTTTTTTTCTCATCTTATTTTATTTAACATTAAAATAAGATGGGATCCTCCATATCATTAAATTATTTATATTTTCTCATCTTTTTTATTTTGAAAAAAATTGAAAATTTAATATTTTACACTTTCTCCAACATTTCTCATTTCCTTTACATTTTCATCTCCCCAAACCCTCTACCTTAATATCACTCTTCCTCTTTCCCTTTATCTTCTTTTATTTTGTTTCTTCTTATTATCATCCTTTTAGCATAAATTTGTCATTCACTCTTCCATTCTATGCAACATTTTCCCTCACCCAAAAAAAAAAATAAAATTGTTATTTCTCTCTCAATTTTTTGGTGAATTTTAAAATTTTTCTTGCCTGTCTACTTGAGGTTGATAAATTTTTGTGTTCTTTATAACTTTATTATAGGTTGGTGCGATTTAGTTTTGTGTTTTATGTTTTATTTATTTATTTTTTGTTCACTTTGATTGTTGAATGTTATTATATTGCATTATAAAGAATTAAAGATAGTATATAAAAAATTATTATTATATATTACATAGCATGCTTTTGATAATTTGATGTTTATTGTTATACCTTTTATTTTTACTTTTTTTCTCCCCATATTATTTTATTCAACATTTAAATTTAGCTACATCCTCCATTACATTAAATTATTTATATTTCCTCTCCTTTTCTATATTAAAAAATTAAACATATAATATTTTACCTAAATTCAAAAAATAAAATTGTCCTCGTAAAGTGGAGTAATGCTAGGGAAACACTCATTCTCATACTCAATACATTAAAGGAAAAATGGAATACAAAACAAATGTCAATTTAGAAACACTTAATTAAAAATTTCAATGAGGATATTAAACCAAATGTAACATAAAGGAACTAATAATGCATATTTAATGCCATAGAATCATCATCAAATTTGGAAAACGATAGGTTGCCAATGGAGAGAGATGGTAAAGAAAAAAAAAATTCAAAGTAATAAAAGAGTAGAGAAAGAAAAAAAAAATCAAACGTCATTAGTAGACGTTAATTGGAAAACAAAGAGGCTAGAAAGAGAAGTAAAAAATAAAATAGAGATGTCCATATGGAGAATATTAAAACTTTATAGTGTAGTAAAATAAACCGTTACATTCACTTAAAAAAATTAAATCAATAATCAACAATTAAATACAATCATAGTACTAAATTTAAACTTAAAACTAACCAAACTTTAATCATGGAAACCATATTTCAACTCATAACTAAAAAAGTGATTTTCTCCCATAATAATAGAAACTGCATAAGAAATAAAGTTAGCAAATTTAAACTTCTTCTTTTTTTTTTTACACTTGATTTAACCTTATATATATATATATATATATAAATTTCATACACCATTACTTTTTGAAAATCTAATGAATGATATTGCCTCTCATTTAACATCTTTGTTCTGCAAATCATCAGTTAGTAAATAAATAATGGTAAGAAGCGTTATAAAAAAAAGATGAAGTTAATTAGCAACAATCATCATAGAGTAGTAGTCTATGATATTACGCATCTAATGAAGTGGAATATATATAGTTTATTTAAAGGTATATGTAAAGATTCACTATATATATATATATATATATAGAGAGAGAGAGAGAGAGAGAGAGAGAGAGAGAGAGATCACCCAGAAAAAAATGATCACGCGCAATGCACAAGTTTGCGACTAGTG
This sequence comes from Quercus ilex subsp. ballota, assembly GCA_032727855.1. Classification (NCBI taxonomy): domain Eukaryota; kingdom Viridiplantae; phylum Streptophyta; class Magnoliopsida; order Fagales; family Fagaceae; genus Quercus; species Quercus ilex. Next base: position 51,826,372 of record CM064916.1, on the reverse strand, counting down.
ATATGAAGGCATTATGTAAACAGATATTATGAATATATTTTGACCTTGTTCCAGTTTGTCTAGTGTAACAAAAATTTTTGATACTCTATTTCTATTTATCGTTTCAAATTTATTACTCTATATATATATATATATATTGTTTTTATATAAAATAATGAATTTCATATATTTTTTTAAAGAAAAATCTCAAGTGAGCATATTGTTATTAACAAATTTCTATTATTTAAAAAAAAAAAAAAAAAAAAACATGTGGGGGTATTTGTAAAGAAGGAACCTTCTTGGAAGTTCCAACTAACTTTCTTTACCCATTTTCCAATCCACCCGCGAAAAAGCACTTGACAAGTTCACACAGTCAATTTATTTATTTACTTGATATGGTTCAGTAACTTGGGGGCAAAAATACAAGTTGCGACAAATAGTATTACATTACAATACAAATTTAACACTTTCTTTACCTTTTCTAGTTTTTGTTCTTGTTTGGTTTTTTGTTTTGTTTTTAAATGCTCAATATGCCTACTACGTAATATGGTTTAGTAACTAGTGGAAAAAGAATCTTATCTCATTAAATAAATAAATAAATAAATAAAAGGAAACTCAAAACATATTTTTTAGGGTTAGTCATAGAAAACCACCCTAAACTTCGTGTGCCTACACTTTGCAGCCAAACTATGTATACTCACAATCATAACCCCAATTGTCACAAATTTTTTTATTTGCATCCCACAACGTGATTGACTGTTGAAATTAACGATCAAACATTGTCCATAAAATTTACTACATTAACTGACTACAAGAGCAAAACAATGTGACTTGCATTGTTATCATTAATTTTAACAATCAATTAAGGGAGATGCAGTTTACAAAGTTTGTTACAATTAAGGATGAAAAGTGTAAGTGCTATAGTTTAGGGTGGTTTTATGTAAGTAACCATCTTTTCCTCAACAAAAGTAACCTTATTTTTTTAGTTTTTTCTTAATAATAGTGCTTAGAATTGTGTGGCATTGAGTTGTAGATTATAAGCAATGGGAAGTTGAAAGGTGCTGAACATCGAGTGGTGACAAATTCGAATTTAGTTCGAACAACTACTTCCTTCGCTCTTAATCCCTTTGTAAGGTTGAATTTAATCAACCATCTAATTGGCTTTATTCCGTGGCCAATTTGCTTGTAATTTAGCACTTAGTAACCCTGTATTTAGGTGAGAAAATTGTAAGGGTAGTGTGTGAGAAGATGTGAAGAAAAGCTCAAGAGTGTGCAAGAAAACAGAGTCTCGCGGCTAGGGCTCGCGGGTGGATCGCAACTGGCAAGCTGCGAAAGGCAGGCACGTGAGAGGCACACTGGGAAGCTGAAGCGTCGCGCCAGCTGTCACGCTACAGGACAAAAGTTCCAGGCTGTCCAGGCCGTTACGTCGCGACTGGAACTCGCGACTTGGACAAGCCGCGAGGTCAAGCCGCGAGTAAACCCTGTTTGGCAAAAACTGACGTTTTGCATTCCCTTCTCACCCTACTATATATACACCCTTATACCCACTAAATTGGGAGAGCTTCCAGAGAGAATTTTGTGAGAGAAACCCTAGAGAAAAACAAGATTGCCTCATCCACAATCTTTACCTTAGAGACTCTTCAAATTTCTCTACTCTCTTCCTCTCCATTGTCATACCCTTGAGAGGCCTTTTACCAAATCCTTATCTCACCACACCCACGTTTGTGAGAAGGTTCATTTGGTGCTTAGGGAAGCAGTTTGGGAAGGAACCAATATACATTGGTTGATGCTATGGTCAAGTAGCGGAATCCGGGAAGCTAGAGAAGAAATAGGTTCGGCGTAACCTCGTTGGAGCAAGAAGCTTGGAGGGCTTAGGTACTTGGGTAGATTAGGCTTGGAGGGTCTTCTGCTGTTCATGTATCACAACTATATTCTTTAGTGGATTGTATCACCGCTTGGAGGGCAGCGGAGAGGTTTTACACTGAGGACTTCGGTTTCCTCTTCGATAAAAATCGTGTGTTGTCCGTGTGTTTGCATCGTTCTTTCCTTTATCTTTGCCTTATATTTACTGCTATGGATGTGTTTATATTTGGCTTTGATTGTTCTATCAATTCTGTTATAAGCTTATTATCATATTCCGCACATTAATTGTTTGATATAAAGCTTGAATTGGTATTTTTGTAATTTGGGGTCTAAACGTTCAAAGGTGTTTCATACCCTTTTTGAACTTTCAATTGGTATCAGAGCGGGTACACTTGTTGTGGTTTTAATACCTGAGTGTGATAATTGACCTCTTGTTGAGATGGATAGGTCTCAATCTCTCAATGTTCCACCATTTTTTTATGGTAATAATTATGCATTTTGGAAAGTCCGAATGAGGGCGTTTTTGTGTTCTATGGATGAGACTGTGTGGGATGCAGTTGAGACAGGTTGGACCAAACCGGAGGCTCCTAACGCCAATTGGGATAAGGTTGCTCTTGCAGCGGCAAATGTAAATAGCAAGGCATTGAATGCTATTTTCTGCGGTGTCTCTTCAGAAGAATTCCACCGGATTTCTCACATTTCCATTGCTAAGGAAGCATGGGAAATTCTGGAGACAACCTATGAGGGAACTAAGAAAGTGAAGGACACAAAACTTCAAATGTTGACCACTCGTTTTGAGGAGTTAAAGATGAGTGATGAAGAGTCGTTTGATTCATTCTACAGCAAGTTGAACGAAGTGGTTGTTGGTAAATTTAACTTGGGGGAAAAGACGGAGGACTCGAAGATTGTAAGGAAGATTCTCTGGTCACTACCAGAAAGCTTCCGGCCCAAAGTTACAGCCATTGAAGAGAGCAAAGATCTTGACGAAATCAAGGTTCAAGAGCTGGTTGGTTCTCTACAGACATATGAGTTGTCCCTTCCTTCGGTGAAGAAGAGCAAATCCCTTGCTCTTAAGACAATTGATGAGAGGATAGTATCTCATGACTCTTCGGAAGAGGATACGGTAGATAAAGATGTGGCGTATCTTGTAAAGAACTTCCGTAAATTCCTAAGGCTCAAGAATAGTGGAAAATTTGATGACAAAGGAAAATTCCAGAGTGCCCGAAAAGAGAAGAAAGAGTTTCGAAGAAAAGATGGTAAAGACTCCCAATCCTCACAAGAAATTACATGTTTTGAATGTAATGGACATGGGCATTTTAAAAAGGAATGCCCAAATTACTTGAAGTCGAAGGGAAAGGTTTATGCCACTACTTTAAGTGATTCGGACTCATCAAATTCTGACTCCGATGAGAGCTGTGATGAAGAAGGAAATTTCTCCGCATTCATGACAATTGCTCATGTGGAATCCTTAGATGACTTGGATACACTTGTGAAGGAGCTTGGTGTGCATTCTGATTTGGAGTCTATTGGGGTTGTTGAAGAATCGGAAGTTGAAGAGGATGAAGGTACATTGGGTCTTCAAGAGAATTACGCTTTACTTCTTGAGAAATCAGGTGAGTATGCAAGGGTTGCAAAGGCGGCTGTGAAGAAAATGAAAAGGGCTGAAAAGGACTACAAAAGTCTACTGGCCAGATATAAAGAGGCTAAATGTGAGATTGAGACACTAAATGGAGAGTTATCGGAAGCCTATACCAAAGTAAGATTCCTTGAGCAAGAGGTGGAGCAAGCACAAGCCAAGATAGAAAGGGTCTCCTCTAGAAAGCTGGAAGATGTTATCTCATCTCAGAAACACTTTTCAGACAAGACCGGATTGGGTTATACCGAAGGAAGTAGCTCATCGGCCAAAGCTACCAAAGAAGTGAAATTTGTGAAGGCCATAGAGCCTATTGGAGAAGAAACCATCCCTGGAAATGCTGAGGCTGAGAGGAAGAATGTGAGTGAGCAACGGATGGTGAATAAGCCTCGAAATCAATCTATGGGTAGACATGGAACCAGAGCAAGATCCCTCTCAAGACCACAACGGGGCCCTAGAACAGAGTATGTGTGTCACTATTGCGGACTGCAAGGGCATACTAGACCTAACTGTCAAAAGTTGAGAGCAGACAACAATACAAGCGCACCTCGGTCAAGAGGAAGAAGGAATGACAAGAGGTGTTGGGGTGGTGAGCAATCAAGGAGCCAAAACCGTGATCCCGGAATGACGGACGTGATGAAAATGATTGGCGCCTTCACCACTTGCTTGGAGAGCTTCAATAGGAGGTTTGAAAGTCCTAACGCCCGTACCCGATCCGTCAAGGATATCACCCCAAACGCATGTGACATGTGGGTGACAAAGGGTTCTCATGCATAAGCATTATAACATGTCCATGCATTAATTCTTCCTATGCTTTGTGGATAAGATTGGCTATATGCTTTGTGTTTTTGAACATTTGTTTAATTTGTAGTTTGTTTTGTGTTTAAAATTTTTTTCCTTTCTTTTACTGTTTTTGTGTCAAAAATCCAAAAACACATAAAAAGTTGAAAAATCCAAAAAGTTTGATCACTTTGTTGAGTTTTGTCTCCAAGCATGTTTGCCTTGTACCTTTGTACTTGTGGCTTTGTGCATTTAACGAGCCTAACTTGTCTCTAATGCACTCATATCATTGTGGAAGAAATTCTGAAATCTATGTGATTGTTGTAAATAGATCTTCAACCTTGTCATGAATGATTAGTGAATGGTCTTGTTGATCTTGAGACATGCATAGACTCATGCCTATATATCTTCCCATTTTTTATTTTTATGCTTTAAAAGAGCTCTCTAAATGTAAATCTCCAAATGAAAAGAGGTATAGAGCTGTAAAAGCCTGTCGCATATACTAGTATTTGACTGGGAAAAAGGGAAAGCGACCAAAATAAAATGTGTGATGCTCAAAAAGCCAAAGGCTAATTCTTCAATTGAAATATCTAAAATTTCAGGCATCTATCTCACAATGAGATTTTCTTTGCTCAAAAGATGCAAATGATTTGTTGAATATGGAGCCAAATGAAAAGCTTCAGAGAATGGTTATCAAGTTCTTGTGGGAGGTCATATATGCATGTTTCTATAATTGAGATAGGTCACATTATCTAGTGCTAGTTGTGTATGCCTTGATTGAATTGATCATTGAAGCTTCTCATTGGACTAAGGACTATCTCATTTTTGATATCCACACACAACACACAAGTCTATGTTCAATGAATGCCATATTCATTTGTGTGATTGTACTTGATTAAATGTGCTTTCACATGCTCAATCTTTGTTGGTCAAACACAAAAAGATTTTTGAGTGTTTTGTTTTTGTTTTTGGAAAGTACTTTGTTTTTGTAAAATGTCAAAAATTTCAAAAACAGTGTTGCCCTACTTTGGCGACTAAGTCGCGGGTTGGTCCAATCGCTTGTCCCAGTCGCGAGATCACTCAGAGATTTTTCGCGGTTAACTGGCGAGTCAGTACTCTTGTCGCGAAAAAGACTTAGAAAATTTTTTCAAAATTTGAGTTTTACACTTTTCGTGGGTCAGTGTGGCGATTGGTTCGCGGGTGGAAGGTCCAGTCGCGAGAGGTACTCAGGGAATTTCGTGGCTCATATCGCCACTATTTCGTAGGTAGACCTTCCAGTCGCGAAAAACACTTAGAGAAATTCTCAAGCTTTTCTCCTCACAGTGTTTCGCGGCTCAATCTAGTGACTTACTGGCGACTTGAGTCAGTCGCGAAAAACGCGTGTTTTGCGTATTGTGGACAGTTTTTAAAATTGTTTTCTAGTTTTTCCCTCGAAAGTCAGTGTCTGTTCATCTTCTTCTCAAAACTCTCTCTCAACACTCCGTGTTTGTTTGAAAAAGCTCTAAATTTCTGCATCATATCTTCATCAAACATCACGAAAAAGGTATGGGTTTTCAAAACTTCACTTCATTCATAATGATTTCACTGTTGTTCCTTTGAATCTGAATATTGTGTTGTTGGGTTGTGTTGTTTTTGGAATTCGTACATGGGTTTTCCTTTTTGTTGAGTTTAGGTGTGTGAGCTGTTCCTTGCTCTTACTGCATTGATTGTTTAGGATTAGTTGCTTATTTCAGGTCATTTTTCCTCTGTCTGAGCATTGATATTTGTCTGTTTAGTTTTGGGCATATGGGTATGAGGTGTGTCTGCAATTTTGTTTTGGAGTCCTACATTTATCTGATTGATTGTGCTGTTGTTTTTGGAGATTATGGCTATCATGCTCTTGTAGAGGTTGATATATTTATGTTTTTGCACTATTCAGTCCAAATGGGTCTTGCTTTGAATTTGGTTGCACTCTTCAGTGTAAACTTGGTGAACTTGTTATATTCAATGCTTGGTTATCAACTATGCTTAGTCTATGTCTGCTTTATCACTGTGTAACTCATTTGTTACTAATGTGTGTGCATTTCCCTATTCTGTGCTATGTCTTGTTGTGGCCTTTTCTGAGTGTTTACAGATGGCTTCCACATCCTCTAAGAAGAAGACTCCTGCTAAGAAGGCTGATAAAAGATTGAAAATGGACAACAACCTGTTTAGGTCAGTCAAGCACTTTGAGAGATACAGAGATTCCTTCGTAAAGGGAACCATTATCCAGGAGAGATTTGTGGATTTACATGACTTGGGGGATACATTCATTCCAAAATGCTTTGAAGGCAGAGGCTGGGAAAAACTTCTGGGTGACTTACCTTTAGTGTGTGAACCACTAATCAGAGAATTCTATGCCAATATTGTGATAAAGGAGGAGGAGTTGAACTGTTGGGTAAGGAGAAAAGAGTTTACCCTAGATGCTCATGACATTGATAAGGTTTTGGGTTGGAGGGGTTAGATGAGTATGAATTCACAAACTACAAGGACAGAATGGTTTCCCTAGAAGCTGTCCAGAGAAAGATTGGTGGGGTTTTAGAAAAGAGGTGTCTCAACACTTCTGACTTTCCTAAAGACATGAGGTGTTTAACAACGATAATGATGTACAATCTATACCCTATAAGGAAGATGACTACACTGACAAATGCCAGAGCTATCTTTCTTATGGAACTTAAGGAAAACACACCTATTGACATCAGTTCCCACATTTTTGCTACTATCATGGAAGAAACTAAAACCACCTCGAGGCCCAAGCTGGTGTTTCTAAGTCTTCTCATGAGAATTTTCAAAGAAAAGGGTGTTGCAATCCCACAAGATATCAGTCCCATGCCTCCGTTATCAGCTATCAACAAACTTACTCTTATACGGATACAGAGTCGTCTTCTAGGTGAAGAAGAAGAGGGTGTACATGAAGAAGGTGATCCTATGGAGACTGAAGCAGAAGGTGCAGGACCAGTTTCCACACTTAGAGTAAAAGTCAAGAGGAGCAGACCTTCCACCTCATCACCTGTACCTTCTGATGCCTTTCAAATCATCTTGGAGAGACTTGATACAATCAGAGATGTTCAGAATCAACAGACTGAGAGGATGACAGCAATGCAGGACCAGCTTGATGTACTCTCTACCAAGTTTGATAGCATTCATACTAGCCAGGATCACTGACCCTTTGGCCATTCCGGTCAAAAAGGGGAAGAATTTTTGAGGCAGCTCTTGAGGGGGAGTGCCTGGTTTGAGGGGGAGTTTAAATATTTTTGTTTAAATATGTCTTCTTGCTTAATACACTGGTTTAAGTTTTTTTTACTCTTAACATGTGAATCTTTGGTGATTACTTATATATAATGATGTTATTCAGTTTTTGTTTCAGCATTGTACTTTATGTTTATGATCTGTACCCTTTGTTGCTTTTGTAAGCTTTGAGGGTTGTTTATAGCACTTATGCATGCTTGTAGGCTTTTATGGTTTGTGCTATGTATTTGCAAAACTTTGCTTATGCAGCCTTTATGCTTTGTGTTTTGGTACTTGTTAATGCCTTGCATTATTTTAAGTACAACACTCTTGTGCCCTTATAGGATTGTTCCTAGATGCATATATGTTTGTATGCATTGGTTGAGTGTTGGACTTGCAAATGACTCTCTTCAATTGAGTTTATCAGTTTTGCATGTCCGGATGTTCATTTCCTGTGTGAATGAACATAGTAATCACTTTTGCTTAAGTGACTACTGTTGCTGATCTTGCCATGAATTATTGCTTTTGTGCTTTCGTTCATTTTTGCTTGATCATGCCTATTTTGCTCCATATGCTTATTAAGTTTTCTGCATACAATGATATTGTTATGTTATTGTGTTTCAGGAGTTACTTATTCATATGTTCAAGAGCTTTACAGAATCTAGAGTTAGGTGTGAGTGAGTTTTCCAACTGTTCCCAACTCACGTTTAAGTCTAGAGTCTGTTGTAGGGTTCTGTCACGGAATAGCCAAAGGGGGAGATTGTAAGGTTGAATTTAATCAACCATCTAATTGGCTTTATTCCTTGACCAATTTGCTTGTAATTTAGCACTTAGTAACCCTGTATTTAGGTGGAAAAATTGTAAGGGTAGTGTGTGAGAAGATGTGAAGAAAAGCTCAAGAGTGTGCAAGAAAACAGAGTCTCGCGGCTAGGGCTCGCGGGTGGATCGCAACTGGCAAGCTGCGAAAGGCAGGCACGTGAGAGGCACACTGGGAAGCTGAAGGGTTGCGCCGGCTGTCACGTTACAGGACAAAAGTTCCAGACTGTCCAGGCCATTACGTCGCGACTGGAACTCGCGACTTGGACAAGCAGCGAGGTCAAGCCGCGAGTAAACCCTGTTTGGCAAAAACTGACGTTTTGCATTCCCTTCTCACCCTACTATATATACACCCTTATACCCACTAAATTGGGAGAGCTTCCAGAGAGAATTTTGTGAGAAAAACCCTATAGAAAAACAAGATTGCCTCATCCTTAATCTTTACCTTAGAGACTCTTCAAATTCCTCTACTCTCTTCCTCTCCATTGTCATACCCTTGAGAGACCTTTTACCAAATCCTTATCTCACCACACCCACGTTTGTGAGAAGGTTCATTTGGTGCTTAGGGAAGCAGTTTAGGAAGGAACCAATATACATTGGTTGATGCTATGGTTAAGTAGCGGAATCCGGGAAGCTAGAGAAGAAATAGGTTCGGCGTAACCTCGTTGGAGCAAGAAGCTTGGAGGGCTTAGGTACTTGGGTAGATTAGGCTTGGAGGGTCTTCTGCTGTTCATATATCCCAACTATATTCTTTAGTGGATTGTATCACCGCTTGGAGGGCGGTGGAGAGGTTTTACGCCGAGGACTTCGGTTTCCTCTTCGATAACACATCGTGTGTTGTCCGTGTGTTTGCATCGTTCTTTCCTTTATCTTTGCCTTATATTTACTGCTGTGGATGTGTTTATATTTGGCTTTGATTGTTCTATCAATTCTATTATAAGCTTATTATCATATTCCGCACATTAATTGTTTGATATAAAACTTGAATTGGTATTTTTGTAATTTGGGGTTTAAACGTTCAAAGGTGTTTCATACCCTTTTTGAACTTTCACCCTTTTATGAAACACTTATAGAACCAGCAAAAGCTTTGGTTGATGAAAGCAATCCTGCACTCTATAAGTCCTTCTCATACAAAGACTTCATTATCAAATACAGAGCCTCTGCCTCCTATGGTACAGCATTTGAGGAGTTTTTAAGTGGTACTTCTGATTAGTGGTTTAAAAAAAATCTATTTTACTTTATCAATGTATAACCATCGATATCAAGGAAGTAAACATTAGTTAGTTAATACAGTTGTTCAATTACACGAGCCTGAAGTTAAGTGCAGTGAAATTGGTTTTACATTGCACTAATATTATGATTATTGTCATTATCTTTTTTATGGACAAAATTTTAGTCTCGTGAACACCAATTGAATATAAGATTTTGAACACATTGTAATATACTATGGATTGGCGACAAAATAAAAGCAGGTGATGGCCATAAAAATTAATTACCCTTTTCCAGTCTAGTCATTATGCTATGTTTGGTGAGGGTGAAAAATGAGAGGATGCGAAATGGTAGAAGGAAAAAGGAGAGGAAAAAGTCATCTTCCATTATTTGATTGGAGGGAAAAGGTAGACGAAAGAAAATGGATGGATGAAGTTTTCTACCCAAGCCACCATTTTGTCCCCTTCCAAATTGAAAAGAAAAAAGAAGAGAAAATGGCAGTGAGAAAAAATGTACGATATTACGTCCACTTTACGTTCTTTTACTTTGCGCCGGTCTGATCACTTGAAAGGAAACGAAGGTATAAAAAAGAAGTTTGAGTTGTTAATATAACAATTTGGCTAATAGTACAGTGGGGGTGTAGGGAAAGTCGGTGGTGTTTCAAAGGAGAGTGAAGAAGAAAGAATAGAGAGCTTTGCTACTACTCCTAGTAGTGAAGGAGAAGAGAGGAGGCCTGCCAACATGCTTTTGGTGAAAGTAGCGATAGCTAAGGAAGGGGCTGTGTCTATGACCCTGTCTTTGGAATTTGCAGAGACTTCTGCAGGTTTCGTTTATGCTCTTACTGTCTCTCCATCACCAATTTGAATTTTTGTATATGGGTGATCAAAGAGATAGGATGAAATGAATTTTACTTCTCTTTTTTTCAGAGGCTCTCGATTACTCCCCTCATTCATTGCTGTGACACATTCTTTTTATATATTGGCATCACACAAAAGTTTTTTGACCCCTAAACTCTGCTACATCAATCTTATATTTAGGATCTTGGTAACAAGTCCCATACAATGCATTTTTTTTTTTAATCTCCTCTATGTAGGCTTTCTGTCTAGAGGCTCTTTCTGATAATTCATACAAATTAAAGAAAGTTATTCCTTCGAACAACTTCTTTCTCAATTTGAAGTCTAGGCAATCAACTGCTATTTAACAGATTATGCCTCTGGAAATGTAATTTGACATCTCATTTTAGCCTATTAAAACCTCATGATGAACTGTTCGGCAGTCCCATCTGCCCATTGTTTTAATATACCAAATCTTCCATTGACACACCTAAATCCTTGGGGGCAAAGTGGGTTTGGAATTTCTCTTTTCAGCCCAACTGCTAATTGATTTTTGAGTGGGGGGGAAGGGGGGTACTGTAAAGGAATCAGGAAACATTTGAAGCACAGTAGTCATTATTTGACAATTCATCACACTGAATTGTGAACCTGGAAATATGTTCCATAGCAGTTTTATCTTCATCGCCTTAAAATGTGATAAATTTGGAATCTTGTAACTTCTAGGAAATTCCGCTTCCCGATCTATCCACTCAGGGTAAGTTTTCCAATACAAAGGTCTTGCATGCCTTCATAAACTAGAACCATACGTTTGTTTGAATGAGTCCATTAACTGATCATACTGAAAGTTCAATATGGGTATGAAACACCCTTGAACGTTTAGACCCCAAATTACAAAAATACCAATTCAAACTTTATATCAAACAATTAATGTGCGGAATATGATAATAAGCTTATAACAGAATTAATAGAACAATCAAAGCCAAATATAAACACATCCACAGCAGTAAATATAAGGCAAAGATAAAAGAAGGAACGATGCAAACACACGGACAACACACGATGTGTTATCGAAGAGGAAACCGAAGTGCTCGGCATAAAACCTCTCCGCCGCCCTCCAAGCGGTGATACAATCCACTAAAGAATATAGTTGGGATACATGAACAGCAGAAGACCCTCCAAGCCTAATCTACCCAAGTACCTAAGCCCTCCAAGCTTCTTGCTCCAACGAGGTTACGCCGAACCTATTTCTTCTCTAGCTTCCCGGATTCCGCTACTTGACCATAGCATTAACCAATGTATATTGGTTCCTTCCCAAACTGCTTCCCAAAGCACCAAATGAACCTTCTCACAGACGTGGGTGTACTGAGATAAGGATTTGGTAAAAGGCCTCTCAAGGTTATGACAATGGAGAGGAAGAGAGTAGAGGAATTTGAAGAGTCTCTAAGGTAAAGATTGGGGATGAGGCAATCTTGTTTTTCTCTAGGGTTTCTCTCACAAAATTCTCTCTGGAAACTCTCTCAATTTTGTGGGTATAAGGGTGTATATATAGTAGGGTGAGAAGGGAATGCAAAACGTCAGTTTTTGCCAAACAGGGTTTATTCGCGGCTTGACCTCGCGGCTTGACCTCACGGCATGTCCAAGTCGCGAGTTCCAGTCGCGACGTAACGGCTGGGACAGCCTGGACCTTTTGTCCTGTAGCGTGATAGCTGGGGCGACCCTTCAGCTTCCTAGTGTGCCTCTCACGTGCCTGCCTTTCGCGGCTTTCCAGTCGCGATCCACCCGTAAGCCCTAGCCGCGAGACTTTGTTTTCTTGCACACTCTTGAGCTTTTCTTCACATCTTCTCACACACTACCCTTACAATTTTCCCACCTAAATACAGGGTAACTAAGTGCTAAATTACAAGCAAATTGGTCACCGAATAAAGCCAATTAGATGGTTGATTAAATTCAACCTTACAGTCTCCCCCTTTGGCTATTTCGTGACAAAACCCTACAACAGACTCTAGACTTAAACGTGAGTAGGGAACAGTTGGAAAACACACTCACACCTAACTCTAGATTCTGTAAAGCTCTTGAACATATGAATAAGTAACTCCTGAAACACAATAACATAACAATATCATTGTATGCAGAAAACTTAATAAGCATATGGAGCAAGATAGGCATGATCAAGCAAAAATGAACATAAGCACAAAAGCAACAATTCATGGCAAGATCAGCAACAGTAGTCACTTAAGCAATAGTGATTACTATGTTCATTCACACAGGAAATGAACATCCGGACATGCAAAAATGATAAACTCAAATGAAGAGTACCATTTGCAAGTCCAACACTCAACCAATGCATACAAACACATATGCATCTAGGAACAATCCTACAAGGGCACAAGAGTGTTGTACTTAAGATAATGCAAGGCATTAACAAGTACCAAAACACCAAGCATAAAGGCTGCATAAGCAAATTTTTGCAAATACATGGCACAAACTATAAAAGCCTACAAGCATGCAAAAGTGCTAGAAACCAACCCTCAAAGCTTACAAAAGCAACAATGGGTACAGGATAAGCAACTTAAAGTACATAAGCTGAAACACATCATACTATATATAAATATGCTGAAGTAAACAACAACTACCACAGTATTTTGAGTTAACAAAGTTTTATATACAGAACAAATTCTAATAAGGAATGATGAAGAAATCTCCCCCTTAAACCAGGCACTCCCCCTCAAGAGCTGCCTCAAAAATACTCCCCCTTTTTGACCGGAATGGCCAAAGGGTCACTGTTTCATTCTTGTAAAAATACCATCAACTTGAGCTGCTACCACAACAATTTGGTCTTGCATGGCAGCCAGTCTCTCCGACTGCTCTTTCTGGCCATCTCTGAGGGTCTTTTCCATTTCCGTAAGACGATTGTAGAGAGTATTGAAAGCTCGAAAATGTGTTGAAAAACACAAGAGCTGTTTAGACCCCCGATTAAAATTACGGCTCGATAGATTTTACACAACTTTAATATAAAGTGCGGAATAGTGTAAAAGCGAGCGGATGAACAATATAGCTACTCTAATCCATAAACTAAACAACACAGCAGTGTAATGGAATATAAAAGAGTAGGGAAGAGAGATGCAAACACAGAAAACACCAAGACATGTTTTCGAAGAGGAAACCGAAGAACTCGGTGAAAAACCTCTCCGCCGCCCTCCAAGCGGAAATCGATCCACTAGACAATCAATTGGGATACATGAGTAAGCAAGAGACCCTCCAAGCCTAATCTACCCGATGTACCTAAGCCCTCCAAGCTCCTACTTCAACAAGGCTTCTCGGAACCGTGTCTTGTCTTAGTTTTTCGGATCCCGCAACAAGCTCCATGTTGCATCTGCCATTCCAGGCTTCTTCCAATGCTTCCCAGCAGCACCAAAACGTCACACAACACTCTCAAAAGGTGTGGTAAGTGTTTGGGCTATCAACCTCTCAATGGTGTGGAAATGGAGAGGGAAGGGTTGAGGAGATACCACAAGCAAGTATATAGAGAAAGGCGGGGATGACAATCTCTAATTATAAATGTGTTTGGCTAGGGTTTTCTCTCTAAAGCATTCATCAACATTTGTGGGTAATGGGGGTTTATATAGGATAGGTGCAAAATGTGTGAGTCAGTACAGGCTGGCAGAACAGCATGTCTCGCGGGTGTCTCGCGGGAAGGCCTTACCTGCGAGATACTCGCGAGAGACAGCTGTCTCCATCTGTCATGACTCTTCGCATTCCAGCATGTGCAGGGCACATGCTTCACTTTGCGGGAAGCTTAGTCGCGAGATACCCGCGAGATTCCATCAGCTTCCAAATTGCTTGAGTCTTCACACACTCTCTATCACACACCCCTTACAACAATTCCCACAACAAATACAGGGTATAAACAATTGATAGTAATTACAATTAAATTTGGCACGGAATAAAAGCCAACAAAACACATAGTTGTAAATCACAACTTTACAATCTCCCCCTTTGGCTATTTCGTGACAAAACCCTAAAACAGACTCTAGACTTAAACGTGAGTTTGGGAACACAGGCAAAACTCACTCACACCTAATTCTAGATTCTGATAAGCTCTTGAAACATATGAACAAGTAACTCAAAAGCAACATGGGTACATGGATATAAAGTACTTCCCTATCATATCACTCCCCCTATCATGAATCATAGGAGCTGTGATGAACTTCGAACATATATACCTGTAACCTGAAACACTTGCACAAAACACATTAGATCCTCAAGGTAAATCAGGTGATAAAAAGACAAGTATAATGTAACAAGTAGAATGCGATCAAGTAAACATGTTGTGAAACATATGAGCAACTTGATCAAACACATGACAGTCATATGGAAAAGACTACAATGATCATATAGCAAAGCAAATGATCAACCGAACATGCAACCAATAAAGCACAATAGCATAAGGGTAAAAGCATGTCTAACACATAAGCACGATGCAATGAGAGCAATAAAGCATATCAAAGCACCATAAAGTAACGAGAAAACAAGCATAAAGTAAATCAAGGTTTTCTCAAAAAATGTCTTCTCCCCCTTGGTATATGCATCTCCCCTATGGCTTTCTCCCCCTGCGAATGTGCACAAGGTAGAGTCACATAGAAATGACTAAACACACCGGTATACTCTCCAGAATATTCTCCCCCTTTTTGTCACGAATAGACAAATGAATCAAGAGGAAGGAGGGAAAGAAGAAAATATGAAGATGATGCATGAGGGGTGCAAGATGAATGAGAAAATGAAACTCAAACATTAGACAAAAACATTTTAAAACAATGCTACAAAGCATAAAGAACATGACATGTTAAGGATAATGGAACATGATGTGGACCTAGGCATGACACAGACACAAGAACATGTTAAATGTGCTAGAAGGTCTAAAAAGACTTAACAAGCATGAGTGAATGCAAAAACATGTCAAGTGTTCAAGTGTGTGCAGCAAAGGTGCAACTAGTGTGCATCTAGTGTGCATGTGAGATGCATGACCAATGCATGAGCAAGGCACTCAAGGGGCAAAGTGTACAAAACACACCACCAACGATCAAAACATGATAAACATGAATAATTATGGTGATCCCCAAAATTTGGTACTCATTGGAGTCCAAAACAATGAGAAAATGCCATTTGGGCATTTTATCAAACAATTGGGGTGCACACACTACACAAGTATGATAAACAATGCAAGAATATATGAAAATCTCCTAAATACATGATATTTTTGCCACAAGGGGCCACCATCCAAAGCAAATTATCATTAAAAACAAATCCCAATAAAAAAGATTGACAGAAAGTAAGTTTTCCAACTCCCATTTAAGAAAATCCCAACTATGAACATAAAACCCCCAAAAACGTAATCTAAGGATCAAAATCAATGAAAAGAGTTAAAGATTACCTTAGAGATGTTTATGAAATGTAAAACACTTGAAATTAGTTGGGTTTTGATGTAGAAACATTAAAACAGGGGTTTGGGAGAAGATGGGAGGTGTTTAAAACAGATGACCCATGAAATGCCCTTTAAAAAGCTGATCTGGAAATTTTCGCTGGTATCTCGCTACTTAGAATCCCGCAAAATTTCGCTGGTATCTCGCAGGTATCTCGCAGGTAAGCTTTTACTTGTGAAACAGTCGCGAAACAGCCGCGAAACTCTCTGTCCAAAACTGGAAAACTTGAGAATTGGACCCTTTCATTCGTGACTGAACTTAAACATAAAATAGGTCACGAAAACACCAAGAAAACATGTTTTTCACACAAAACAATTTGAAAACTTTGAAAAACATGGGTGATACAAATCACTTCCAAAGGTAAACAAAAAGAACAAAAATCTTTTTGGTTTGAACCACATATGGTTGAGCACACACACATCACATTTGAACATGTACAATCACACAAATGAAATAGACATTCATTGAACAAAAGTCTTGTGTGTTGTGTGTGAGGATCAAGTGTGGAATAGTCCTTAGACTAGAGTGAAGCTTCAATGATCAATTCAATCGGGTCATACACAACTGATACGAAATCAAGTGGACAATCTCCATTATAGAAATGAGTATATATGACCTCCCACACAATGAATACATAACTTAGAAGCTTTTCATTTGGCTTCTGCATAAGGCATAACAATTGGTCCATTTTATTTTGTGTGGATAAAAACATCTCATTTTGAGATTGGTGCTTGAAATTTATGATATTTCAACATTGATGATTAGCCTTTGGCTTTTTGAGCACCATACAAAACATATTAAAAAGAGTCGCTTTCCCTTTTTCCTAGTCAAATACTAGTATGTGCGACAGGCTTTTGCAGCTCAATATCTCTTTTCATTTGGAGATTTACATTTGGTGAGCTCTATTTGCAAAAACAAAAAAACATAAAGTGGGAAGAGATATAGACACAAGTCTATGCAAGTATCAAGACCAACAAGACTATTGACCAATCATTCATGACAAGCTTGAAGATCTATTTACAACAGTCACACATAGTTTTCAAGATTTCTCCCACAAAGAACTAGGTGCATACAAAACAAGCTAAGCTCGTAAATGCATAACGCCATTAGTACGAAGGTACTAGGCCAAACTCACATGTGAAATGTGCTCAAACATATACGATCAAACTTTTTGAATTTTTCACTTTTTATGTGGTTTTGGATTTTTTACACACACAAAACAAAGACATAAAAGTAAGAACAAAACAAAAGCAATGCATACAAATAAATGCAAAATGCACAAATGCATGAAGATATGACATTTAATGCATGAAAGAATTAGATCAAGGACCAAAAGAGCAAAAACTCAACCATAAGAACTCTTCCTCATCCAAACGGAATGATTGCTTGGAATGAGTGTCTCAAGAGAAGTGAGACGATGGTTGGGAGAATGAGAACCGGAGATGCACATAGTCAAGGAGTTAAGAGCATTAAACACTTTCTTTAACAACATGCTATTTTCACTCAAATCCGGTTTATCATTTTTAGCACAACTTGCAAGAAGCTCAAGTTTCTCTTTTCTTTTGATTCTTTTGAAAGCTTGAAACTAAGAGCAATGAGGTCTAAGATGACCAAGGGCACCACAATGGTGACAAACAATGTATTTAGGTCCATTAGGCTTTTTGGGAATGGATCTAGCAACTTGGGTTTGTTCTCTCTTCAACTTAGAACATTGAGACCTTATATGACCAATCACACCGCAATGGTGGCAAGTTGGAACAAACTTAGATCCACTCAATTCCCTAGGATTGGACCTAAACAGAGGCTTAGGCTTAAGAGCCTTTCTCTCCACTTTTTGATTTCTTTTATGTGGAGGAATGTACACCGATTTGTCCTTTGAGGCAAAACACACATTAGGCACAAAATCGGGTACCACAACATGATTGCAACATATATTTTCATCCTTTTTAACAATAGGCTCAGCAATCAAACACTTGGCATGCATCTTAAGAGATTCTTTTTCAGATTTAAGATCATCAACAAGTTTGTTAGACAAAACAAGTTTAGCATCCAAGTCCATATTCAAACACTCAAACTCTTTCAGCTTTTCAAGAGAATTTTCAGCAAGCTTTTTATACTTTTCAACCAATTTATTGGATTCATTGAGCTTAGCAATCAAATCATCCTTTTCACAAATGAACTTGCTCAAATTCTTTTGAAACTTCTTAACTTCTTTCTTCAAGAGTTTGTCAACAACACCCATGGATTCATATAACATGGCATCACAATCATGAGGATAAACACTCATAGAGGCATTTTCACAAATACATGGCATGTTACAATCAACAACATCCATACAAGCATGTAAAGCATTATCCATGGCAAAACACACAAGGGGTCAAGGATCACACTTAGGTAATGAAACCACAGCAAGTGAACCCGCTCTGATACCAATTGAAAGCTCGAAAACGTGTTGAAAAACACAAGAGCTGTTTAGACCCCCGATTAAAATTACGGCTCGATAGATTTTACACAACTTTAATGTAAAGTGCGGAATAGTGTAAAAGCGAGCGGATGAACAATATAGCTACTCTAATCCATAAACTAAACAACACAGCAGTGTAATGGAATATAAAAGAGTAGGGAAGAGAGATGCAAACATAGAAAACACCAAGACGTGTTTTCGAAGAGGAAACCGAAGAACTCGGCTAAAAACCTCTCCGCCGCCCTCCAAGCGGAAATCGATCCACTAGACAATCAGTTGGGATACATGAGTAAGCAAGAGACCCTCCAAGCCTAATCTACCCGATGTACCTAAGCCCTCCAAGCTCCTACTCCAACAAGGCTTCTCGGAATCGTGTCTTGTCTTAGTTTTTCGGATCCCGCAACAAGCTCCATGTTGCATCTGCCATTCCAGGCTTCTTCCAATGCTTCCCAGCAGCACCAAAACGTCACACAACACTCTCAAAAGGTGTGGTAAGTGTTTGGGTATCAACCTCTCAATGGTGTGGAAATGGACAGGGAAGGGTTGAGGAGATACCACAAGCAAGTGTATAGAGAAAGGTGGGGATGACAATCTGTAATTACAAATGTGTTTGGCTAGGGTTTTCTCTCTAAAGCATTCCTCAACATTTGTGGGTAATGGGAGTTTATATAGGATAGGTGCAAAATGTGTGAGTCAGTCAGTACAGGCTGGCAGAACAGCATGTCTCGCGAGTGTCTCGCGGGAAGGCCTTACCCGCGAGATACTCGCGAGAGACAGCTGTCTCCATCTGTCATGACTCTTCGCATTCCAGCATGTGCAGGGCACATTCTTCACTTCGCGGAAAGCTTAGTTGCGAGATACCCGCGAGATTCCATCAGCTTCCAAATTGCTTGAGTCTTCACACACTCTCTATCACACACCCCTTACAACAATTCCCACAACAAATACAGGGTATAAACAATTGATAGTAATTACAATCAAATTTGGCACGGAATAAAAGCCAACAAAACACATAGTTGTAAATCACAACTTTACAAGTATCAAAGAGCATTTGAACCTTGTCAGGCTGACGGGCAGACTGTGGTTGAGTAGTGTCTGGTTGCTCAGAAGTAGAGGTAGTAGTAGAAAATGGATGAGCACTTTTTAGAGCTTTGGATGAGTGACTCTTGCTGGCCTGTAGAGTGAACATGGAGATTGGTCGAGGACGAGCAATCACGTTCCCAATCGAGGGAGGAGTAACACCTTCTCGTAAAACGAAATTCATAATAAGACTGCAGAATGGAAGGCACCCTCGTGCTACTGATCTGGTGGCTGTCTTTCTTATGATGTGATAAATATGGGCACAAATGTCAATGGTGGTGCCAGTGATGAGATCACAAAGAAATTGGGCCCTTCCAAGATTTATATACACCGTGTTGGTCAGCGGGTAGAGATTTGAAAACATAATTAGCTTCAATGTAGTCAACTCCGGTGAAAACTTGGAGGTGCTTATTAATGTCCCTGTGCTGGAAATGTCGTGGTCAGGACCAAGAATTTGAAGAATGTCCTGAATCTCTGGAGTACGATCATCATACGGCATAAGGTCAGCATCCGCAGGACGTGTAATGTTGAGAAGTTCAGCTATGGTGTCTGGATTGATTATGAACTCTGTTCCTCTTACCAGACAATGTAGTTCAGTCTCAAGATCAATTGAGTTGGCGAGACATTCCTTCACAAGTTCAATCATCGGATTAACAAAGTTTCCGAACAGAGCTGCCCAATCTTTTGTCTCGAAGATCCGAGGGACAAAAGTTGTGTCCAATGTGTCAAATCTGACCTCCCGTTCCACTATAGGAGTTCCTCGGTCAAAAATGTTGAAGTAGGCATCTTGGTGCTGAGGAGATCGGAATAGTTCATTGTTGAGTTCAGTGGATGGCTGTGAGGAGGACCTTGTTCTTTTTGCAACAGGCCCAGTTTCTTCTTCTGTCATCACCTCTTTTCCTTTCGAGGATTGTCGAGACATCTGTAAGATAGTAAACACACAGAAAAGTACCAAATGCAATACCACAGGGAATCAACAACAGCTTGATTAGATTCATTTACGAAGGTGAAACAAAATTTCACTTTTAATCACAACCACAAGAATCAAATCAACAACAAGATACCAGATGGATAAACTGAAACACATTCCACACTAAGCTCACAACCTATAAGTACCACATAGAACTCAAACCCATATGTTTAAAGAGAATGCGAAATTCTATCAAATGAACAATGCTCAGATTGGAGACTAACACGCTGAAGCATAAACATGATATAGAATAAACTCAGCAGCAAAGGAAAATAACCTCAAACAGCCATAAACACCTATTAATGCAAACCCATATATGAACAAAAACAGTGCAAATCACATGTGCACGGTTCAGCACAAGAAGATAATGAAAAACATAGTAAGAATGAAATGAGGGAAAGAAAACCCATACCTTAGTTTTGGAGATTTGTGCAGAAATGATGCAGAAATGAGAGGATTTTTTTCAATTAGAATCGAACGTTTGAGATAGAGATTTAAGAAGACAATGAACAGTCACTGAAAATCGAGGGAAAACTGAAAATCAATTTTAAAAACTGTCTTCAAAAACTCACAACACGCGTTTTTCGCGACTGAATCAAGTCGCCAGAAAGAGCCGCGAAACACTGAGAGGAGAAAAACTTGAAAATTTCTCTAAGTGTTTTTCGCGACTGGAAGGTCTACCCGCAATATAGTCGCGATATGAACCCCGAAATTCCCTGAGTACCTATCGCGACTGGACCTTCCACCCACGATACAATCGCCACATTGACCCGCGAAAAGAGCACAACTCAAATATAGGAAAAATTTTCTAAGTCTTTTTCGCGATAAGGGTGCTGACTCGCCAGTTATCCGCGAAAAATCTCTAAGTGATCTCGCGACTGGGGCTTGCGATTGTGCTAACTCGCGACTTAGTCGCCAAAACAAGGCAACACTGTTTTTGAAATTTTCTTGACATTTTGCAAAAACAAAGTACTTTCCAAAATCAAAACAAAAATGCTCAAAAATCTTTTTGTGTTTGATCAACAAAGATTGAGCTTGTGAAAACACATTTAATCAAGTACAATCACACAAATGAATATGGCATTCATTGAACATAGACTTGTGTGTTGTGTGTGAACATCAAAAATGAGATAGTCCTTAGTCCAATGTGAAGCTTCAATGATCAATTCAATCAAGGCATACACAACTAGCACTAGATAATGTGACCTATCACAATTATAGAAACATGCGTATATGACCTCCTACAAGTACTTGATAACAATTCTTTGAAGCTTTTCATTTGGCTCCATATTCAACATATCATTTGCAACTTTTGAGCAAAGAAAATCTCATTGTGAGATAGATGCCTGAAATTTTTGATATTTCAATTGATGAGTTAGCCTTTGGCTTTTTGAGCATCACACATTTTATTTTGGTCGCTTTCCCTTTTTCCTAGTCAAATACTAGTATGTGCGACAGGCTTTTGCAGCTCTATATCTCTTTTCATTTGGAGATTTACATTTAGAGAGCTCTTTTAAAGCAAAAAAAATAAAAAAATGGGAAGATATATAGGCATGAGTCTATGCATGTCTCAAGATCAACAATACCATTCACTAATCATTCATGACAAGGTTGAAGATCTATTTACAACAATCACATAGATTTCAGAATTTCTTCCACAAAGATATGAGTGCATTAGAGACAAGTTAGGCTCGTTAAATGCACAAAGCCATAAGTACAAAGGTACAAGGAAAAACATGCTTGGAGACAAAACTCAACAGAGTGATCAAACTTTTTGGATTTTTCAACTTTTTATGTGTTTTTGGATTTTTGACACAAAAACAGTAGAAGAAAGATAAAAAAATTTTAAACACAAAACAAACTACAAATTAAACAAATGCTCAAAAACACGAAGCCAATAACCAATCTTATCCATAAAGCATAGGAAGAATTAATGCATGGACATGTTATAATGCTTATGCATGAGAACCCTTTGTCACCCACACGTCACGTGCGTTTGGGGTGATATCCTTGACGGATCGGGTACGAGAGTTAGGACTTCCAAACCTCCTATTGAAGCTCTCCAAGCAAGTGGTGAAGGCGCCAATCATTTTCATCACGTCCGTCATTCCGGGATCACGATTTTGGCTCCTTGATTGCTCACCACCCCAAAACCTCTTGTCATTCCTTCTTCCTCTTGACCGAGGTGCGCTTGTATTGTTGTCTGCTCTCAACTTTTGACAGTTAGGTCTAGTATGCCCTTGCAATCCGCAATAGTGACAAACATAGTTTATTCTAGGACCCTGCTGCTGTCTTGGGAGAGATCTTCCTCTAGCTCCAAATCTGACTTCAGATTGATTTCGGGGCTTGTTAAACACCCATTGATTAGCCACATTCTTTTTCTTCTCAGCCTCAACTGTCTCTGGAGTAGGCTTATCGACAGCCGTCTCTTTGGTTTTCACAAACTTTACTTCCTTGTTGACTTTGGCTGATGAGCTGCCCCCTCCGATATATCCCAACCCGGACTTGTCTGAGGCGTGTTTTTGGGATGAAATAACATCATCGAGCTTCCTGGAGGAGATCCTATCTACCTTGGCTTGTGCTTGCTCCACCTCCTGCTTAAGGAATCTTACTTTGGTATAAGCTTCCGATAACTCTCCATTTAGTGTCTCAATCTCACATTTAGCCTCTTTATATCTGGCCAGTAGACTTTTGTAGTCCTCTTCAGCCCTTTTCATTTTCTTCACAGCCGCCTTTGCAACCCTTGCATACTCACCTGATTTCTCAAGAAGTAAAGCGTAATTCTCTTGAAGACCCAATGTACCTTCATCCTCTTCAGCTTCCGATTCTTCAACAACCCCAATAGACTCCAAATCAAAATGCTCACCAAGCTCCTTCACAAGTGTATCCAAGTCATCCGAGGATTCCACATGAGCAATTGTCATGAAAGCGGAGAAATTTCCTTCTTCATCACAGCTCTCATCGGAGTCAGAATTTAATGAGTCCGAATCACTTAAAGTAGTGGCATAGACCTTTCCCTTCGACTTCAAGTAATTTGGGCATTCCTTTTTAAAATGCCCATGCCCATTACATTCAAAACATGTAATTCCTTGTGAGAATTGGGAATCTTTACCATCTTTTCTTCGAAACTCTTTCTTCTCTTTTCCGGCACTCTGAAATTTTCCTTTGTCACCAAATTTTCCACTATTCTTGAGCTTTAGGAATTTACGGAAGTTCTTTACAAGATACTGTTAGGGTTTGTGCCCTAAAATCCAATTTATTGGCATGTCATGAATAATTAAGTTGCTTAATTATTTGAGACCATTTATGAACTAATGGGACATTATCTTAGTCCATGAGATGCATAGTATGTGATTTATGTGAAAAGTCACAGAAAGATATAAATCACAAGTTCTTTGTAAACTCAGAATTTTAGTTCATAGTCAGTGATGAAATTGGGCATTTCATCTGCGAAGACTATAACATATCAACTAAGATGATTTGTCTTGATCATGGAAGTGGAGACTTCTAGTTGGTATGTTAATATGTTTTAAGAGTTAAGACATATTGAACTGGACCGCTGTGAGATTTATTATTCTTCTAATGACTGTCAAATGAATAATAAAGCTCACGACTTCTATTTACATCAACTCTAAATCCTGAGAGAATAATGGACCTGATCATGAGATGTAGGTTGCTTTGATATATCAGGAGTGAGATCTATAAGTTATGGTCAAAACCTCAGTATGTTGGGCAGCCGCATTTAGTGTTGATGGAACATATATTCTCAAGATGGAATTCATAGTCTCTTAACGGAGATATAAAATATTCCCTTGAGATAAGTTTAATGGGTTTGATTATTCAGAGTGTTGGGCCCAACCACTTTAGTAAAGAGTTACTAAAGTATATATATTTATGGAATTGGATTTCATAAACATATGATGAATAACATAAAGGATTAAACCGGGTACTCAAGGATTAAGATGTAGTAATCTTCAAAGTGGCAGTCAATATTTCATGACTTTGTATTACTACGAATATTTTAATGAAGGGGTTGAATGTACAATAAAGTCTTGGGAAATAATTTATTGATAAGGCCTAGAGTGCAACTATATTTATATAGTGGTATTAAATATAGTTAATGGTAACTTTGGACTTGTCAAGAGTTGACAGAAAAGTCCAAGGCCCATTGGAGCTAGTGTCTTATTGGTCCCTTTTGGTCCCACTCCAAGCCACAAACTTAAGCCCAATTGGAAAGGCCCAAAAGGCCAGCCCAATTAGATAATTGGTTAGATACAAAAAGGGAAAAACGTTCAGAATATTGTAAGAGAGAAACATCATTGTGAAGTGGTGTGGATGTGATTTTTTGTCACTCTCTAATCACCCTTTTGTTACCGATTGAGAGACCACACATCTTGGGTATCAAGTGGAATTGGAGTGAAGATTGAAAGTCTTCCCAAGAACGTTTGATCTTCGATTTTGAAATCCACCGCTTCAAGGTACGATCTCTTGTTCTCGAATTCTGAAATTTACTTAGTACGTGTTATCAATATCGAATGAAGTAGATCCGTTTAAAACTTAATTTCCGCTGCGCTCATCTTTAATTTCCAACAGATACGCCACATCTTTATCTACCGTGTCTTCTTCCGAAGAGTCATGAGATACTATCCTCTCATCTATTGTCTTAAGAGCAAGGGATTTGCTCTTCTTCACCGAAGGAAGGGACAACTCATATGTCTGTAGAGAACCAACCAACTCTTGAACCTTGATTTCGTCAAGATCTTTGCTCTCTTCAATGGCTGTAACTTTGGGCCGGAAACTTTTTGGTAATGACCGGAGAATCTTCCTTACAATCTTCGAGTCCTCCGTCTTTTCCCCCAAGTTAAATTTACCAACAACCACCTCGTTCAACTTGCTGTAGAATGAATCAAACGACTCTTCATCACTCATCTTTAACTCCTCAAAGCGAGTGGTCAGCATTTGAAGTTTTGTGTCCTTCACTTTCTTAGTTCCCTCATAGGTTGTTTCCAGAATTTCCCATGCTTCATTAGCAACGGAAATGTGAGAAATCCGGTGGAATTCTTCTGGAGAGACACCGCAGAAAATAGCATTCAATGCCTTGCTATTTGCATTTGCCGCTGCAAGAGTAGCCTTATCCCAATTTGCCTTGGGAGCCTTTGGTTTAGTCCAACCTATCTCAACTGCATCCCACACAGTCTCATCCATAGAACACAAAAACGCCCTCATTCGGACTTTCCAAAATGCATAATTATTACCATCAAAAAATGGTGGAACATTGAGAGATTGAGACCTATCCATCTCAACAAGGGGTCAAGGATCACACTCAGGTATTAAAACCACAACAAGTGTACCCGCTCTGATACCAATTGAAAGTTCAATATGGGTATGAAACACCCTTGAACGTTTAGACCCCAAATTACAAAAATACCAATTCAAGCTTTATATCAAACAATTAATGTGCGGAATATGATAATAAGCTTATAACAGAATTGATAGAACAATCAAAGCCAAATATAAACACATCCACAGCAGTAAATATAAGGCAAAGATAAAAAAGGAACGATGCAAACACACGGACAACACACGATGTGTTATCGAAGAAGAAACCGAAGTCCTCGGCGCAAAACCTCTCCGCCGCCTTCTAAGCGGTGATACAATCCACTAAAGAATATAGTTGGGATACATGAACAGCAGAAGACCCTCCAAGCCTAATCTACCCAAGTACCTAAGCCCTCCAAGCTTCTTGCTCCAACGAGGTTATGCCAAACCTATTTCTTCTCTAGCTTCCCGGATTCCGCTACTTGACCATAGCATCAACCAATGTATATTGGTTCCTTCCCAAACTGCTTCCCAAAGCACCAAATGAACCTTCTCACAGACGTGGGTGTGGTGAGATAAGGATTTGGTAAAAGGCCTCTCAAGGTTATGACAATGGAGAGGAAGAGAGTAGAGGAATTTAAAGAGTCTCTAAGGTAAAGATTGGGGATGAGGCAATCTTGTTTTTCTCTAGGGTTTCTCTCACAAAATTCTCTCTGGAAGCTCTCTCAATTTCGTGGGTATAAGGGTGTATATATAGTAGGGTGAGAAGGGAATGCAAAACGTCAGTTTTTGCCAAACAGGGTTTACTCGCGGCTTGACCTCGCGGCTTGTCCAAGTCGCAAGTTCCAGTCGCGACGTAACGGCCTGGACAGCCTGGACCTTTTGTCCTGTAGCGTGACAGCTGGCGCGACCCTTCAGCTTCCCAGTGTGCCTCTCACGTGCCTGCCTTTCGCGGCTTTCTAGTCGCGATCCACCCGCGAGACTCTGTTTTCTTGCACACTCTTGAGCTTTTCTTCACATCTTCTCACACACTACCCTTACAATTTTCCCACCTAAATATAGGGTAACTAAGTGCTAAATTACAAGCAAATTGGTCACGGAATAAAGCCAATTAGATGGTTGATTAAATTCAACCTTACACATACCTTACTTGACCTGGAAAGGGTGTAGCATTTGGTATTGGTCTTTGAATGGTGGTTTATAGGGTTCTTGGTAATCATTCCTATCTCCCTCTTGATGATAAAAACTCGCCCTTGCATTTTCTTGGACATTCCTATCATAGCCATTTTTGGCATTCTAATGAAACCCAAATCCATGTGACTATTTTCATGACCACTATTATGTAAGTTTGGTGGCCTAGGTATCTCATTTCAAGGTACCTCAATTTGAGGTTGTTCAATTCAAATTGGTCCATTCCAGGTTGCTCTATTCGAGGCTGCTCAACTCTAGGTTGTTCAACCCTGGGTTGTTTAGTCTGAATTTGCTCAACTCTAGGCTTGGTTAACTTCAGAATAGCCTAATGGCCTTTGCTACCCGCAAGTTTTGACCAATCTCGCCTTCATGCATTCTGGAGTTTGTTTGTGTTCATTTGAAGTACCTCTTCAAAGGTTGGCACTAAGGCATTGGGTAAAATTTCTACCAATAATTTCCATTTGGTTTGGCAAAGCCTAGACAAGCTTTTCAATTATTTTGGCAAGGGTGGAAAATTTTGGTTGAGCTTTCGTTGTAAAACATTTTCTGTAAAGTTGTAATTTACAACTATGTGTTTTGTTGGCTTTTATTCCGTGCCAAATTTGATTGTAATTTCTATCAATCGTTTATACCCTGTATTTGTTGTGGGAATTGTTGTAAGGGGTGTGTGATAGAGAGTGCGTGAAGACTCAAGCAAGTTGGAAGCTGATGGAATCTCGCGGGTATCTCGCGACTAAGCTTCCCGCGAAGTGAAGCATGTGCCCTGCACATGCTGGAATGCGAAGAGTCATGATAGATGGAGACAGCTGTCTCTCGCGGGTAAGGCCTTCCCGCGAGACACCCGCGAGACATGCTGCTCTGCCAGCCTATACTGACTGACTCACACATTTTGCATCTATCCTATATAAACCCCCATTACCCACAAATGTTGAGGAATGCTTCAGAGAGAAAACCCTAGCCAAACACATTTGTAATTAGAGATTGTCATCCCCACCTTTCTCTATACACTTGCTTGTGGTATCTCCTCAACCCTTCCCTCTCCATTTCCACACCATTGAGAGGTTGATAGCCCAAACACTTACCACACCTTTGGAGAGTGTTGTGTGACGTTTTGGTGCTGCTGGGAAGCATTGGAAGAAGCCTGGAATGGCAGATGCAACATGGAGCTTGTTGCGGGATCCGGATAACTAAGACAAGACACGGTTCCGAGAAGCCTTGTTGGAGTAGGAGCTTGGAGGGCTTAGGTACATCGGGTAGATTAGGCTTGGAGGGTCTCTTGCTTACTCATGTATCCCAACTGATTGTCTAGTGGATCGATTTCTGCTTGGAGGGCAGCGGAGAGGTTTTTCGCCGAGTTCTTCGGTTTCCTCTTCGAAAACACGTCTTGGTGTTTTCTGTGTTTGCATCTCTCTTCCCTACTCTTTTATATTCCATTATACTGCTGTGTTGTTTAGTTTATGGATTAGAGTAGCTATATTGTTCATCCGCTCGCTCTTACACTATTCCGCACTTTATATTAAAGTTGTGTAAAATCTATCGAGCCGTAATTTTAATCGGGGGTCTAAACAGCTCTTGTGTTTTTCAACACGTTTTCGAGCTTACAATTGGTATCAGAGCAGGTACACTTGCTTGGTTTAAATACCTTAGTGTGATCCTTGACCCTATTTGAGATGGACCGGTCTCAATCGCTCAATGTTCCACCATTTTTTGATGGGAACAATTACGCATTCTGGAAAGTCAGAATGAGAGCATTTTTATGCTCTATGGAAGATACCGTTTGGGATGCGGTAGAGCTCGGCTGGACTAAGCCGGACGCTCCTAAGGCAAATTGGGATAAGGCAGCTCTCGCAACAGCCAATGCAAATAGTAAAGCTTTAAACGCTATATTTTGTGCTATTTCACCTGATGAATTCCACAGGATCTCTCATATGACAGTTGCTAAGGAAGCTTGGGAGATTTTGGAGACGACTTATGAGGGTACAAAGAAAGTTAAGGACACAAAGCTTCAGATGCTTACCACCAAATTTGAAGAGCTCAAGATGGGTGATGATGAACCATTTGATTCATTCTATGGGAAGCTCAATGAAATTGTTATTGCTAAACTCAATCTTGGGGAGAAGATTAAGGATGCTAAGGTGGTGAGAAAAGTATTGAGGTCCTTGCCTGAAAGTTTTAGAGCAAAAGTTACAACCATAGAGGAAAGCAAGGATTTGGATGAGATTAAGATTCAAGAATTAGTTGGGTCTCTCCAAACATATCAGATGGGACTGCCTTCCCATAAGATGAGTAAATCACTTGCTCTTAAAACCATCACCGAAAGGATGGGTGATTCCTCCGAAGAAGATGGGGTGGAAAAGGAGGTAGCATTTCTTGCGAAAAACTTCCGCAAATTTCTGAAGATGAAGAATAGTGGGAAACCATTCAACAGAGGAAAATTTTCATCTTCAAAAGGTGATAGGAAAGAGTTTACAAAGAAAGAAGGGAGGGAGTTTCAACCTTCTTCAGAAATTATATGCTATGAGTGCAATGGCCATGGACATCTAAAGAAGGAGTGTCCAAATTTTCTGAGGGGAAAAGGCAAAGCTTATGCCACGACACTCAGTGATTCAGACTCCTCTGATTCTGACTCGGAAGAGAGTTGTGACGGAGAGGGAAACTACTCCGCGTTCATGACCATTGCTCATGTGGAGTCATCGGATGATTTGGGTGCACTTGTGAAGGAGCTTGGTGAGCATTCTGATTCAGAGTCTATTGGGAATGTGGAAGAATCAGATGTTGAAGAAGAAGAAGAGAATACCGCTAATCTTCAAGAAAATTACTCCTTATTACTTGAGAAGTCAGGAGAGTATACCAGAGTAGCCAAAGCGGCTGTAAGGAAAATGAAGAAAGCTGAGGAAGATTATAGAAGTCTCTTGATCAGATATAAAGAGGCTAAGTGTGAGATTGAGACACTAAATGGCGAGTTGTCTGAAGCCTATACGAAGGTGAGGTTTCTTGAGCAAGAGGTAGTGCAAGCTCATGCCAAGATAGAAAGAGTCTCCTCCCAGAAGTTAGATGATGTTATCTCATCTCAAAAACCTTCTTCAGACAAGTCCGGGTTAGGATACATCGGAGGAAGTAGCTCATCAGCCAAAGTTACCAAAGAAGTGAAATTTGTAAAGGCCATAGAGCCTATTGTAGAAGAGCCCATTCTTGAGAATGTTAAGGCTGAGAAGAAGAATGTGAGTGAGCAACGGATGGTGAATAAGCCCCGAAATCATTCCATAGGTAGACATGAAACCAGAGGAAGATCTCTTCCAAGATCTCAACGGGGTCCCAGAACGGACTATGTGTGTCACTACTGCGGAATGCAAGGACATACCAGACCTAACTGTCAAAAGCTGAGATCAGACAACAACTCAAGCGCACCTCGGTCACGAGGAAGGAGAAATGACATGAGGTCTTGGGGTGGTGAACAACCGAGAAATCAGAATCGTGATCCTGGCATGATGGACGTGATGAAAATGATTGGTGCCTTCACCACTTGCTTGGAGAGTTTCACCAGAAGGTTTGACAGTCCAAATTCTCGTACCCAATCCATTAAGGATATCACCCCAAACGCACGTGACGTGTGGGTGAAAAGGGGTACTCATGCATAAGCATTATAACATGTCCACGCATAAATTCTTTCAATGATTAGGGACTTTTGCTGTTGCATCGTTTCATGCATTGCTCTACTGTTTCTGTTGGCGTTTTGTACCGGTTGTCTTTGTTAATCTTTATTCTCTTGTTCTGTTTTTCTTTGGGTGTGTTCAAAAATTCAAAAACACATAAAAATAGAAAATCCAAATAGTTTGATCCCTTTGATGAGTTTTGTCTCAAAGCATGTTTTGCCTTGTACCTTTATACTTATGGCTTTGTGCATTTAACGAGCTTAGCTTGTTTCTCATGCACTCATATCATTGTGGAAGAAATTCTGAAATCTATGTGACTGTTGTAAATAGATATTCAACCTTGTCATGAATGATTAGTGAATGTTTTTGTTGATCTTGAGACATGCATAGACTCATGCCTATATATCTTCCCACTTTTATTTTTTTTTTGCTTAAAAGAGCTCTCTAATTGTAAATCTCCAAATGAAAAGAGATATAGAGCTGCAAAAGCCTGTCGCACAAACTAGTATTCGACTAGGAAAAAGGGAAAGCGAACAAAATAAAATGTATGATGCCCAAAAAGCCAAAGGCTAACTCATAAATTGAAATATCAAAAATTTCAGGCATCTTTCTCTAAATGAGATTCTCTTTGCTCAAAAGTTGCAAATGATATGTTAAATATGGAGCCAAATGAAAAGCTTCATTGAACTGTTATCTAGTACGTGTGGGAGGTCATATATGCATGTTTCTATAATTAAGATAGGTCACATAATCTAGTGCTAGTTGTGTATGCCTTGATTGAATTGATCATTGAAGCTTCACATTGGACTAAGGATTATCTCACTTTTGATATCCACACACAACACACAAGTCTATGTTCAATGAATGCCTTATTCATTTGTGTGATTGTACTTGTTTAAATGTGTTTTCACATGCTCAATCTTTGTTGATCAAACCCAAAAAGATTTTTGAGTGTTTTATTTGTTTTTGAAAGTGATTTTATACTTTCTTGTCGTTTGTTTTTTATTAAAGTGCATGTTTTTGTGTTTCTTCAAAAACTGGTTCAGGGGTAGTTTCGCGAGAAGCTCGCGACTTAGAGCTTCCCGCGAAAAGGAGTTGAGGAAAGTTTTTATTTTATCATGTCACACAAAAAATTTCGCAACTGTCTCGCGACCAACAGCTTCTCGCGAAATGTTGTTTGGCTAAAATTGGATTCTTCCAATTTCAGACAGAAGCTACCGCGACTGTCTCGCGACTGTTTCGCGACCTAATGCTTCTCGCGAAAATTTTTGTGCTTCAGTGGCACTTCTCGCGACTGTTTCGCCCCTCTCTAACCTGCGAAAAACACGTGTTTTCAGTTTTTATATAAATGATGTGACAGTTTTTCAAAACTATCAAACTTCCCTCGCTCAACCTCTTTCAAACTCTCTCAACCCAAAAACACTATTCCATTCATTTCCCTTCAATCCAAGCATTTTTTCTGCATTTTCTTCTTCAAGGTATGTTTGTTAACCATTTCTCTTTGGGTTTTCACTTAAATTATGCAGAATTTTTTGTTAGGGCTTTCAAAATTTGGGATTTTCGAAACTTTGGGTTGGTTTTCAAATTGGGTGAATTTTTCTCATTTTTTTTTTGATTGGGCTGTGTCCCATTTGTTGTTTTTGCATCTGTGTTGGCCCCTTGTGGCATTTTATCATGTATTGAGGGTAGATTTTCACATGTTCATGCATTATCCATATAATTTATGCATTTGTGCACGCTAAGTGCTTGTCAAAATGTCCAAGTGACATTTTTGTGACAAAATGGAATCAAGTGATTTCGATCCATAGTTTTTCACATGTTTGACCTTGTTTTACTTAGGTTTGGTCATTGATTATGTGTTTCACTCACTTTGTTCATGTTGCACATTCTTAGCACACAACTAGGCACACTTAGGCACCCTCATGCATCTCATGCCGCACACTCTCATTAGCACATGCACACAGACACCCTCTATTGCAATTTTGTCTTAATTTGGTGAAATGTAGTTATGCTTTATTCGTTGGAGTCTTTTAGCATGATGTTTAGTGCTGACCATGCTATGTTTTTTAGTTAGTTTAAGTCTGATTGGGAACTAACTTGAATCTAATGAAGTTTGTCTTCTAGTTTGTGCTTGTGCATCTTCTTTTATTTGCTTGTGCAGATGTCTCCCACCAAGCATGCTGCTAAAAAGAAATCGTCTTCAAAGCAAGCCCGAACTGATTCTGATCATTTCAGATCTATAGAAGCTGATATGAAGTATAATGACTGCTACAAGGACAAGACAATCATCATGGAAAGGGTAGTCCAGTTAAAGACTCTTGAGGACACTTTCATCCCTGAAGTGTTCAAAGATAGAACTTGGACCAAGTTGCTGAACCCAACTAGAGTGGTCTATTCAGAGATCATCAAAGAGTTCTTCTCCAATGCCACTGTCAACGGAGACTGTATTGAGTGCTGGGTAAGACACAAGGAGTTTGTGATTACAAGAGAGAGCATTCAAGATTTTCTGGAAACTCGTCCACCATCTCAGCCAATCACTGTTGCTTATGAGGACAGAATGGGTTCTACTGATGAGATGATTAAACTCCTTGGTGGTGAACCAAAGAAATCATCCATGAACACCATCAAGTTCTCTCCAGAAATGAGGACCCTAAGCTATATGATGATTCACAATCTTTATCCGGTCACCAATCTCACCACTCTCTCTGCTCCAAGAACAAGATTTCTGTATAATCTCTTCACACATAAGGAGATTGACATTTGTGGCCATATCATGCATGTCCTGAAGAAGAGCATCACAAAGCAGAATTCACGGACTGTGATGCCATTCCCCTCTTTGATCATGGGATTGATTGCCAAGGCAAAGCTCAAGCTACCTAGTGGCGTCACGGTTGTTCAGAGGGACTATCCCATTGGTGGTCATACACTGACTAGGAGCACTGCACACATCAAGGGATCGAAGACCGGTGTGCATACCATACCACCACCATGACAGGTTCAGCAGGATGAAGGCGAAGATACAGAGGAAGAGATTGACAGGTTCACCTCGGTTCCTGAGCCCTCTACACAGCCATCATCTTTGGCTCCTCCACAAGGCTTAAGCAAACTGGATCAGTTGCTTGCTAAGATGGATCAGATGTCTACAGTGCT
Source organism: Quercus ilex subsp. ballota (assembly GCA_032727855.1). Taxonomy (NCBI): domain Eukaryota; kingdom Viridiplantae; phylum Streptophyta; class Magnoliopsida; order Fagales; family Fagaceae; genus Quercus; species Quercus ilex. Next base: position 51,792,706 of record CM064916.1, on the reverse strand, counting down.
TGACTCCCATGTGCAGTACACCGCGGACCAGTTTGCATACCTTCAAGGACAGATCACCGCGCTCTCTTCTCAAGTACAAAACTTATCTATGGAGCACGGCTCGGATTCAGAGTCAGATCAGTTCTGACCCTTTGGCCATTCCGGTCAAAAAGGGGGAGAAAATTCTGAGGGGGAGCTAGAGAAGAGCTTGCGCAGTGTTAGGGGGAGCATAGTCTAGCAACTTAGTGACATTGGTTATTGGTTTTCAGACGGTTTTTATTCAGTACTTTTTAGTTTTTATAAATGTTTTACGGCTTATGGTTTAAAGCTTTGATACTAGGCTTTATTTTAGTACTATTTCCAATGTTTCTTTTGTGATATTCTCTATGCTTTGTAGCGTACTTTGCATGTACCCATGTTGCTTTTGTAAGCTTTAAGGATTGTTTTGTTTCATTGCATGTTTTTGTAGGCTTTTATGGTTTGTGCCATGTATTTGCAATACTTTGCTTATGCAGCCTTTATGCTTGTGCTATTGAAGGTTAATGTCTTACATTTACTTCACTACATCACTCGTGTGCCCTAGAAGGATTGTTCCTAGATGCAAATTCTTCAAGTATTTTGCATTGGTTGAGTGTTGGATGTGCAAATGGTACTCTTCATATGAGTGTATCATCTTGCATATCCGGATGTTCATTCCTTGTGTGAATGAGCATAGTAATTACTTGTGTATAGTGATTACTCGTTTGATCTTGCCATGATTTAGTGTTTCTATTTCATTTTGCTTGATCATGTGCTTATTGCTCCATATGCTTTTCAAGTTTGCTGCATGCAATGATAATATTTTGTTGTTGTGTTTTAGGAGTTACTTGATCATATGTTTCAAGAGCTTATCAGAATCTAGAATTAGGTGTGAGTGAGTTTTGCCTGTGTTCCTAAACTCACGTTTAAGTCTAGAGTCCGTTTTAGGGTTTTGTCACGGAATAGCCAAAGGGGGAGATTGTAAAGTTGTAATTTACAACTATGTGTTTTGTTGGCTTTTATTCCTTGCCAAATTTGATTGTAATTTCTATCAATCGTTTATACCCTGTGTTTGTTGTGGGAATTGTTGTAAGGGGTGTGTGATAGAGAGTGTGTGAAGACTCAAGCAAGTTGGAAGTTGATGGAACCTCGCGGGTATCTCGCGACTAAGCTTCCCGCGAAGTGAAGCATGTGCCCTGCACATGCTGGAATGCGAAGAGTCATGACAGATGGAGACAGCTGTCTCTCGCGAGTATCTCGCGGGTAAGGCCTTCCCGCGAGACACCCGCGAGACATGCTGTTTTGCCAGCCTGTACTGACTGACTCACACATTTTGCACCTATCCTATATAAACCCCCATTACCCACAAATGTTGAGGAATGCTTCAGAGAGAAAACCCTAGCCAAACACATTTGTAATTAGAGATTGTCATCCCCACCTTTCTCTATACACTTGCTTGTGGTATCTCGTCAACCCTTCCCTCTCCATTTCCACACCATTGAGAGGTTGATAGCCCAAACACTTACCACACCTTTGGAGAGTGTTGTGTGACGTTTTGGTGCTGCTGGGAAGCATTGGAAGAAGCCTGGAATGGCAGATGCAACATGGAGCTTGTTGCGGGATCCGGATAACTAAGACAAGACACGGTTCCGAGAAGCCTTGTTGGAGTAGGAGCTTGGAGGGCTTAGGTACATCGGGTAGATTAGGCTTGGAGGGTCTCTTGCTTACTCATGTATCCCAATTGATTGTCTAGTGGATCGATTTCCGCTTGGAGGGCGGCGGAGAGGTTTTTCGCCGAGTTCTTCGGTTTCCTCTTCGAAAACACGTCTTGGTGTTTTCTGTGTTTGCATCTCTCTTCCCTACTCTTTTATATTCCATTATACTGCTGTGTTGTTTAGTTTATGGATTAAAGTAGCTATATTGTTCATCCACTCGCTTTTACACTATTCCGCACTTTATATTAAAGTTGTGTAAAATCTATCGAGCCGTAATTTTAATCGGGGGTCTAAACAGCTCTTGTGTTTTTCAACACGTTTTCGAGCTTACATTTTCAAGCCATTAAGTCAGATGTTCAGCCATACTGTTTTGGTTTTTTGAATTCATCCTGAGTTTGACACTTAGAACTTGTTGCTTCTATATTGTTCATTTTTCGAGTTGTTAATGGCATGTACTCCCACTACGGTTGTCAATTTGTTTGAGCAGAAAAACTTTTTTTTTTATATATATATTTTAATTTCTATTATTATTTATTATTTTTAAAATTTTGAAGTCTGTTCTTGTTCATTTTTAGTTGCCGGTGATTCAAAGTGAAATTTGACTTTGTGGATTGGAGAAGGGATCCAAAGTACATGTCTCAATTAAGAGGACTTATATAGAAAATGCAAATAAAAATGAAAAACGCAAACAAGCAATTAAAATTTAAAGTCTCTAAGTTATATGATTCAATTCTAAGTTTCTTTCCAATTCCATTGGATTTCAAAAGACTAAGACAGATTGCAAATAAATTAATTGATGCCTAACTTGTGCGAAACAAACTAATTCGAAAGTTCAGAGGAAAAAGCTCAAAGCCGAAGTTATTACACCTAACAGTGAAGCAAACATGCTTAAGATAAAATGAGATTAATAACTAAATACTTGGATCAAACATAAGTAAATATGTTTAAGCTAAATCACAAAGTTACAAGCATATATTTTTTATGTTAGAGATATTGGGCCAGTTAAAACCCAAATAAAGTGTGTCCAATAGTGGGTCCAATGTAATCTATAATCAAAACTTTTGTTCTTACCGATGAGTTGTATCTTTTAAATCCATACCTTTTGGTGTCTATGTCTATATGCACGTTACAAGTTTTTGGGACTAGTTGACAAGCAATCTCTCTCTCTCTCATCAATTTTATTTAAGTATTTAGGCTATAGATGTTTTGTTCTCATAACAAACACCGCCGTATGAGTAATTTAAAACACTTATAATTTTAGGCAAAAATACAAAACTGACCCTCTAACTTTTTTCAGATTTCATTTCAGTCATCTAACTTTACTTTCATTCATTTCAGTCATCTAAGTTTCATATTTTTTCAATTAAAACCTTTCCGTTAACTTTTGTTAAAAATTTTTGAAAAAAAAAAATTTGGAAAATATTTGTCAATCATTAATTGAATTTTTTTCAATTTAAAAAATTTGAAGAAAAATTTATAAAATTGAAAAATTAACCACAACATATAAAAAAAGTTGATGGAAAAATCATAATTGAATAAACTTGAATGTTAGAGGACTGAAATGAACAAAAACAAAGTTAGAGGATTGAAATGAAATCTGAAAAAACTTAAAAGGTTAGTTTTGCATTTTACCATAAATTCTATTTATTGGAAAGATTATTATAAAAAAGTTACAAGAGGACTTGTTAATTAACTGACACTTCACTAAGCCCAATGAAGTTACAATTAAAAATTTACAAGATTATTATAGATTTTTTTTTTCTTTTTTTAACACTTCACTAAGCCCAATGAACACAAAATTATATCCTTGATAACTATATTACATTGATTTCAATAAGTTCTTTAGATTGTTTGTGATCTTCTATTGGGATCGAGCCTCTTATTTATACTAGGAAGTCTCAAAGGTGATTGTCATTCCATGGGTTGCTTTATCATAGGCTGATAAAGCAACCCATGGAATGACAATCACCTTTGAGACTTCCTAGTATAAATAAGAGGCTCAATTCCAATAGAAGATCTCTATACTGATATACAGATGTTCCTAACTTCCAGTAATTGCTTTAAATTTTACTGTGTTGAGGTCTAAAAAGTTATGGAGTTGTACTTAGGCCCAAAATGGCATAGAAAATTGAACTCCAAAAGAAAATATGTAAGGTTGAATTTTATTAACCATCTTGTTGGCTTTATTTCGTGTCAATTTGTTTGTAATTTAGCACTTAGTAACTCTGTATTTAGGTGGGATTCATGTAAGGGTAGTATGTGAGAGAGTGTGAAGAATTGCTCAACAATGTGCAAAGAAGCAGAGACTCGTGGCTGACTCGCGGCTGACTCACGACTTGCAAGCCGCCAACTGTAGCACACGTGAGAAGCATGCGGGGAGGTGAAGGGTCACGCCAGTTGTCGCACTACAGGACAAAAGTCCCAAGCTAGCCAGGCCGTTAACTCGCGACTTGAACTCGCAACTTAGACCAGTCGCGAGGCCAAGCCGCCAACTTGCCCTATTTGGGAAAAACTATCTCTTCGTATTCCAAACACACACCACTATATATAAACCCTTATACCCACGAAATGTAGAGAGCTTACAGAGAGAATTTTGAGAGAGAAACCCTAGAGAAAAACAAGATTGTCTCATCCCCAATCTTCACTAAGAGACTTTTCAAATTCCTTTACTCTCTTCCTCTATATTGATACATCCTTAAGAGGTTCTTGACCAAATCATTTTCTCACCACACCCATGTCTGTGAGAAGGTCTTTTGGTGCTAAGGGAAGCAGTTTGGAAGGAACCAATGGTTATTGGTTGATGTTATGGGTTATAGAGGAATCCGGTAAGTTAGAGAAGAAAAAGTTCGATGCAACCTCGTTGGAGCAAGAAGCTTAAAGGGCTTAGGTACCTGGGTAGATTAGGCTTAGAGGGTCTATTGCTGTTCATGTATCCCAACTATATTTTCTAGTGGATTATTGACAGCTTGGAGGGCGGAAAAGAGGTTTTACGCCGAGGGCTTTGGTTTCCTCTTCGATAACATATCGCGTGTTGTCCTTGTGTTTGCATCTCTCTTCCCTTATCTTTGCCTTTTATTTTCTGCTGTGGATGTGATTATAATTGGCTTAGATTGTTTATCAATTTTGTGTTTAGCTTATGTTCATGTTCCGCACATTAATTGTTTGATAATAAGCTTGAATTGGTAATTTGTAATTTGTAATTGGGAGTCTAAACATTTTTAGTGTTTTCAGCGCTTTTTGAACTTTCAATTGGTATCAAAGCGGGTACACTTGTTGTGGTTTAAATACCTAAGTGTGATCCTTGACCCCTTGGTTTATTTGCCATGGATTGTTCTTTGTATGCTTCTTTGTATGATTTGGTTGATGATAAATGTAGCATGTCATGTGTTTGTGAAAATGCATCTATGAGTGTGAATCCTCATGATTGTGATGCCATGTTACATGAACCTTTGGATGTTGTTGATATTCCTAGCATCAAACCCTTGAAGAAAAATGTTAAGAAGTTTTAAAAGAATTTGAGCAAGTTATTTTGTGAAAAAGATGATTTGATTGCTAAGTGCAAAGAATCTAACAAATTGGTTGAAAAATATAAGAAACTTGCTGAAATTTCTCTTCAAAATCTGAAAGAGTTTGAATGTTTGAATATGGACTTAGATGCTAAATTTGTTTTGTCTAACAAACTTGTTGATGAGATAAAATGTGAAAATGAATCTCTCAAGATGCATGCCGAGTGTTTGATTGCTGAATCTATTGTTAAAAAGGATGAAATTTTTTTTTGCAATCATGCTGTGGTACCCGATTTTGTGCCTATTGTGTGTTCTACCTCAAAGGACAAATCGGTGTACATTCCTTCACATAAAAGAAATCAAAAGGTGGAGAGAAAGGTTGTTAAGTCAAATCCTCTGTTTATGTATCATCCTAAGACTTCGAATGGATCTAAGTTTGTTCCAACTTGCCACCATTGTGGTGTGATTGGTCATATAAGACCTCAATATCATAAGTTGAAGAGAGAACAAAACTATGTTGCTAGATCCCTTCCCAAAAAGCCTAGTAGATCTAAACACATTATTTGTCACCATTGTGGTGCCTTTGGTCATGTAAGACCTCAATACTCTAAGTTTCATGCCTTTAAAAGAATTAAAAGAAAAGAGAAACTTGAGCCTCTTGGAAGTTGTGCTAAAAAGGGTAAACCGAATTTGAGTGATAATAGCATGTCGTTACAGAAAGTGTTTAATGCTCTTAATTCCTTGACTATGTGCATCTCTGGTTCTCATTCTTCCAACCCTTGTCTCACTTCTCTTAAGACACTCATTCCAAACAATCGTTCTGTTTGGATGAGGAAGGGTTCCTATAGTTAAACTTTTGCTTTTTTGGTCCTTGATCTAATTCGTTCGATCTTTGTAGGACCCTTCATGCATTGATTGTCATATCTTCATGCATTTATGCATTTTGCATTTATTTGTATGCATTGCTTTTGTTTTGATCTTACTTTTATGCTTTAATTTTGTGTGAGTAAAAATCCAAAATCACATAAAAAGTGAAAAATTCAAAAAGTTTGATCGTATATGTTTGAGCACATATCACATGTGAGTTTTGCCTTGTACCTTCGTACAAATGGCTTTATGCATTTACGAGCTTAGCTTTATGCACTTATATCTTTGTGGGAAAAATCTTGACATCTTTGTGTGATTGTTGTAAATCAATCTTCAAGTTTGTCATGAATGATTAGTCAATAGTCTTGTTAGTTTTGAGACATGCATAGACTTGTGCCTATATATCTTCCCACTCTTTATTTTGTTGTTTTTGATTAAAGAGCTCACCAAATGTAAATCTCCAAATGAAAAGAGATATTGAGCTGCAAAAGCCTGTCGCACATGCTAGTATTTAATTAGCAAAAAGGGAAAGCGACCAAAATAAAATGTATGATGCCCCAAAAAGCCAAAGGCTTGTTCGTCAAATTGAAATATTAAAAATTTCAGGCATGGATCTCTAAAATGAGATGTATTGATTCAAAAAGATCAAATGATATGAATTGTAAAGAAGCCAAATGAAAAGCTTCAAAGATATGTAATCATTTTCTTGTGGGAGGTCATATATGTTCATTTCTATAATTGAGATAGGCCACTTGACTTAGTACTAGTTGTGTATGACTTGATTGAATTGATCATTGAAACTTCATTCTAGATTATGGACTATTCCACACTTGATACACACACACAACACACATGCCTAATGTTCAATGAATGTCTTATTCATTTGTTCGATTGTACTTGTTTAAATATGATGTGTGTGTGCTCAACTATATATGGATCAATCCAAAAAGATTTTTGATCATTTTAACTGGTTTTGGAAGTGATTTTTATCACTCTTTGTGTTCATGTTTAGTGCTTACATTGTTTTTTCAGTGTTTAAAAATGTTTTGTGTTGAAAAACAGCTGTTAGAGTTTTTCGCGACTTACTCGCGACTCGCTCGCAACTCACTCGCTACTAGCCAGTCACCAACCCCAGTCGCGAGTTTCATCCAAAAGCTTTGGCAACTCACTTGCGACTCGCGAAAATTTTCGCGACTGAACTTCGTGACTCGCCCAGTCGAGAAACGCCCAAAAACAGATTTTTAAAGGGCTTTTCGTGGGAAACCTGTTTTAAATCTCTCCCATCCTCTCTTAAACCCCTCTTTCACTATTTTTACATCTAAAACCAATTAATTTGAATGGTTTTTCATTCCATTAATATCTCTAAGGTAATTATATACTCTTTTCATTGATTTTGATCCTTAGATTATGTTTTGAAGAGTTTTGTGCTCTTGATTGGGATTTTCATCATAGGGGTTGGTAAAACTTAATTTTTGTCAAATTTTTGAATGTGATTGGTTTCTTTTGATGATTTTCTTTAGATGTTGGCCCCTTGTGGGAAAAAGATCATGTTTTAAGGGTGGATTTCATGATGTTCATGCATTGTTTCACATTGTTGTTCATAGTGCGCATGCTAGGTGTTTGATAAAATGCCTCTTAGGCATTTTCTCACTTGTTTGGACTCTAATGAGTACCAAACCTTGGGGTTTCTCATGTTTCCTTATTAGGAACATGTTTGGTTCATTGGTTGTGTATTTAACACAACTTGCCCCACATGTGCATTTTTCATGCATTGGTCATACATTGCACATAGCCACCTCTTGCACACACCTTGCTACCCTTGTCATGCATTGGTTCATACATTGTTTCTTCATCCTAGCATGTCATGTCCTAGGATTGAGCTTCATTTTCTCATTCATCTCACACCCCTCATGTATCATTGCACCATTCATGCATCATTATCATTATTCCTACCTTTATCTCTTGCCCTCGTTTCTCCTTGACCCTTTGTCTATTCCTAGCAAAAAGGGGGAGAGTATACTCTAAAGAGTATACCATAAAGCTTTTGTCATTTCTATATGACCCTTCTGCACATTCTTAGGGGGGGAAATTCTATTTCTCGTGCACACTTGTAGGGGGAGAGATATTCCATAGGGGAGATGCATATACCAAGGGGAAAAAGACATTGTGTTAATAAGAAAACTTTGTCTAGGTGTTTGGTGTTTGATCAAGTTGCTCACATGTTTCACATCATGTTCTTGATCGCAATTTTACTTGTTACATTATACTTGTTCGTTTATTACTTGTTTTACCTTGAGTGTCTAATGTGTTTTGTGCAAGTGTTTCAGGTTACAGATATATATGCTCCAAGTTCATCACAGCTCCTATGATTCATGATAGGGGGAGTGATATGATAAAGGAAGTACTTTTTACTATTTTTACTTGGTACCTTTGTAGGATTTTAAGGTTCTTAGTTTTTGTTTGTACCCATGTTGCTTTTGTAAACTTTTAGGGTTTGTTTCTATGCATATTTGTAGGCTTTTATGGTTTGTACCATGCGTATGCAGCCGTTATGCTTTGTTGCTTTGTACGTCTAGCTAAATGTTATGCATTTTCTTTAAGTACTCTCTCTCTTGTGCCCTTGTAGGATTTTATTCCTAAATGCATATACTTCATGTACTATGCATTGGTTGAGTGTTGGTCATTCAAGTGATTTGCTTTGTGTTTATCAGCTTGAATGTCCGAATGTTCATTCCAAGTGTGAATGAGCATTGTGATCACTTGTTTGTAGTGATTGCCTATTTAGGTCATGCCATGGTTTATTGCTATATTCCATTTTGCTTAATCGCATTGTGCTTGCTCTATATGCATTATAAGTTTTCTGCATACAATGAACTTATTATGTTGTTATGTTTCAAGAGATACTTGTTCTTATGGTTCAAGAGCTACACAGATTCTAGAGTTAGGTGTGAGTGAGTTTTCCAACTGTTTCCAACTCACGCGTTAAGTCTAGAGTTTGTTATAGGGTTTTGTCACGGAATAGCCAAAGGGGGAGATTGTAAGGTATCAACCATCTTGTTGGCTTTATTCCTTGCCAATTTGCTTGTAATTTGCTTGTGAAGAATTGCTCAACAATGTGCAAAGAAGCAAGGAGTCGCAGCTAGGACTCACGGCTGACTCGTGACTTGCAAGCCGCCAACTGTAGCACACGTGATAAGCATGTGGGGAGGTGAAGGGTCACGCCAGCTGTCGCACTACAAGACAAAATTTCCAGGCTGGCCAGGCCATTAACTTGTGACTTGAACTCGCGACTTAGACTAGTCGTGAGGCCAAGCCGCCAACTTGCCCTATTTGGGAAAAACTATCTCTTCGTATTCTAAACACACACCACTATATATAGACCCTTATACTCATGAAATGTAGAGAGCTTCCAGAGAGAATTTTGAGAGAGAAACCTTAGAGAAAAACAAGATTGCCTCATCCCCAATCTTTACTAAGAGACTCTTTAAATTCATCTACTCTTTTCCTCTCCATTGATACATCCTTGAGAGGTTCTTGACCAAGTCCTTTTCTCACCACACCCACGTCTGTGAGAAGGTCTTTTGGTGCTAAGAGAAGCAGTTTGGAAGGAACCAATGGTTATTGATTGATGTTATGGGTTATAACGGAATCCGGTAAGCTAGAGAAGAAAAAGGTTCGGCGCAACCTCGTTGGAGCAGGAAGCTTGGAGGGCTTAGGTACTTGGGTAGATTAAGCTTGGAGGGTCTATTGCTGTTCATGTATCTCAACTATATTTTTCTAGTGGATTATTGACTGCTTGGAGGGTGGCGGAGAGGTTTTACGCCGAGGGCTTCGGTTTCCTCTTCGATAACACATCGCATGTTGTTCTTGTGTTTGCATCTCTCTTCCCTTATCTTTGCCTTTTATTTTCTGTCGTGAATGTGATTATAATTGGCTTAGATTGTTTATCAATTCTGTGTTTAGCTTATGTTCATATTCCACACATTAATTGTTTGATAATAAGCTTGAATTAGTAATTTGTAATTGGGGGTCTAAAAGTTCATAGTGTTTTCAACGCTTTTTGAACTTTCAAAATACTTGAGCCCTCAATAAAGAAAGAGGATGGTAGGCCCAAATCCATTAAGGTCTTAAGGAGGAACCTAAACCCACGAATGGGTAAACACTAAAACTCATGAAAGAAAGGGAAGAAGAAAAGCCCAGCCCACCAAGGTCAGAAAATCACTAGGGATCCCAGTGGTGAAAACTGGACCGGGATACCTGGGGACTACCAGGAGCTCAGAATCCTCGGGACGTGCAGTAAAGCCAGAGTTGGATTAAGACAATTCAAAAAGGGGTACTAGGAAACCCAAGGAACGGGAATAGATATGTCCCTATCAGCCGCCCTATGATGTAGAAAGGAATTAAAGGCTTGGGAACTAACAACTTATGAACTAGGGGCTGGTACCTCAGGGAACCTAGAAAGAAGAACCATGAAGGGAAGTGGCTAGGAAACTTTCAACCTGGCAGGAAGGAATCAGCTCGCTTAGAGAATATGACAAAGGGAAATGCAGCCAAAAGCTGAGTCTGAAAAGGTGGGGACTAGAAACCTTGAAAGGAGAAAACCCAAGGTCAGCTCTTCAAGACATACCAGAACAGAAAGGTAGCAAGAGACTTTTGAGGAAAAAACACCAAAAGAAGAAAATTATGAGAAATAAGGAAGGGACCAGCCACCAATGTTGTTGGCACAACATTGGTTCTAGTACCTAGGGGAGCAAATAGGGGGGGGGGGGGGAATCAGTGGTACCCCGGAAAACCTAGGATGACACTATAAAAGGGAGAAGCAACCAACAGTGGAGGGCATTCAGCAACAGTGAATTGGAGTAGAATCATTGAGAAAACTCTATTAGAATTCAAAGAAAGTAAGAAAAGAGAGGGAAATACCGCTTAGTATCCTCAAACAGCCATTAGAGAACACACTTGGATTCAAAAGTATTCAAACTTCGCAAGTCATAAAGGCCTGAAGAGCTATCTAAGGCTGTGATTTTTAAACTTATATAGACCTTGTTATATGTCCTAGTGAGTATAATGTATTACAAAATTGAGAAATTAATGAAATATTTCATAGTATCTTAAGGACCCCTAACTTTACTTTGTGTCTTGCTCTATCGCATTGACCCTTTATTGTTTCTTGCTGTTCAATGCATATATTTCTTGTTTGCTAGTATGTATGTGTTATAGGATTCCTACTCTGTGCACCACCTGGTTCATAATAAGCCCATTTAGCTACAGTGAACCAAGTACAGTCCCTTAAAACAACAAGTAAGAGGGTCTAGGGTCCTTGTCTCTACTTAGGCCTGGGTGATGTCCAAAAAAGGACCCTTACATTTTGGCGACTCCACTGGGGATTGGGTAAAGGAGAGGGAAGAAGTAGTCCCTTCACAGAGCATGGCTCTAAGACCAAGGAACAGTAAAGGTACCAATGTGTCACCTGCGGCCTTTGAGCCCGTAGGAGAAAATGAAGTGGCCTCTAGATAGAGGAATGAGGTGCCTCTGGTAGAGCAGGAAGTCGTCAGGAGTGGCCTCTGATAGAGGAATGAGGATAGAGGCACATAAGGCAGGAGCTAGACCCTGTGGCTCGAACGACAGAAATGCTGAAGGATTTACAACAAAAGATCTGCCTCTTCAAAGAGGGCAGGACCCAAGAAATCAGGGATAACCTCCCCCCTGTGGTTAACTAGGACGGAGCTCGACTAGAGGGAAGGTCAGCAGTAGGAGGGGAGCCAACCCCCAATATCTCACGCTAGCAGATGTCGATACCCTTTTGGAACAAGAAAAGGAAAAGCTTTCGAGAGTCTCCAAACAATTTTCTTGGAATCCCCCATTTCCACCAGAACTCCTTGGGAAGCCTTATCCTAAGGGATATGAACCCCTGAAGTTCCATTTTTTTGATGGAAGAAATGGAAGTGTTGTGGAACATGTGAGCAGGTTCATTCACACCATGAGCCCTTACGTAGGAGACAAGAAGCTATGTCTAAGAAAGTTTGCTAAGTCCCTAGTGGACAGAGCATATAGATGGTACACCACTCTGAGGCCTACGTCCATCAAGACTTGGGACGAAATGATGGAGAGGTTTTGCGTAAAGTACTATCCAGGTGAAGACAAGGTCACCTTCCAAAGCCTTCAAATGGTAAGATAGAGACCTGGAGAGGATCTTGTCTAATTCATCAAAAGGTTTGAAGATGTTTCCCTACACTGTTATGGAGACCACGAAGAAAAGGAGCTCGTGGGAACCTATATATCCAACATGGTTTTTGATTACAGGCTTAATCTTGAAAATCTATGCGTAACCCAGTTTACTGACCTGTTGCAAAGAACTAGGAGGATTGCACTGACTATGAGAACAAAGAGGGTGCCAGTACCCTAGGCCATGACAGTGTCAATTAGAGAAAAAAGGAAGAGGCCTGAAGGAAAAGTGGCCGAGGAACCACCTGTGATCCTATGCAATGCAGAAGAATTGAATTATGTTTTCGATAAATGTATTGGAGATGGAATTGTCAGGCCATTTACTGTATCCTGGCCACCTACTGAAGAAGAAAGGAAGAACTCATTGTTTAGTAGGATTCATAACTATGTTAAGCACTCTACCAAGGACTGTTGGACCCTCCCTAGGCTTTTTCACAAGAAGCTTAAGGAGGAGACCCTAGAGCTCACTCAGAAGGAACCCGAAGTGCAAAGGAACCTTTTCCCCAACCACAAGGGAAATGGAGTAGTGGTTGTAGTGATCCATGGGAACCTGGTAAAGACAGAAGAATCTGAAGGATCCTTCCATCCAAACACAGTCAGGACCCTTCAGAAGAACCTTAAATTTAGATCACTATTCAACCAATTGGGATTTGGGCTAGAAGTGAAAAGGATGGCCACAGAATCCCTCATGAGTATAGCAGCAGATTCAGGAATGGAATGTTTCATAGCGAAATCCCATGCTAGTTGAGCTTACTTGAGAACAACCAATGCAATAACATTCATAGATGAAGACATGGAAGTGGAACATCTAGACCATCGCAGACCCCTTTATCTAATGGCCACCATAAATGGTGTCCAAGTCAGGAGAGCACTGGTAGACAAGGGGGCATCACTTAACCTCATAGCTCTAAATACCTTAGAAGCTGTGGGCCTGACTGGTAGGAGGATCTTAGGGGCTCCCATAGAGATAACAGGATTTGGAGGATCAGCAGAATCGACTGAAGGGTATGTGTAGTTGGCCTTGAGGGTAGGCCCAATAGTAGCCCTAACCAGGTTCCATATGATTAACTCAGAGGTTTCTTACCATGTTCTATTGGGATGTCCTTGGCTTCATAAGCATTCCCTTATTCCCTTCACGTACCATCAATTTGCTAAAGGGAGATTGAATGGGAGGCCAGTGAGGATCCCTGCCAACCCACCCTTTTAGCCAAGGAGAAGTGAACTTCGTGGAGACAATGTTTTATTATGAACTAGAACTAGATGATGAGAGCCTCACTCTGGGGACCCCAGGGGCACCTATTTTAGATAAAGAGGAAGGAGGAGGCACCCGTGACCTAAGGAACCTTTTAGACAGAAAAAGGCAAAAGAAGGAGACCAGCTCCTTAGGATCCCAGGAATGCGTAGTAGTACGGGAGCCATCAGGGAGGCTAGTATATCGCTTATGAAGGTGCGCGAGGCCTGACTGCATTGTGCAGAAGGGTCCCAGACCGCCAGATTGTATGGTGACTCAAGAAGAGATCCTAGAGGACCCAGTCAAGGAAGCACAAATCCAGGCTAAGGAGGAGTTGGAAAATATAAACTTAGGGGATGGGCTGGGATCTCAGAGGCCTGTTTTCATTAGCAGTTAGTTGGCAGCATAAGAAAAGGAGCAGTTAGTGGCATTACTCAAGAAATATGTGGATGTGCTCGCATGGATGTATGATGAGATGCCTGGTCTAGACCTAGGACTAGTGGTCCATTGCCAAATTTGGTGTTGTGCGGGCTTTTGCAATCTGAACAAGGCATGTCCAAAAGATGAGTTTTCCCTTAGACATTTAAGCATGGTCCTTTAGCTTTTCTTTAATTCTAGTTTGATCTCCATTCTCTCACAGACTCTTGTAAACTCATATTTTTCACATGATTTCCTGAAAGTATAAAATTCAACGCAATGAATGACATCTTATTCAAGAAATTATGTAAAGATAAATAATAGAGACTAATGCAAATGTAAAGATAATCATAGTAATAAGGAGATAACGCCCACATAAATATATAATAGGTATACATTTTAAGGTGTTATCACATAACATAAGAGTCAATGTAGGTCGACACATGTCTAGTATGTGTGGCTAAAGGACGTTGGCAGTAGTATGGGCAGAATAAAATCCCGAAGGTGTGTGTGGACTAAGTCCGACATGTCTAATGTTGTTCACTTGAAATAATAGTGAATCGATAAGACCTCTAGAGTATATGACAAGAAATATAGTATATGACGAAGGGTGTGATTAATGGAGTGCTACAAAAAAAACCGTCCTATATCAAATTTTTTTTTTTCCCGGTGTTTTCAAAAACTACCACTATAGGTCACCTATTATAATAGTTTTTGTAACTACCGCTATAAATAGAGGCCTACAACAATGCTCTTGTAAGCACCACAATAGGTACGATTGCCAAGATCAAGCATTGACATCAATCTATGAGAAGCATAGATGACAATAAACATAAAGCAATACTGTGGGAATCATAGTATATGTTGATTGTAGCTAACACCATTAGTTATGGTGTGATCAAGTGGGAGAAGTTAATGTACAAAAGTGATGAGTGATCACACCATAATCACTCCTCACTTATGCAATAACTCTCTTGGTGGATAATGATGCTTCACCAACATTTAGGTAGAAAATATATTTAATGTTAAGTTAGTTATTAAATAAAGAGTTGTGTCTTTTGTATAAACTTATTTTTAACAAAGAATGCATCTCTTACTAAAGGATATGAAGGAATTCTCATTCAATTATACGTTAGATTATTGATCAACATTTCCAAACCCCTCAAACCCGACGGTAAGCCTCAAATCTCTCTCTCTTTCACTGCTTTCCTTTCTTTCTTTCTTTGTTTCATTTCATCAAAAGACAGAGTCCACTGAAATCAAAGAGAACTAGTAACAAAATGAACCCCAAATCATGAACCATGGCCAACCAATGCACCCCTTTCAAGGCCCTTGAGGTTTTTGGAAACCAATTGTTCAGCTTTGAGCAGTTTTTAAGTGAGATTCACAATTTTTAAGAATCCCATACCATTTTTATCTTCAAGTAATTAATTAAGTTATCTTTGTTTTTATTTATATTTATAGTAAATCATATGTACTGGTTTTGCTCTAATTTGTAAAAGAGTTGTGATTTCTGTGTGAAGTGTGGTATAGGTTTTGTTTTCTCAATTCATTGATTTGAGGATTTTTTCTTCTTTTTTTCTTTGATAATCTGATATTTATAATTTAAAATGGGAAGGGGCAATTGAACTCCAGATGTCTCCCTTATAAACACCACAGGTATCAATCAATTGAGTTACAAAAGCTCTTTACTTTTCTCTCCATCCTTTTCCTCCCGATTTGGGAGGATGAAAATTGTGGGCCTGGGAGAGAAAACTTTCTCTCGGGTTTTCCTTCCTCCCCATTTTCCTTTTTTTGCCAAACAATAGAAAACACTGTTTTCCACCCTATTTTACTCCCTTTATCTTCCATCCTCCCTATTTTCACCCCAACCAAACACAATGTTAGTGTATTGTTATTCCTGTCAACCTTTCCCTTAACATGTTTTCTCTATCTCTATTAGAGTTCCTTCATTCTTGTAGGCATTAACGTGAGTTCAAAGCTTTGGTATGTGAGTACATACAACCAAAGCTTACTGGTGAATCTTGGGGGTGATCGTTGGAGCCATATTGCACCAAGGATAAATTGCATCCAATAGGGCAAAATCACTTCTTAGAAAAGTAGATTAAGTTCCATGCCTCGGCTCTCAACCATTGATAATTTTTTTCTCTTCCATTTTGCACTTAGTTTGCTTGATTTAATCTCAAATATTTTTTTCCCCTTTTATTTTGCTTACATTTTAGTCATATGATATTTTTAATTTTTTTTGATAAAAATTTTAATTATTTTTATAACTTGTTCAAATGTAGATAGTCTTATAAATCTTTGTGTATTGAAGAAAGAGATTCCTTCAAACTGATTTAGAAGAAAACCTTGTTCATTTTAGGCTGCATTTGTTTCGGTGGTAAAGGAAATCAGGAAAACGTTTTACACCCTTGATGGTGTTTGGGTGCACAAGGAAAATTGGGTCAAATGGAAAATCATTTCCGTTGACCGTAAAATATGCCATCTGACCCTGTAAAACCATTTCCGTTTGTATTTTACCTTCAAATCAATTCCGCCCTAGGAAAACAAAAGAGAGAGAGAAACAGCAAGGAAGAGAGATCGCAAGGAAGAGAGATCGCACACATCCAAGCTACCCAGAGAAACATAACCCAATCCCCATTTTGGCAAACCCACACCCACCTTGCCCAATCCACACCAACCCGATCTCGCTCGTCGCACCCCAGCAACGACTCGCTCGTCGCACCCAAGCACTGGCTCGTCGCATCCCAGCACTGGCTCACTCATTGCACCCTAGCACCGACTCGCTCGTCACCAGTATCAGACCCACCCACCGATCTCGTCGCCGTCACCTTCAGACCCACCCACCGATCTCGACACCGTCGCCTCCTTCGTCCCCGATCTCGTAGCCATCGCCTCCTTTAGATAACCCAACCTTCACCGGTATCAGACCTAACCTAGTCGCCTCTCTCTCTTCCTTCTTCTCTCCATTTGACCAATTGAGACCGAATTTGATGAATTTTTTGGTTTGGTTTGACATTATATATTTGTTTGGATGCTGAGAAAATGTGAGCATCAAGTAGAAAATGTGTTTTTACTAGTATTTTCAAGAAAACAACCAAACACTAAAAAATATTTTCCAAAGTATTTTTTAAAATGTCACCAAACACCTAAAAATATTTTCACCTGAAAACATTTTACACTTGAAAAATATTTTACATTGAACCAAACACAGCCTTAAATTCTTTGATAATCGAACTTGATATAAGTTGTCTTATATTTACACGATATATTTCTTTTAGTTTTGACAGCTACAAGCTATCTACCAAAAGTTGAAAAGTTTATTTTAATAAAATTTTACTATTGAAGTTTGCTATTTAATGATAGAAATCTTTTTCACGTGCTTGATTAGGATTTATTTCATTATTTAAGTATGGCATGTTATCTATGAAGTAAAAAATCATATTGGTTAAGAAACCAAAGCCGCCCATAGAGTGATAATTTTTCGTAGACTTAAAACAATTCTTCATCATGGAGAATACCAATGGAGCCTATAGTTGAGATAGTGACATTAAGAAGAAAAAAAATGTGTGTATATTGTATTATGGTTCTTTTAGTCAACAACTTGTAGTGGATGCTTTTAATTGACATATTTGTGGTTGATGTTCTCTCCACAACATAGACATTTCCTTCTTCCTCAGAGATTTGAGTTGTAAGCCATGGAGCACCTTGGTTCAAGCTGGTACAATGATCGATCCTTGCCAGAATCGTATATACTCCCACCAGAACATAGACCAGGGATACTCTCTCTAGGGAAAAATATTCCAGTGGTTGATCTTGGGGCTCATGATCAAACCGATATACTTCAACAAATTTTGGAAGCTAGCCAAGAGTTTGGAATGTTTCAGGTTTCACCCACACATCTTTTCTTTTATTCTTTTATCAGACAATGATTTATTCCCGAGTGATGCTTGGCAACTTTTTTCATATTTGATACATTTGTGTTATGCTATGATTTGTACCATCTAATAGGTGATCAACCATGGAGTCCCTAGCAACTTAATAGATGAGGCCATGGGTGTTTTTAAGGAGTTTCATGCATTATCTGCCGAGGACAAGGCAATCGAAACTTCGAAGGACCCCGATAAGAGCTGCTACATGTATACAAGCAGTCATAATTATGCAACTAAAAAGTTTCACTTCTGGAGGGATGGATTGTTACACCATTCTAATCCTCTAGAGAAATACATCCAATTTTGGCCTGAAAAGCCACCTAAATATCGGTAAATCCACATAGTCATCGACATGTTAATTTGTTCTTTCATACTTTTTAGTTTTTACCCTTTCCAAGTAGTGGCTTGATATACACATAAGAACAGAAATGAACTACATGATGATGTTTCATGTAACCTTTTTCAGAGAAGTTGTTGCGATATATACAGTTGAATTAAGGAAGGTGGGCTTTAGGATTTTGGAGTTCATTGCTCAAGGCTTGGGACTCAACCCCGATCATTTTAGCAGTGAACTTGGTGAAAATCAAATACTGTTGGTCAATCACTATCCACCATGCCCAGACCCAAGTTTAACCTCGGGTTTCCCCAAACATAGAGACCCTGTTGTCATTAATATTCTTCTTCGAAGTGATGTATATGGGCTTGAAGTCTTCAAGGATGAGGAATGGATTGGTGTTGAACCTATTCCTTACGCTTTTGTGGTTACCTTAGGTGCTCTGATGCAGGTACATATATCTTCACAAGCTCTAACTATATACAATATAGTACTTCTTAATTTGTAACCTTTAACTAGTGAAAACAATAGCTCAAAAAAAAAAAAAAAAAAAAAAAAAAAAAAAAAAACGTGAAAACTAGTTGATAGTCCATTGATTTGTGGTACTTTACTGTAATATATATATATATATAACCGAAACTTTTGAAGCCTCCACAATTTTCCACATCATTATTTTAATTTATAAAAAATTTTAATTTTTAAAACTAAATAGTGAGAGAGTCCTAACAAGAGTCTCTTTTATATATATAAGAGAGACAAAATCTTTGAAAACCCTAAAGTAGCCTCCTCTATCCGTCTCCACTAAGAGAGAAAACCCTAAGCTTCAATTTCTTTGGTACGCTTGCTCTTGGTTTTTCTCTTTTTTGTGAGTAAGTTTTTTTTTGCTTTTGTTTTGTGTCTGGTGGAGGTGATCTTGTGACTGTCTGTTCTTCCAGGCCCCATGAGATTTTACATGACTTTCATTGGCGATGGAGTTGTATTTTACGTTATATAATATAACTACAAGTATTGCAGTAAGTTTGCTAACTTTTTGTGTGGTTCAAAGCTGCTATATTCTATATTATTTTAGATTATATAACCTTAAGCCTTACATTACAGAGACGTATGTTAGGTTGTTTCCCATAAGAAGTAGCTTATTGCATTTGTTGTACAAGTTTTCAATTCCTTTTGTGTGGATATTTTTTCACAGCTGTGGAGTAAGGTCTATGCGCTATATGTTATCTTATGTTTTCTCTTATGGTGTCATGTTTCTTTGTTTATTAATTAAAAATTATGTTGGAAGCCTATATTATTTGCACCTTCAAAGTGTTTGACAATGTTTGAACCAAATTTTTCATCAATTATGAAGAATTGGATAAAAAAAAACTTAGAAAAGCTCTGAAATTGTCTCGCAATAATGACTATATATATATATATATATTTTTTTTTTTTTAATTTATAGGTTCTAAATCTTTTGATTTTTAATTTTATTGTCTTTTGAAAGTTTGACCATCTAAATTTTTGCGTTCAATTTTTTGCAATATTTGAAACAGTTTGGCAAATTTCAACTATTATAGCTATGGATTATTCTCTTGAAGGTAACCTATCTTTCTTTTATATTTTTCTATTTGATAGTCATATTGTAAGGTTGAATTTAATCAACCATCTAATTGGCTTTATTCCGTGACCAATTTGCTTGTAATTTAGCACTTAGTTACCTTGTATTTAGGTGGGAAAATTGTAAGGGTAGTGTGTGAGAAGATGTGAAGAAAAGCTCAAGAGTGTGCAAGAAAACAGAGTCTCGCGGCTAGGGCTCACGAGTGGATCGCGACTGGCAAGCCGCGAAAGGCAGGCACGTGAGAGGCACACTAGGAAGCTGAAGGGTCGCGCCAGCTGTCACGCTACAGGACAAAAGGTCCAGGCTGTCCAGGCCGTTACGTCGCGACTGGAACTCGCGACTTGGACAAGCCGCGAGGTCAAGCCGCGAGTAAACCATGTTTGGCAAAAACTGACGTTTTGCATTCCCTTCTCACCCTACTATATATACACCCTTATACCCACGAAATTGAGAGAGCTTCCAGAGAAAATTTTGTGAGAGAAACCCTAGAGAAAAACAAGATTGCCTCATCCCCAATCTTTACCTTAGAGACTCTTCAAATTCCTCTACTCTCTTCCTCTCCATTGTCATAACCTTGAGAGGCCTTTTACCAAATCCTTATCTCACCACACCCACGTCTGTGAGAAGGTTCATTTGGTGCTTTGGGAAGCAGTTTGGGAAGGAACCAATATACATTGGTTGATGCTATGGTCAAGTAGCGGAATCCGGTAAGCTAGAAAAGAAAAAGGTTCGGCGCAACCTCGTTGGAGCAGGAAGCTTGGAGGGCTTAGGTACCTGGGTAGATTAGGCTTGGAGGGTCTATTGCTGTTCATGTATCCCAACTACATTTTCTAGTAGATTATTGACTGCTTGGAGGGCGGCGGAGAGGTTTTACGCCGAGGGCTTCGGTTTCCTCTTCGATAACACATCGAGTGTTGTCCTTGTGTTTGCATTTCTCTTCCCTTTATCTTTACCATTTAATTACTGTTGTGTGTGTGATTATTTATGGTTTAGATCGTTCCTCTATTCTAGTATAAGCTATTTTTCAGTTTCCGCACATATGTTGTTTGTTAAATAGCTTGAATTGATTTTTTTTGTATTTGGGGGTCTAAACGTTCAAGGGTGTTTCATACCCATATTGAACTTTCAATTGGTATCAGAGCGGGTGCACTCTTTGTGGTTTGATTACCTGAGTGCGATCCTAGACCCCTTGGCTATGGATGCTGCTGTAAAAAAGGTCATGCTGAATTGTGGTTTAATTGTTTGTGATAATGACTCTGTGAGTATTTTTGAGGGATACTCTAATAATGAACTCTTAGAGCTAATTAAATCCAGGAAACATGCTAGGATGTTCATTCATATGCTGAAATATTTTGAAAGCAAGAACCACATTCTTCACAATAGTCTATGTGAGTCTAGCTCTTTGATTGAGAAATACAAAAGAAGAAATAGATCACTGTGTGAAAAGGTTGATAATCTGAAAAGGAAATTTCAATCTGGAATAAGCATTGATGATAACAATGAATTTTTGTTTGATGGTCAAGAATGCTTGTCTCATGCTTGTATGTTTGTGCACACCTCATTGAAGGTATTTAATTCATGTCTATGGTACCTTGACAGTGGATGTTCTCGTCATATGACAGGAGATAAATCACTGTTTAAGACTTTTAAAGAGAAAGCATGTGATTATGTGACTTTTGGTGATGGGAGTCATGCTCAAGTTCTCGGGAAAGGGACGGTTGAAATACTGGGATTACCTTTGTTGAAAGAAGTTCTATACATCAAAGGATTGAAGGCAAATCTCCTAAGTATTACTCAAATATGTGATGAAGATTTTCTTGTTCAATTCTCAAAGAAGGGGTGCATAATCATTGATGAGAAAGGGATTCAAGTCTTGGAAGGAAATAGGACTACTGATAACTGCTATGGAGTAGTGCCTACGGCGCCTATTTCATGTAGAAGTGCTCGTGTTGATATGCTGAAACTTTGGCATCATAGGTTTGGACATGCGAACTTCAAACAAGTATGTAAAGTCTCTAAACTTGAGGCTGTTGAGGGACTTCCAAAAGTTTGGAAAGGTGGAGAAGACTATATGTGGAGCATGTCAAATGGGGAAACAAACAAAAGCAAACCATCCCAAGGTGAACGTGATTGCTATCTCACGATGTTTGGAACTTCTTCACGTAGATTTAATGGGGCCTACAAGGACTGAAAGCCTAGGGGGAAAGAGATATATTATGGTGATAGTTGATGATTTTTCAAGATACTCTTGGGTGGAATTCCTTAGAGAGAAGTCTGAAGCATGTGATAAACTCCAAAGATTATGCAAGAGATTGCAAAATGAAAAAGGGGTTCCCATAGTCAAAATCAAAAGTGATCATGGGAAGGAATTCGAGAATGCTAAATTTGAATCATTTTGTGAAGAGCATGGCATCAAGAAGGAATTTTCAGCTCCAAAGACTCCACAACAAAATGGAGTGGTCGAAAGAAAGAACCGGGTGATCCAAGAGATGGCTAGAGTCATGCTACTCAACAAAAACATACCTCAAAGGTTTTGGGCAGAAGCTGTGAACACATCTTGCCACATTTGTAATAGAATTTATTTCCGAGCAGGGACAAAGAAGACGTCATATGAAATATGGAGAGAAAAGAAACCCAAGGTGAAGTATTTCAGAGTATTTGGGAGCACATGCTATATTCTAAATGACAGGGAAAATCCGGGAAAATTTGATGCTAAGAGTGATGAAGGAATACTCCTAGGATACTCCACGAATAGCCGAGCTTATAGAGTGTACAACAAGCGCACTAAGACGGTGATGGAGTCAATCAATGTGGTCATAGATGACACCATATCTGAAAAGGAAATTAAAGATGATGGCAAGGGGCTCAAACTCAAGGAGAATGAGGATGATGACGATATGCCTTTAAGTAATAATGCTGAGAAAGTAACACCCGAAAAGGAGACCACGCCTCTTGTATCAAGAAGAGAGACTAGATCAACACAAGAAGTCACAAGTCCGCTTACTCCTCCAGAAATTCAAACCCCAATTTCTCGTGATGAGGAACTCTCAACTTCCAAGAAACCTTCATCAAGAGTGACACTCAATCACCCATCAAGTAATGTTATTGGGGATGTGAACGAAGGACTTCGTTTGAGAAAAGGACTAAAGTATACTGCTAACCATGTAACATACAACTGCTATCTTGCTCAATTTGAACCCAAAAAGGTGGAAGAGGCACTGAAGGATGAGAATTGGGTAAAGTCCATGCACCAGGAGCTACACCAATTTGTTAGAAATGATGTGTGGGAATTGGTTCCAAGGCCTGAAGATACACATGTGATCGGCACCAAGTGGATTTTTAAGAACAAAACAGATGAAGATGGGGAAGTTATCAGAAATAAGTCTAGATTGGTGGCTCAAGGGTATACTCAGGTGGAAGGCATAGATTTTGATGAATCTTTCACTCCGGTAGCAAGATTAGAATCCATTCGGATTCTCTTATCCATAGCATGCATCATGGATTTCAAGTTGTACCAAATGGATGTAAAGAGTGCCTTCTTAAACGGATTTCTCAATGAAGAAGTTTTCGTTGAACAACCAAAGGGGTTTGAAGATCCTCACTTTCCGGGTCATGTACTAAGACTGAAGAAAGCTTTGTATGGATTGAAGCAGGCGCCAAGAGCATGATATGACCGTCTCACTACCTATTTATTGGATCGTGGGTTCAAGAGAGGACAAGCGGATCGCACATTGTTTGTTAAAAGAGATGAAAAATCCCTTCTTGTCGCTTAAGTGTACGTGGACGATATTGTATTTGGATCCACAATTGATAAACTAGCTCATGAGTTCTCGGAAGAAAGGAAAAGAGGAATTGAAATGAGTATGGTGGGAGAGTTGAAATACTTCCTAGGACTTCAAGTAAAGCAATGGAGAGATGGTATATTTATTTCTCAAGAAAAGTATACCAGAAATCTTGTCAAAAGATTTGGTCTGGACACCAAGAAACATACCTCTACTCCCATGAGCTCCTCGGCAAAGTTGAGCATTGATGCAGCTGGTGTTGACGTTGACTCTTTATCGGAGTATGATTGGCAGCCTTCTTTATCTCACAGCAAGTAGGCCGGATATTGCATTCAGTGTCGGAGTCTGTGTAAGGTTTCAAGCCGCTCCTAAAGAATCCCACTTAACAGCAGCTAAGCGAATCATTCGCTATGTAAATGGCACATCTGCATATGGGATTTGGTATACAAAAGACTCGAATGAGTGTTTGGCAGGATATTCAGATGCTGACTGAGCAGGGTGCATAGATGATAGAAAAAGTACTTCCGGGGGGTGCTTCTATCTTGGAAATAACTTGGTTTAATGGATGAGCAAAAAGCAGAATTCAGTATCACTGTCAACGGCTGAAGCTGAATACATTGCAGCGGGAAGTTGTTGTGCACAACTGTTATGGATGCGAAAGCTATTGCATGACTATGGCATTTCTCAAGACACTATGTGTGTGTTTTGTGATAATACGAGTGCCATAAACCTGTCAAAGAATCCGGTTCAGCACTCCAAATCAAAGCATATTGAGATGCGCTATCACTTCATTCGGGATTTGGTAGAAGACAAGACAGTATGTCTAGAATTCATCAATACTGAAAATCAAAAAGCAGACATATTCACCAAACCCCTTGATGGCCCAAGGTTTGAATCCTTGCGTAAGACAATTGGTGTCGGTATCATTCCTTAAACTCAATCCTCCATGATATCTTTTTTTTTTTTGTTGCTTTGTGTGGTTTATTTTGTTTGTCTTCTGTCTGTTTTTTTTTTTGTCAAATTTCTTTTGTGTCAAAAATCCAAAAACACATAAAAATTTGAATATCCAAAAGGTTTGATCACTTTGTTGTGTTCTTGTCCCAAAGCATGTTTTGCCTTGTACCTTTGTACTTATGGCTGTGTGCATTTAACGAGCTTAGCTTGTCTCTCATGCACTCATATCTTTGTGGAAGAAATTCTGAATTCTATGTGATTGTTGTAAATAGATCTTCAACCTTGTCATGAATGATTAGTGAATGGCTTTGTTGATCTTGAGACATGCATAGACTCACGCCTATATATCTTCCCACTTTTTATGTTTATGCTTTAAAAGAGCTCTCTAAATGTAAATCTCCAAATAAAAAGAGATATAGAGCTGCAAAAGCCTGTCGCACACACTAGTATTTGACTAGGAAAAAGGGAAAGCGACCAAAATAAAATGTGTGATGCTCAAAATGGCCAAAGGCTAATTCATCAATTGAAATATCAAAAATTTCTGGCATCAATCTCACAATGAGATTTTCTTTGCTCAAAAGATGCAAATGATATGTTGAATATGGAGCCAAATGAAAAGCTTCAGAGAATTGTCATCAAGTTCTTGTGGGAGGTCATATATGCATGTTTCTATAATTGAGATAGGTCACATTATCTAGTGCTAGTTGTGTATGCCTTGATTGAATTGATCATTGAAGCTTCACATTGGACTAAGGACTATCTCATTTTTGATATCCACACACAACACACAAGTCTGTGTTCAATGAATGCCATATTCATTTGTGTGATTGTACTTGATTAAATGTGTTTTCACATGCTCAATCTTTGTTGGTCAAACACAAAAAGGATTTTTAAGAGTTTTTGTTTTGTTTTTGGAAAGTACTTTGTTTTTGCAAAATGTCAAAAAGTTCAAAAACAGTGTTGCCCTGCTTTGGCGACTAAGTCGCGGGTTGGTCCAGTCGCTTGTCCCAGTCGCGAGATCACTCAGAGATTTTTCGCGGTTAACTGGCGAGTCAGTACTCCTGTCGCAAAAAAGACTTAGAAAATTTTTTCAAAATTTGAGTTTTACACTTTTCGCGGGTCAGTGTGGCGATTGGTTCGCGAGTGGAAGGTCCAGTCGCGAGGGGTACTCAGGGATTTTCGTGGCTCATATCGCGACTATATCGCGGGTAGACCTTCCAGTCGCGAAAAACACTTAGAAAAATTCTCAAGTTTTTCTCCTCACAGTGTTTCGCGGCTCAATCTGGTGACTTGATTCAGTCTCGAAAAACACGTCTTTTGCGTTTTTAAAGACAATTTTAAAATTGTTTTTCAGTTTTCCCTCGTACTTGTGTGACTGTTCATTGTCTTCCTCACTTTACTCTCTCAACCACTGCGAGTCTTTCGTTGAAAATCTTCCATTTCTGCATCATTTTCTCTCAAATCTTCAACAAAAAGGTATGGTTTTTTTTTGCTTACCATTTTTCCTTCCTGATTTGGGCAATTTGTTTCGTTTTTGTGAAGATGTTGTTGTGTTTTGTGATGTCTCCTGTTCGAACATGGGTTTCTGATTTTCGGAGTATAATGTTTGGTTGTGCTGGTCCATACACTGATCATTTTGATCTTGTCTACTTATTATGGTGTTGATTGTTTACATACACTCATTGTCATGTTTGGATCCTAAATTTCAAGTGTTTAGGGTTTCCCACATTATCCATGGAATGGCACTGACAAAATGCTAATAATGTTTGGTGTCGTGTTTGGTGTTTGTGTATGTCTCAAATCATAGTGCAGAGTGAAAATGTCTCCATTCAAGAGGTCAGCTGTGAAAGGAGGAAGCAGCAAAGGAAAGGAACATGTCATTGAAATTGATGATTTCTCTCCTAGACCAAAGCGAGCTCGTTCTCCATCTAGTGTGTTCGATCCCAACAAGTTTTGATCGTATGCTGCATTTCAGACTCATGAAAATTACTTCAAAAAGGCGACACCTCTGATTGAAAGAGTCTTTGACCAACATTCTCTATTTGACACCAACATTCCTCAATGGTTTGCTCGCAAGGACTGGAATTATCTCCTTTTTGATCTTGATGATGCATTTGAAGATTTGGTAAAAGAGTTTTATGCCAATGCAATTGTTGAAGGAGATGAGCTTAAGTGCTGGGTTCGAGGAAAAAGTTTCTCGGTCTCTCCCGCATATCTAGCAGAGATTTTGCACATCAACAGGCCAATACTTGGGATTTCACCGGTCTATGATGATCTTCATCCGGATGAAGAACTACTTAAAGCAGCTCTTAGGGAAAATCTGGAGTTTTCCTCGAACGGAAACTCAGTCAGTGTTTCCTCTCTCCCTCCAAAATTGAGGGTACTCACGATAGTCATGTTTCACAACTTGTATCCCCTATCCAGCACAGGGTATATGAATCTCGAGCGTGCATTGTTTCTTCATGATCTGATTTCTGATGTCGAGATTGACATCTGTGCACATATATTTCATATCCTTCGCAAAACCGTTCTCCGAACAGAATCAAGGATGTGCATCCCATTTTGCTGTCTCATCTCACGGATTCTGAAGCGCAAAGGGATCCATCCGTTTGAGAATGAAGTTCCCTGCACAAAACCATGTCCAATCAACATGCGCACTTTCAATGCTAGCATTAGTCATAGCAAGAAGGGAATCAAAACAGAAACTTCTGCGTCCCACAGTGGCTCGCGCTCCAGCTCACTCCCGGCAGACGAAAAGCTAGACTCTATTGTAGCTTCTGTTCATGAACTCAGTTCAAAGATGACCAATCTTACTTCCATCTTGCATCACCTCAACTTTCGATGGGATACGAAGTTTACTTCAATTCAAACTCAGCTGGATGAAATTCAAAGGAAGCTGGAAGGTCATGACGACTAGCTATTCCATGACAAAAAGGGGGAGATGCTGTTGGTAGGGGGAGAGCTCAGCGAAAGGGGGAGATTTCAGGTAACAGATTGTTGTTACTGTTTTTAATTAGTTTTATCGTTATTCTGTATCCATCGTATATCTTTCAACTTATGTACTTTAAGTTGCTTATCCTGTACCCATTGTTGCTTTTGTAAGCATTGAGGGTTGGTTTCTAGCACTTTTGCATCCTTGTAGGCTTTTATGGTTTGTGCCATGTATTTAAAAAAATTTGCTTATGCAGCCTTTATGCTTTGTGTTTTGGTACTTGTTAATGCCTTGCATTATCTTAAGTACAACACTCTTGTGCCATTGTAGGATTGTTCCTAGATGCATATGTGTTTGTATGCATTGGTTGAGTGTTAGACTTGCAAATGGTACTCTTCATTTGAGTTTATCATTTTTGCATGTCCGGATGTTCATTTCCTGTGTGAATGAACATAGTAATCACTTTTGCTTAAGTGACTACGGTTGCTGATCTTGTCATGAATTGTTGCTTTTGTGCTTATGTTCATTTTCGCTTGATCATGCCTATCTTGCTCCATATGCTTATTAAGTTTTTTGCATACAATGATATTGTTATGTTATTGTGTTCCAGGAGTTACTTATTCATATGTTCAAGAGCTTTACAGAATCTAGAGTTAGGTGTGAGTGTGTTTTCCAGCTGTTCCCAACTCACGTTTAAGTCTAGAGTCTGTTGTAGGGTTTTGTCACGGAATAGCCAAAGGGGGAGATTGTA
Organism: Quercus ilex subsp. ballota; assembly: GCA_032727855.1. Taxonomy (NCBI): domain Eukaryota; kingdom Viridiplantae; phylum Streptophyta; class Magnoliopsida; order Fagales; family Fagaceae; genus Quercus; species Quercus ilex. Next base: position 51,764,466 of record CM064916.1, on the reverse strand, counting down.
AGGTTGAATTTAATCAACCATCTAATTGGCTTTATTCCGTGACCAATTTGCTTGTAATTTAGCACTTAGTTACCCTGTATTTAGGTGGGAAAATTGTAAGGGTAGTGTGTGAGAAGATGTGAAGAAAAGCTCAAGAGTGTGCAAGAAAACAGAGTCTCGCGGCTAGGGCTCGCGGGTGGATCGCGACTGGCAAGCCGCGAAAGGCAGGCATGTGAGAGGCACACTGGGAAGCTGAAGGGTCGCGCCAGCTGTTACGCTACAGGACAAAAGGTCCAGGCTGTCCAGGCCGTTACGTCGCGACTGGAACTCGCGACTTGGACAAGCCGCGAGGTCAAGCCGCGAGTAAACCCTGTTTGGCAAAAACTGACGTTTTGCATTCCCTTCTCACCCTACTATATATACACCCTTATACCCACGAAATTGAGAGAGCTTCCAGAGAGAATTTTGTGAGAGAAACCCTAGAGAAAAACAAGATTGCCTCATCCCCAATCTTTACTTTAGAGACTCTTCAAATTCCTCTACTCTCTTCCTCTCCATTGTCATAACCTTGAGAGGCCTTTTACCAAATCCTTATCTCACCACACCCACGTCTGTGAGAAGGTTCATTTGGTGCTTTGGGAAGCAATTTGGGAAGGAACCAATATACATTGGTTGATGCTATGGTCAAGTAGCGGAATCCGGTAAGCTAGAAAAGAAAAAGGTTCGGCGCAACCTCGTTGGAGCAGGAAGCTTGGAGGGCTTAGGTACCTGGGTAGATTAGGCTTGGAGGGTCTATTGTTGTTCATGTATCCCAACTACATTTTCTAGTGGATTATTGACCGCTTGGAGGGCGGCGGAGAGGTTTTACGCCGAGGGCTTCGGTTTCCTCTTCGATAACACATCGAGTGTTGTCCTTGTATTTGCATTCCTCTTCTCTTTATCTTTACTATTTAATTACTGTTGTGTGTGTGATTATTTATGGTTTAGATCGTTCCTCTATTCTGGTATAAGCTATTTTTCAGTTTCCGCACATACGTTGTTTGTTAAATAGTTTGAATTGGTTTTTTTTTGTATTTGGGGGTCTAAACGTTCAAGGCTGTTTCATACCCATATTGAACTTTCACATATATATTTTGTTTTGTTTCAATAATGTTTAGGCAGTGCCAGTAAATTTTCTGATTTTTTTTTTCCTTTCAAAAGTTTTAACATCGGAATTTTTTAGTTATTTTTTTTGCAATATCTAAATTTGTTAACTAGATTTTTTGCAACCCGTTGTTATTCATCAAATTGTAACTCAAAAAGATATGAACAATTCACGCAATAGTACAATTTCATAATCAATTTAAAATTTTATAAAACTATTTTAGTCTATTATAAAAAGGTAAGTTCCCGTGCATTGCACGAGTTTCCGACTAGTTTCTCTAAAAGCTGAAGCATAACATTTAATATTACTACACTCCAGTTAAACTATATTATCGTTCATGTCATTATTAATTTTTCTTTCCAATTTTCTTATAATTTTTTTTAACATTCACTTTTTTTATTTAAATATTTACATATTCTTTAACCTTTCTCTCTCCCTTAACCATTTCATCTCTCCAATACCCTGTACCTTAATATCACTATTCATCTTTCCCTTTATCTTGTTTTATTTTGTCTTTTTTTATTCACACTCACTTACTATAAATTTATCATCCTCTCTTCCATTCTTTGCATAGTTTTCCCCCACAAAAAAAGGTTATCTCTCTCTGTCTCTCTCTCTCAATTTTTTGGTGGATCTTTTTATTTTTCTTGCATCTCTGTTTTAGGTTGATAAATTTTTGTATTTTTTAGAACTCTAATTTGGGTTGATGAGATTTATTTTTGCTTTTTAAGTTTTTATTTTATTTTTTTTATTGTTAAATGTTATCCTATTATTGCATTATAAAGAATTAAAGGTAGTATATAAAAAATAATATTATTCTATTACATAGCATGATTTTGATAATTTAGTGTTTATTGTTGTAGGGACTGGGTTTGAGCACTTCTACTGCTGAGTAAGTGGACTCAAGCCCAGTTAGCCCAATACAATGAATTTGTAGAGAGCAGGTTTAAGAACTAGGCCCTAGCAAGCGGACAACACCCATCGCAGTGTTTTCCACCGTCGAACGCCGGTGAACCGAAATCATCCTCGAAAATCTGTCCTCTGCCCGGTTTGAGTAGCTTGGTAGTCGTCCTTCTTCCATGGGGATCCATCCCCCCTCTCAATCTGTTTCTCCCCCTTTATATAGTCCTCTCCCAACAATCCCTTTCCTCCACTTGTTGATCATTCATGCCTTCCCCTGACAACCCGTCCCATCAGCCACTTTACCAGACCTTTTGTAAGTCGTAGTAATCGAGTAAGCACTGCACAGGGGTCATTTCCTCATTAATGTGGCCAGAACACTGGTTGTGCGTGATAAGTGTAATTTTTACATGATTTTTATTATCCTCTTATTTATTAAAATTGTTAGTTTTCCTTTATTTCTTTTGATTTGGTTTGATTTTTTACTTATATTTATCTATTCATTTGTGCTTTGAAGGATTGAGAAGATTTCAGATTAATCCACATCTTGTGGATGTAAATTGGTTGACTTGAAGACCCAATTAAATTTAAGTCCAATTCGGATTAGGATTCCAGCCCGCATATCAGTTAGTATTTTTGGCATAACTTTCGGCTCAGATGTCCAATCGAGATGATTCAAATTGGTTGAGTCTGAGGAGGCGATGGAGGAATTCATCGCCACTCATAGGATATCCGGTAACGTGGGTCTAAGGTACTGCGAGGAGGGGGATTGGTATATTAGGAAGGAGGTTGGTGAGGTAGTGACTCCCATAATCGCCTTCCTTGAAGGTGGTATGAGGATCCCCATGGGGTCAGTGATGAGGGGCTATCTTAGGCATTTCTGATTAGCCCCTACCCAATGCGCCATTAACGTGTTTAGGATTCTGTGTTGCGTGGATGCCTTGAACGAGAAGATGGGGTTGAGGTTAACCCATCACGACGTGAATTGGTGCTACAATCTCTAGCACCTAACGGGTAAGTCCTACTACATGAAGACGAGGGATGATAGAGTTAGGCTCATCCAGTGTCTCTCGAGTCTAGCAAGGGGTTGAATAAGGATTTTCTCATTGTGTCGGGGGAGTGGCACGACGGCCTTCACTGCCTGACAGTAGAGGGGGAGCCAGGTAGGGCACTTGGAATATGGGAAGGTTGATCTGCTATGATTTCACTGTTTATACTGCTTGGTTGTTAACGAGAGCTAGCCTTTTCTTTCGCAGATCCAAACGCCTTTGAACGGCACTTCCATTTAATCAACAAGGAAGACTTGGAAAAGGTCCTCAAAGCGGAGATCTTTGTGAACGAGGCTAACAACCAAGCTAAAGCCGCCCACAAGATCCTCGAGTGTAAGCCACTCCAGAAGTCGTTCTCGGCTCCCAGACACGTGATCAAAGCCAAGGACCCTAGGCTTCGCCAAATCACCGTGGTGGAGCACGGGTTCTCATTTTTTGAAAAATCTTCCATCCCGAGGGCGTCCCGTTGGCAGGCTCTTCCTTCTCCCATCGAGCTGTGGAGGCTGAGGGAGAAAGTTAAAAAAAAAAGGGAGAAGTAGTTGATCTGGGTTCGTCCGAGGACAAATTTGGTGCATTCGACCAAGTCCATCTATCTGAGGATCCCTTTGGTGACTTGGGCGATCCCCATTTATCTGAAGCAGACCTTCTGTCACCAAGGACTGGTACTTAAGCTGAGATGGGTTTCAAGAGACAACCTCAAACCAGCCTGTTCGACCTACTTGAGGGCCAATCGGGGAAGGACACGTCGAGGAAGTCACAGTCCAAGCTTCCTTCTCCTCTTCCCAAGCTTCCCCCGCCCCCACCTAAGTCTTTGCTTGCACAGACTAAGTCGTCTTCCATTTCGCCGGCCTTAGACCCTCGGCTGGAGTCCACTGACTCGAAGAGGAAGAGACCTTCCAAGGGCAAAGACCTAGTGGATGGAGGGAGATCTCGTTCCTCCCAAGAGGAAGATGAAGCCCGCCGACCATCCAAGCAGTTGAGGATTGGTGGTCAAGGCAAGGGAAAAGAGGTCATTCAATAGTCTGAGCCCCAGGTTTGGCTGCCTACAGCCATGCTTCATGGGAAGCCTTTGATGGATGACGCCACCCTCAGGGACTTCTGAGGGGGAGAGGGCGCTCACGTGGCCGATGCCCTGGAGAGGTCCCTGCTTCTCCCTACCGACATGGCCGAGTTGGGGGGCATGAAGAGGCAAGAAGTTGCCCGTAACCTCAAGAGGTACCTGGGTATGGTAAGATTTCCAATACTTGTACCTTTTTTTGTATTTCATTCCTCCGTACCTAACTTACGGTGCACTTGTTTTGATTGACAAGCTGTCGAGGCCACTTTTAGGCTGGAGAAGGAGACTGATAGCCAGGGTAGAGCCCTGTATCAAGAGCGCGACAAGTACTTGGATGCCGCGAACACTCTTAAGAAATCTGAAGCTGATCTTAAGAAGGTAAGGGAGGGCCTGGCGGAGATGATCAGGGCCAGAGACAGCGCGAAATATGACCTAGTCGGTGCTAAAAAACAGGCTGAGGACCAGACAGGGCGCTTGCGGGAGGTTGAGGGTCAGCTGCAAGTCGTCTAGGAGTATATCGCTGACTTGAAGAAGAAACTGGCTGAGGCAGAGAGGGCCAAAGGTGTTGCCGAGTACTCTAGAGACGAGGCCTTGAGGGCTAAAGAATTGGCCGAGCTTGCGAGGACAGATGCTGAAAGCTCCAAAGAGCAAGCGGAGGAGGAAGTCTTTGCTAAGGGAGTGGCTAAGACCGAGGCTAGTCTCAAGTCCCAAGTGCCCGAGGTGTGCAGACGCTACTGCTCCTAGACTTGGAATGAGGCCTTCAACCAAGCTGGGGTTGAGGCCTCGTCTAAGCTTAGGAGGGCCAAGAGGGTGTACTATCCCCCCACTATTTGCGAGGCTGCCTCTGCTGACCCTGAAGTTGGCACTACCTCTAAAGCGACGGACAAAGGCCCGGCCAGTGCTGCCAATGATCCAATGCCAACTGATAAGCCCGCTGAGGAGACTAGGCACCAAGGGGCGTTGGGGAACGAGGAAACCAGTAACCCAGTAGTGCCTTTGGACGTGGTGAAGCCTTCTGCTGACCCCCAGGCCACCCCTGCCGACAAGGAGTCCTCTGAAGTTGCACCTCCGAGCTAGGATCTCGAGGCACCAAATGAAGCTTTTCGGCTGACCCCCAAGGATAAGCTTTCTACCAAGTTAAAGAGATGGGCAATCTCGTCGGACCACCTTGCTTTGTTGACTTGCGCCGCCCTTGTCTTCCTTCCACTTCGTCTTGATTTATCATTGTATATTTTGTTTTAGTTTGAAACATTATAACGCTATTTTTAAGTTGAACGCATGAACCCCCCCCCTTTTTTTGCTTGGTGTTTATTGTCATTGTGATGAGTTTGGCTACTTATATAACCTGGGCTTTAATTATTAGCTTCACAATCTCAAAGGCTCAGCGTGCCTTTTATTCCAAATTGGCAACCAAAAAATGTAAAGTCCATAGCGATAGTTCCCACTCGAACCTTGGTCGATAGTTGAACCACCTTAACACCACGACCTATTTTTGCCGAATTGAATACTGAGGGAACAACTTCAAAATATTGGCTCTACATTCCATGGATTGGTTACTGTAAACAGTAAAATATGCTTAAGAAAGCCGTTAGTCGCTGATTATGCTAAGGGGCTAGGTTTAATGTGCCCTAGAATGCTTTAAGTGATGCTTATGGGCTTGTGTACGTTTGCTCCTTTGCTGAACATAGCCAGTTTCTCCAGGGATCCGAGTTTGAGGACCATGCGAAACCTTGGCTCTGTCTAACACTTAGGTTCCTCTGTGAGCAACTAGCTTCCCCGTAGGTTTGAGTCCGAGAACTATGTAAGACCTTGGCTCAGCCTAGGGCTTACATTCTTCTGTAAGTAACTAGTTTTCCCATAGGTTTGAGTCCGAGGACCATGCAAGACCTTGGTTTAGTCTAGTGCCCAGGTTTTCCTTGAAATGGTTAGTTTTCCCATAGGTTTGAGTTCGAGGACCATGCAAGACCTTGGTTCAGTCTAACGCTTATGTTCTTTTGTAAGTAACTAGTTTTCCCATAGGTTTAAGTCCAAGGACCATGCAAGACCTTGGTTCAATCTAGTACCCAGGTTTTCCTTGAAGTGGTTAGTTTTCCCATAGGTTTGAGTCCGAGGACCATGCAAGACCTTGGTTCAGTCTAACACTTATGTTCTTCTGTAAGTAATTAGTTTTCCCATAGGTTGAGTTCGAGGACCATGCAAGACCTTAGTTTAGTCTAGTACCCAGGTTTTCCTTGAAGTGGTTAGTTTTCCCATAGGTTTGAGTCCGAGGACCATGCAAGACCTTGGTTCAGTCTAACGCTTATATTCTTCTATAAGTAACTAGTTTTCCCATAGGTTTGAGTTCGAGGACCATGCAAGACCTTGGTTCAGTCTAGTACCCAGATTTTCCTTGAAGTGGTAAGTTTTCCCATAAGTTTGAGTCCGAGTACCATGCAAGACCTTGGTTCAGTCTAACACTTATGTTCTTCTGTAAGTAACTAGTTTTCCCATAGGTTTGAGTCCGAGAACCATGCAAGACCTTGGTTCAGTCTAGTACCTAGGTTTTCCTTGAAGTGGTTAGTTTTCCCATAGGTTTGAGTCCGAGGACCATGCAAGACCTTTGTTCAGTCTAGTACCCAGGTTTTCTTTGAAATGGTTAGTTTTCGCATAAGTTTGAGTCCGAGGACCATGCAAGACCTTGGTTCAGTCTAACGCTTATGTTCTTCTGTAAGTAACTAGTTTTCGCATAGGTTTGAGTCCGAGAACCATGCAAGACCTTGGTTCAGTCTAGTACCCAGGTTCTTTCTGCTTGGAGTGAAGGAATTTATCCTCAGTGTTGGGAAGTTTATTTTTAGCGTGACGGCGGCCTTGGCCTCGCTTCACCAAAAATGGGTTATTCCTCAAACTGGGCCCTTGGTCCTGCACTGCCTTGGACAGGGGCGGCTCGGATTTCTATCCTCATGTGTGGTAGTTGCCCCTCTTTCGCTCCAATTTTTTGTCATCTTTGATTACGAGGAGTCTTTTGACTGTTCGAGTTGTGCGCCGGACGCTTCGGTGTGCGAGGTGCGCCCTCATTAATATCCTCGTGGATTAATGCGGATCCAACGGTTGGTGGCTTCTTTGGAATTTAGTCAAGATTAATGTCGCTGATAATTCTTCTTTCGAATTCTGTGTGGACCAATTCCCACCAACCTTCGCCCTCTATATAAGGCTTTCTAGGGAATCGTCCTTCCACACTTCACGAACCCTTTAGTTAAACAAGAAACATGATCCTCCAACCCTCTAAGCCCCTTCGATAACCTTGCTAGGATTGTGATTAGGGCATGAAGGAGTGGGACGGCTCTGGATGAGAGTGAGGGCAAGCAAGCCAAAGGTCCTCCTCCTTCGATCGAGAGCCATAGCAGTTGTGGTTCGCGTTGGACTTCCAGCGCGGCAATGCTTGGGCGTCATCCTGGTGGTAGCGCATCTGGCAGTTAGGAGGGAGGCCCATGAAGAACACCATATTTTTCTCCGGTGCACGTCCATGCCTACCCTTCAAGCTGGTAGTGACTCGCGCCCAGCTCACCCACCAATGGAGGTTCGCAAGATTACGTCACATTTGGTGCCCGGGTGTTGCCGCCTCCAATGCTTGATTATCAAGAGGCTAGGCGAGCATCAAGGGAACATCATGGGAGGGGGCCATCCACACCAGCCCGGAGGTTGTTGGTAGCCTTAACACAAGCCTGCCTCAGCCCCCCTTTCTAGGGTTAGCTTTTGAACAAGCCCATCTGGGCCTCTGTTTGTATAGTTGGCTTTAGAACAAGCCCATCTGAGCATCTATTTGTATATTGTACTTTTCCTTTATTTAATAAAAAGACTGCAATGTTTATTCACTTTTCCTTTTCTCTGAATCTTTTATTTTTCTGCAATAATCGTCTCTTGAGCAAATGCGCCGTTGTTTGTTGTTGTTGTTGTTGTTTTTTTTTTTTTTTGTTGATGGGACTCGGAATCGGTGCCGTTGGCGGTGACGAAAAACTGCCTAACCTTTTGTAAGCTAGCAACTTAGGAACGATTGTCCATTGCACTTGCTAGCGCACAAGTTCTTTCCCACAGACGGCGCCAATTGTAGGGACTGGGTTTGAGCACTTCCACTGTTGAGTAAGTGGACTCAAGCCCAGTTAGCCCAATACAATGAATTTGTAGATAGCAGGTTTAAGAACTAGGCCCTAGCAAGCGGACAACGCTCATCGCATTGTTTTCCACTATCGAAAGCCGGTGAACCGAAATCATCCTCGAAAATCTGTCCTCGGCCCGGTCCCAGGAGCTTGGTAGTCGTCCCTCTTCCATGGGGATCCATCCCCCCTCTCAATCTGTTTCTCCCAATTTATATAGTCCTCCCCCAACGATCCCTTTCCTCCACTTGTTGATCATCCATGCCTCCCTTTGACAACCTATCCCATCAGTCACTTTACCAGACCTTCTGTGAGTCGCAATAACCGAGGAAGCGCTGCCCAGGGGTTATTTCCTCATTAATGTAGCCAGAACACTGGTTGTGCGCATTTAATGCGGAGGTGACAGTTCATCCTGGACTGGCTCCTCCATCATGCTTCCACGGCTGATGTGTTGTACTTGTTCTTTCTCCTTGGATGCCCTGGAATACTACCTTACTGGTCCACTACTTCCTCTTCCCATGGTCTCAGTTGGCCGAGGACAGGGTTGTCCTCAACAAGATTCCTGGGCAATTTGGGCTTTCATACCTCGTCCTCGGGCTTTTATCCCTCCTCAGCATAGGTCTTGGACTTGATGTGAAACGGGCCGGGGACACCAAATTCTCTGACCCCACATAAATATATATATATATATATATATATTTTTTTTTTTATATAAAATAATGAATTTCATATATTTTTTTAAAGAAAAATATCAAGTGAGCATAAAAAAAAATTAAAAAAAAAAAAAACTAACATGTGGGGGTATTTGTAAAGAAGGAACCTTCTTGGAAGTTCCTAGCAACTCACTTTACCCATTTCCCAATCCACCCACGTAAAAGCAGTTCACAAGTTCACAGTCAATTTATTTCTTTTGTCCTCTCATGGTCACCTACTCTTCAGGCTTCATTATTTTTTATTATTTTTTTCTTCTTTCCCTCACATCGCATTGTTTGGTTTAGTTCTTTATTTCATTGTGTCTATGCTCACTTCATCTTATTAAGTTCTTTTCTTTATTTATTTATCTGTTCATAACCTCATATATATCACTAGATTCAGCACAAAATGCATACTGGCCAGGTTTTTAATTTCAGCTGGTATTGACCAAAATTAATTGAAATAATCCAGAATAGGCTGAAATTTGGTCTGAGGTGAAATTGAGGAGTTACCGTTCTAGTTTGCATACCAATATGCGATTTTCCGTCCATTTCATCCGGTAGAAATAGAATTCATAACATTGATGTAAACAATTGTTGGGTCTTAAATTGGTTGTGTATCAATTAAGTCAATCTAAGTTATTTACACAATTACAAAAAGCTCTAACATCAGTTATCATATAAGTTGTGACAAATAGCATTATATACAATACAAATTTAAGACATGCTTTACTTTTTCTTTTTTTTTTAATAGTCAATATGCCTACTACTTAATATGGTTCAGTAACTTGAGGGGTGGGAGGGGTGGGAATCTTATCTCATAAAATAAAATAAAACAAAAAAAGAAACTCAAATATTTTTTAGGGTCAGTCATAGAAAACCAACCCAAACTTGTGTATTAATTTTAATTAAGTCAATTTAAGTTATTTAGATGATTACAAAAAGCTCAAATTATAACTAATTTTTTCGGATATCATATAAGTTGTGACAAATAGTATTCCATTACAATACAAATTTAACAATTTCTTTACCTTTTCTAGTTTTTGTTTTTGTTTGGTTTTTTGTATTGTTTTTTAAATCCTCAATATGCCTAATACGTAATATGGTTCAGTAACTAGGGGAAAAAGAATCTTATCTCATAAAATAAAATAAAACAAAAAACAAAAAACAAAAAAAAGAAACTCAAACATTTTTTAGGGTTAGTCATGGAAAACCACCCTAAACTTCGTATGCCTACACTTTGTAGCCAAACTATGTATACTTACAATCATAACCCCAACTCACAATTTTTTTAAATTACCACCGTGTACCTTTGGTGCGGTGGTCACTTCACAAATATAAGTACTTAAGTGTGTAGGGGCAAAGGCCGGAGTTCAAGTCTCTAGGAGGGAGCTTTACACACATATACACTTAGATTATGCTAGAATAGAAATTCTATCTTGTATATATAAAAATAATAAAAAATTAAATTGCATTGCACAATGTGATTAACTGTTCAAATTAATGATCACACATCGTCCATAAAATTTACTACATTAACTGACTACAAAAGCAAAACAATGTGACTTGCATCGTTATCATTAATTTTAACAATCAACTAAGGGGGGTAAAGTTCTCGAAGTATATTACAATTAAGGTGGTGATTGTAAATTACGTAGTTTAAATTTACATAGTTTATGATGAAAAGTGTAAGTGCCATATTTTAGGGTGGTTTTAACTTTTATGTAAGTAACCATCCTTTTCTCAAAAAAAAACAAAAACTTATTTTTTTGGTTGTTTCTTAATAATAGTTCTTAGAATTGTGTTGCATTGAATTGTAGATTATTAGCAATGGGAAGTTGAAAGGTGCTGAACATCGAGTGGTGACAAATTCAAATTTAGCTCGGACAACTGCTTCCTTCTCTCTTAATCCCTTTTATGAAACACTTATAGAACCAGCAAAAGCTTTGGTTGATGCAAGCAATCCTGCACTCTGTAAGTCCTGCTCGTACAAAGACTTTATTATCAAATGCAGAGCTGCTGCCTCCTACGGTACAGCATTTGAGGAGTTTTTAAGTGGTACTCCTGATTAGTGGTTTGTGAAAAAATAAATAAATAAAAAATAAAGAAGCTATTTTATTTTATCAATGTATAACCATTGATATCAAGGAAGTAAACATTAGTTAGTGAAATTGGTTTTACATTGCACTAATATTATGATTATTGTCATTATCTTTTTTATGGATAAAATTTTAGTGTCGTGAACACCAGTTGAATATAAGATTTTGAACACATTGTAATATATTATGGATTGGCGACATAATAAAAGCAGGTGATGGCCATATAAATTAATTTTCCTTTTCCTGTCTAGTCATTTATGCTATATTTGGTGAGGGTGAAAAATGAGAGGATGTGAAATGGGAGAAGGAAAAAGGAGAGGAAAATGTCATTTTCCATTATTTGGTTGGAGTGAAAAGGCAGACGAAAGAAAATGGGTGGATGAAGTTTTCTACCCAAGCCACCATTTTGTCCCCCTTCCAAATTGGTAAGAAAAGGGAGAAAATGGCAATGAGAAGAAATGTACAATATTACGTCCACTTTACGTTCCTTTACTTTGTGCCGGTCTGATCACTTGAAAGGAAACGAAGGTATGAAAAAGAAGTTTGAGTTGTTAATATAATAATTTGGCTAATAGTACAATGGGGCTGTAGGGAAAGTCGGTGTTGTTTCAAAGGACAGTGAAGAAGAAAGTAAAGAGAGTTTTGCTACTACTCCTAGTAGTGGAGGAGAAGAGAGGAGGCCTGCCAACATGCCTTTGGTGAAAGTGGGTAGTTTGGAGCTTTCTCTTTTGCTGGAATATTCTTCTCGCTGCAGCGATAACTAAGGAAGGGGCTGTGTCTATGACCCTGTCTTTGGAATTTTCTGCCACTTCTGCAGGTTTTGTTTATGCCCTTGCAGTCTCTCCTTCATCAATTTGAATTTTTGTATAATGGGTGATAAATAAGATAGGATGAAATGAATTTTACTTCTCTTTTTTTCATAGGCTCTCGATTACTCCCCTCATTCATTGTTGTGATACATTCTTTTTACATAATGGCAGCATCACACAAGTTTTTTGACCCCTAAACTCTGCTACATCAATCTCATATTTAGGATCTTAGTAACAAGTCCCATTCAAGGCATTTTTCTTTTGAATCTCTTCTCTATGTAGATTTTCATTTCTTGAGGCTCTTTCGGATAATTCATACAAATTAAAGGAAGTTCTTCCTTCGAACTTCTTTCTCAATTTGAAGTCTAGGCAATCTACTGCTATTTAACATATTATGCCTCTGGAAATGTAGTTTGACATCTCATTTTAGCCTTTTAAAACCTCATGATGAACTCTTCGGCAGTCTCATCTGCCTATTGTTTTAATATACCAAATCTTCCATTGACACACCTAAATCCTTGGGGGAAAAGTGGGTTTGGAATTTCTCTTCCTTTTCAACCCAACTGCTAATTGACTTTTGAGTGGGGGGGAAGGGGGTTACTGTAAAGGAATCGGGAAACATTTGAAGCACAGTAGTCATTATTTGACAATTCATCACACTGAATTGTGAACCTGGAAATATGTTCCATAGCAGTTCTATCTTCATCGCCTTAAAATGTGATAAATTTGGAATCTTGTAACTTCTAGGAAATTCCGCTTCCCTATCTATCCACTCAGGGTAAGTTTTCCAATACAAAGTGTTAGAAATACTGAATGATTGTATTGTATTTCATAATGAAAGAATATACATAGGTGTCTTTATATAGGAGGCATATGTGTGCAGTACAAGTAAATATGTGTACTATACAAGTAACCTTACTGGGCCTAAAGCCCATAATATATTATACACGTTAACAGCCCCCTTCAAACTCAAGGTGGATGTGAGACCAGCTTGAAGTTGTCAACCAAAGTACGAAGGCGTCCCTTAGGATGTGACTTGGTGAAGATATCTGCAAGTTGATCTTTAGAGGAGACTGAGATCAGCTTGAGAGCACCATGGACAAGATGAAAACGGATAAAATGACAATCGATCTCGATGTGTTTAGTCCGTTCATGGAAGATATCATTGTGAGCAATATGAATAGCACTCTAGTTGTCACAATAAAGAGGAGTAGCAGAGGATGTAGACACACCTAAGTCTTTGAGAAGCCATTGTAGTCAAAGGAGCTTAGATGTGGTATCAGCAAGGGCACGATATTCTGCTTCAGTACTGGAGCGGGCCACATGAATTTGTTTCTTACTTCGCCAAGAAATTAAAGAAGAACCAAGAAGAAAGCAATAACCAGTGGTGGACCTGCGATCAGTGGGATCTCCTGCCCAAATTAGCATCAAAAAATGCACGGAGAATAAGAGGAGACTGAGCAGAGTAGAAAAAACCATGGAAGAGAGTGCTCTTTAGGTATCGAAGAATGCGCAGAACTGTAACATAGTGAGTCGATCGTGGTACAGACAGATACTGGCTCACCTGGTGAACAACATAGAAAATGTCTAGACGAGTGACAGTGAGATAAACTAAGCTGCCAACCAAGCGTCTGTAAAGAAAGGGATTAGACAATGGTTTCCCCTTTAAGAGAGTCAGATGCGCATTAAACTCAACTGGAGTGTCAACAGTCTTGCTATCAGTGAGTCCAGCTCGAGACAAGAGTTCAGATGCATACTTGGCTTGAGTAATATAAAGTCCATCTGTAGAATGAGTAATTTCAAGACCCAAGAAGTAGTTGAGATGTCCAAGATCTTTCATCTCAAACTGCTGACTGAGAAAAACCTTGAGTTCTTGAATGCCACTGAAGTCATCACCAGTTATGATCATATCATCCACATATAGGAGAAGTAATATAGTGCCTTTGTCAGTGCGACGAAGAAATAAGGCAGAATCATAATTACTGGCCATGTAACCCAAGTGAGAGATAGTAGAGCTGAATTTGGCAAACCAAGCTCGTGCAGCTTGTTTAAGGCCATAAAGTGCACGTCATAGATGACAAACCTGGTTTGAATCAACAGAGAGACCATGAGGAGGTTGCATATACACTTCTTCACTTAAATCCCCATTAAGAAATGCATTTTTGACATCCATCTGAAAAATGTCCCATTTTCTGGCAGCAACAACAGCTAAGAGGGCACGAACAGATGAGATACGAGCAACCGGAGCAAAGGTCTCTTCATAATCAATCCCATACTCTTGTGTAAAACCTTTTACAACAAGACGAGCTTTGTAGCGCTCAATGGACCTATTAGAGCGAGTCTTAATCTTGTAGATCCACTTACAACCAACCACAGATTTCCCAGGAGGAAGTGTCACCAAATCCCAAGTATGGTTTTTAGATAATGCATCAAGTTTCTCTTTCATTGCAATCTGCCATAAAGGGTCAGTGGAAGCCTCACGATAGGTATGAGGCTCGTGTAGTGTAGCAAAGGCAGTGTAACAATGATAGTCAAGTAAATGTGTAGGGATAGATCTTACCCGAGTTGAGTGATAAGGTGGAATGTCTTCTGCAAGATCTTCAGGCGGAGCAGGAGCAGGAGCAGGAGACCCAAGCTCAGAATTGGGGTTGGGTAGCTCGTCTTCAACCTATTCATCTTCCACCTGTTCATTAAAGGGTGAACTAGGAAAGGGATCAGTGATATCTGGTGGTTGAACAAAGAAGTCTACAGTAACAGAATCAGGAGCAACTACAGGAGGATCAGGAGCAACTACAGAAGGAATATGTGCCTCATCTGGAAAAAGATCTAAGACAGAGGAGGAAGACAGGGAAGCATTGAAATGAGAGAACTTGACAAAAAGGCGATGCTCCCAAAAGACAACATTGCGAGAGATACGAAGACGATGAGAGACAGGATCATAACACCTATACCCTTTTTGAGTTTTGCCATAGCCAAGAAAACAACAAAGCCTTGACCGAGGCTTAAGTTTGTTATGTTCATGTGGCTGAAGAAGTACGAAACAAGCAGAACCGAAGGAGTGAAGGTGGTGATAGTCTAGAGGTGACCCAAAAAGGCGCTCATATGGAGTTTGATTTTGGATAACAAGACTCGGAATGCGATTAATAGTATGAACAGCATGAAGAGCAGCTTCACCCCAAAAAGGAACAGGAACTTTGGCAGAGAGAAGGAAAGCACGAACAATGTCAAGAATATGACGAAGTTTTCATTCGGCTCTACTATTTTGCTGAGAGGTACCTGGACAAGTTAGTTGATGAACAGTGCCATAGAAATGCAAAATAGTTTGGAAAGCATATTGAGTATATTCAAGAGCATTATCAGATCGAAAAATTTTGATGCGTTTGGAAAACTGAGTTTTAACCATTTTTGCAAAATTAGAATATACTTCCAATAATTCAGAACGATGTTTCATATTAAAAATCCAGCTATAGCGAGAGTAATCATCAACAAAGATAACAAAATATCTAGACCCACCAATACTAGAGACAGAGGACGGCCCCCAAACATCAGAATGAATAAGGTCAAAGATATCAGTGGATATTGATTCACTAGTATTGAAAGGCAAAGCTGGTTGTTTTCCTAACTGACATGAAACACAATCAAAATTTTCTGTAGACACTGAACCTAACAAACCTCTAGAAGCCAATTGTTGTACCCGAAAGGAAGATGTGTGACCAAGTCGAGTATGCCAAAGTGCAAGGGAAGGAGTGGCAGCAGCTGCAGCAACAGAAACAGGAGCAACAAGTGGAAGACGAAGGTTGTCCACGGGAAACATACGCCCAACTCTGGGGATGGTCCCAAGCTCATGTCCCGTCCTAGGATCCTGCACAATGCACCCAGAATAATCAAAGGTAATAAGATAACCCAACTTAGCTCACAGAAAATAAATTATAAGAAAGGTCAGGAACATTAAAGACTCCAGGAACCGAGAGGTTGGAGGTAGAAACTGAACCTATATTATGACCAGACATTGTGGAACCATTTGCTATGCGAATATTAAGAGGGTGCGGTGCAAGTTTAAGGTCAGAAAATAAGGACGAGTGAGGTGTCATGTGATTGCAACAAGCAGAATCCATAAGCCAAGAGGTAGGAGACATACCAGATAAAGCTGAGAGAGAAGAGGAATAAGATGCATTACCAACCATACGAATGACATTGGTGATGATATTTATAAGGTCATCTCTGGAAATGGAGAAAGTGGATCCCGAAGACTTAGACTATGCAGAAACGGGAGCCATTGGCTGGTCACTCTCAGCGTTAGCAATAGTAGTATTAACAATTGAAACAGCTGATTTGTTGCGACGGTAGCAAGTCTCAATATTGTGGCCAAAACGTTTGCAAAATTTGCAAAAATGTTTGATGGATTGGTCGCAATGATTATTGCAATAAGAAGAAGACCTGTCCTTATTCTTCATTTAGAAGCAAGATATGTAAAAATAGACTGCAAAAATGAAATTTACGCGAAAAACTGGGTAAGGAGCACCTGGACTGCAAAAAGTCAACTCTAAAGAAAGTCAACGGTCAAAGTCAACGCAGGTCAACGGCCAAAGTCAACGGTCGGTCAACGATGATGTTAGCTGCGTGGTGGATGACGTCAGCAGAGGAGTGGATGATGATGTCAGCCCTAGGTGACGTGGCAGTATGACGTTATTGATGACGTCAGCAGGTGCATAACTGGGGCGTGTAAGCGCGTGGAGGCGCATGGCAGCGCATGAGTATGTCTAGCGGCACGTGGATCGCGTGAACTTGTCCGCAGAATATTTTGGGGGCGCGTGAGGGCGCGTGGAGGCTCCGATGACAATGATTTTTCCACGATCGAGTAGATCGGGGCAAGCCGATCACTGTGGTACCGGAGAAATACTTGTCGGAGCAAGATACACGGTGGAGACGATAAGTGCAGTAGTCTGTGTGGTGCAGGACTCCTCAACGACGGCGGCTGCAGGTCCGGAATCCAAGGACGACGGCTGAAAGGCGTCGGAGGTTCTACGGCGAAAAGCTGCCGCAGCGGTTGTGACGGCGGAAGCGATGTTGAAAATCGAGTGGCACCAATAAAGACAAGACTGCTAAAAAAAAGGTTAGAACAGTGGCTTTGATACCATGTTAGAAATACTGAATGATTGTATTGTATTTCATAATGAAAGAATGTACATATGTGTCTTTATATAGGAGGCATATGTATGCAGTACAAGTAAATATGTGTGCTATACAAGTAACCTAACTGGGCCTAAAGCTTATAATATATTATACACGTTAACACAAAGGTCTTGCATGCCTTCATAAACTAGTACCATACGTTTGTTTGAATGAGTCCATTATCTGATCATACCTTACTTGACCTATAAAGGGTATAGCATTTGGTATTGGGTCTTTGAATGGTGGTCTATAGGGTTCTTGGTAATCATTCCTATCTCCCTCTTGACGATCAAAACTCGCCCTTGCATTTTCTTGGACATTCCTATCATAGCCATTTTTGGCATTCTCATGAAAGCCAAATCTATGTCGCTATTTTCATGACCATTATTATGTAAGTTTGGTGGCCTAGATATCTCATTTCAAGGTACCTCAATTTAAGGTTGTTCAATTCCAATTGGTCCATTCCAGGTTGCTCCATTCGAGGCTGCTCAACTCTAGGTTGTTCAACTCTGGGCTGTTCAACCCTGGGTTGTTCAACCCTGGGTTGTTTAATTTGAATTTGCTCAACTCTAGGCTTGGTTAACTTCAGAATAGCCTAATGGCCTTTGCTACCCCCAAGTTTTGACCAATCTCGCCTTCATGTATTCTGGGGTTTGTTTGTGTTGCAATTATTTCCGTTTGAAGTACTTCTTCAAAGGTTGGCACTAAGGCATTGGGTAAAATTTCTACCAATTATTTCCATTCGATTTGGCAAAGCCTAGACAAGCTTTTCAATTATTTTGGCAAGGGTGGAAAATGTTGGTTGACCTTTCGCTGTAAACCATTATCAAGCCATTAAGTCAGACGTTCAGCCATACTTTTTTGGTTTTTTGAGACTTAAGAACTGTTGCTTCTATATTGTTCATTTTTCGAGTTGATAATGGCATGTACTCCCACTACGGTTGTCAATTTGTTTGAGCAGAAAAACTTTTTTTTTTTATATATATTTTAATTTCTATTATTATTTATTATTTTTAAAATTTTTAAGTCTGTTCTTGTTTATTTTTAGTTGCCGGTGATTCAAAGTGAAATTTGACTTTGTGGATTAGAGAAGGGATCCAAAGTACATGTCTCAATTAAGAGGACTTATAGTAGAAAATGCAAATAAAAATGAAAAATGAAAACAAATAATTAAAATTTAAAGTCCCTAAGTTATATGATTCAATTCTAAGTTTCTTTCCAATTCCATTGGATTTCAAAAGACTAAGACAGATTGCAAATAAATTAACTGATGCCTAACAGTGAAGCAAACATGCTTAAGATAAAGTGAGATTAACAACTATATACTTGGATCAAACATAAGTAAATATGTTTAAGCTAAATCACAAAGTTACAAGCATATAATTTTTATGTTAGAAATATTGGGCCAGTTAAAACCCAAATAAGTGTGTCCAATAGTGGGTCCAATCTAATCTATAATCAAAACTTTTGTTCTTACCGATGAGTTGTATCTTTTAAATCCATACTTTTTGGTTGTCTATGTCTGTATAAAGAGGACACGGGCTCATTTGTATGCACGTTACAATTTTTTGGGACTAGTAGACAAGTAATCTCTCTCTCTCTCTCTCTCTCTCTCTCTCATCAATTTTATTTAAGTATTAGGCTGTAGATGTTTTGTTCTCATAACAAACACCGCGTATGAGTAATTTAAAACACTTATAATTCTAGGTAAAAATGAAAAACTAACCCTCTAACTTTTTTCAGATTTTATTTCAGTCCTCTAAGTTTCAGATTTTTTCAATTAAGGCATTTTTGTTAACTTTTGCTAAATTTTTTTTTTTTTAAATCTGAAAAATATTTGTCAATCATTAATTGAACTTTTTTAATTTAAAAAAATTTGAAGAAAAAATTATAAAATTGAAAAATTAACCACAACATATAACAAAAGTTGATAGAAAAGTTTTAATTGAATAAACTTGAAAGTTAGAGGACTGAAATGAACAAAAACAAAATTATAAAATTAAAATGAAATCTGAAAAAACTTAAAGAGTCAGTCTTGCATTTTACCATAGATTCTATTTATTGGAAAGATTATTATAAAAAAGTTACCAGAGAACTTATTAATTAACGGACACTTCACTATGCCCAATGAAGTTACAATTAAGAAAGTTACAAGATTATTATAGATTCTTTTTTCTTTTTTTTTTCTTTTTTTAACACTTCACTAAGCACAATGAACACGAGATTATCTCCTTGATAACTATATTACATTGATTTCAATAAGTTCTTTGGAAAGCAACCCATGGAATGACAATCACCTTTGAGAATTCCTAGTATAAACAAGAGGCTCGATCCCAATAGAAGATCTCTATACTGATATATAGATGTTCTTAACTTCCAGTAATTGCTTTAAATTTTACTGTAACGATACAGTTATGGTACCAAAAGCTTGAGCTAATAGTAAGTGTTGAAATATTGAGAGAATTTGGTAAATAGCTTGCAATTGTCAAAATTTAACGATTTCTTCTCTTTTAAATGAACACCATCATATTCAATTAATAATAAATAAGTAAAAAGATTTTTTTTTTTTTTTAATACAAGATAGAAATTCTACTCTAGTTCAATCTAAGTGTATATGTATGTGAAGCTCCTTTTTGGAGATTTAAATCTTAGCCCCTCAAATAAAAAAAATAAAAAAATCTCAGCCCCTACCCCCCACACCCCACAAGCATTTATACTTGTGGAGTGACTACCGCACCAAGGGTGCATTGTGGTAATGTGGATGTGAACTTGAATTGAAAGGACAAAATTTAACTACAAAATTGGTTGTAGCCTAAAATTATAACCTTACTCAATAAAACAAACATTACTACATATTTTGAAAATCTAATCATTGAATACCATGTTTATTACGCTCTCAATATATATGCCAAATTTTGTGTCAATTTGATATTATTTACTATATGATCTATAAGTTTATATTTTATGCATAATTTTAAACTAAAAAAATTTGCAATTTAAATAATTTATTGATGGCATAGCTATTGATCTTTAATTTTTTAGAAATTTTGCAAGTATGGAGGACTTAAGGTTGTAGCTTAAGGCTACAACCAATTTTGTCAAAATTCACCTTCAATAAAAAAAATATTGAGTAAGGTTATAGTTTAAAGTTACAACCAATTTTGTAGCTAAACTTTGTCCAAATTGAAATTAAATGAAAATTATAGCATGGATGACTTAAGAGCATTGGTTTATGAAATATTTGTAGAAACTAAAAAACAATGACTTTTTTTTACACATGTACCTCCACGTCAGTTTTAAAAAAAAAAACTCAAATCAAATATATTTTGTTTTTTTGTTTGATAAGAAAGTTTGCTGATTTTATTAAACAGGGCAGACCCAAATTAAATCTAAATCACATATTTCTCTAAAATCCAAAATCCCTAACGGTGTGGACGGCGGTGCATTCTCCTCCAGCAACGCTCTTCCGATAGCACCTTCAAATGAACAGCCACAAAAAACCCACAAGAATAGACATAAGCAAAAAAGAACAACCATAAACAATCTAAGCTCCAAACAAAAGTGTTATATGAAATCATCATCTAAAACGTATAATTGATGACAAATTGAGAATGAGTCACCAGTAGCAAAATTATTAAACACCAAAGTATCGAGGCAAAATAAATAAATTGTAGTTGTCACGGAGACTGGGCTTGGGCAAAAACAATTAAAATCCCTCTCTCTCATGTATGCTCATCCCTTGGTCTCAACGGAAATCCAATTGATGGCTGGTGACTAATTTCAATGGGGATCTTATGATTCCTTTTCTTATAAAGTGGCTTAAACTTAATACATAGTAGTGTATGGCGGAATTTTGCTTTAAAAAAAAAAAAAAAAGTAGAAGTGTATGGCGAAAGAAAAAGGGTCCAAAATATTATTTTAATCCATAAAATATAGCTCAAAGTTCAATTTTTTTCCTAAAAATTATGTACAGCTTAGTCTGTCAAGTTTTAAGAACAGGAAATATATCTCAAAGTCCAATTTTACACCCCTGAGCCCTCTCTCGGCTAAAATAGGAGGGTAAATTGTTTTTTTGGATTTTGGGGGGAAGTAGAAGAAACTTGGGGGTTTTTTGGCTTTGAACTTAGAAGCTGAGAGATGCTTTGGGTTTTTTGGCTCTGAACTTGGAAGCCTCCTTGAAACACGTTTGGATGGGAATAGCTGCCTTGGAAAATTTAAATATTTAAATATGATGTGGTTGTACAGTTGACAATTGATGTAGCGGGTAACTTAAGTATTATGTTTGACACATCGGATTTTTCCATCTAATAGATAATGGCAAGGACTAAATTGACACGATACTAAAAGGTTAGGGACTAAATTGACACAATTAAAAAGTTATGGACCAAATTGAAATAAGGTGTAAAAAATAGAGACAAAATACGTAGTTAAAAAAAAAAAAGTCTATTAATACTATATATAGAGAGGCAGCCACGTACAGTACCAACATGGGTATACGAAATCATTTTATTTATTATAGAGATTCATCTTATAGCATCCGCTTCTGATAATTTTGCTCTTTATTATCAAACAAGACACCAAAAATAGGTGGGAATTGAACCCCAGATTTCTCCTTCAACCATCTCTTATTACCAATTATTGAGTTTGAATATTTGATGGTATTCGTTTTAAAGATAATATATATTTAAATTTTGACAAATACAAACTTTTTATTTTAACTAGTGTTTAACCCGTGTAATGCGCAGAATCATTTTACATATTAATGGACTTTGCATCCAACATAAACTTAGTTATCATACTTTTACTACATACGTTCAAACTTAAATAATGTAGTATATTTAAGCATATAGTGTCTAATATCCCCTAAAAATTTTAAAAGCTGGTCTTTTCAAATCACTTCATGTCTGTACTTCCGTTCTACGAGAGACTAAAAAAAAGAATCTGACTTTAAGCAATTAAAACTTACACATCAATTTCAAATAGCAAACCTTCTAACCCTAAGAACCACAATGAATCACACCTAACTAAAACTTTTATGATAATTTCAAATACCAAATCTACCATTCCTACAAATCATAATGAATTAAACCATGAGATTAGAGACAATTTTATCACAACCAAAAATTTTAAAAGAAAAAAATGGTTACAGGTTTATGAAACAGAAAGTTAGAAAAATATTAGTAAAATAATAATGCATTATCAATAGTACATGGGAATCTCGGGGTATGTTTGGTTGTGTTGTTTAAACAACAAAAATAGTAAAATAATAATGCATTATCAGTAGTACATGGGAATCTCAAATTCTAAAACCAAACCAATACATAACTCATAAAAGGGACATTGAATCCAACTTTTTAATTGCAAAATAAAAAATAAAAAGCTGTAGTGCATCACAAATACACAATTCCAAAAGAGCTGCAATGATACAAATAAAATCTAAAAACAAAACAACAACCCTCAAGCCACAATATTTAACAAAACAGAATTCCACTGCAACAAATAAAATGCATAATCAATAGTAGATGGGAATCTCAAATTCTAAAACCGAACCAAGTCATAAATCATAACCCATAAAAACGACATCGAATCTTAATCCTAACCCTAATTGATGAAACCCACGAAGTATTTAAATTTCACTATCCAAAATTTCAATTGCAAAAAAAAAAAAAAAAAAAAAAAAAATCATTATCCCAAAAAAGCTACGACGATACAAAGAAAATCTGTTAACAACAACCCTCATAGTGTTAAACAAAATAGAATTCCAACTTCAACGAATTTTGTCGCCATATATAATCAATAGCAGATAACAATCTTAAATTTTATAAACCAAACCAATTCATAACCCTAAAAAGCGATATTGAATCCCTAAACCTAAAAGGAAAAAAAAAAATTGCGATTCAAATCCTCATTATTAAAAAAAAAAACAAAAAAAAAAACCATAAAAAAATTTCAAGAAAACAAACAAAAAAGAAATCGAATTGTGAAAAATAAAATGAACTTTGTCTCTTTCTCTATTTTCATTGCATCAAGCCTTTTCAACGTATTTTAAGTTTTAACTGTTTAGTTTTATTTTTATATTGAGAGGCTATTAAACGGTGTTTTAGCATTACTGAAACAGTATAATGTTTCATTTTTTTTTTAAATTTAAATGGCTTTTTTTTTTTCCTACATGGCAGAAAAACCTTAATTGTATGACAAAACTTCCGCTTTTATATATAGTATACTAGTTGCGGATCACGCAGGTTGCGTGTGATAATATTTTTAGGATGATCTTATTATTATTATTTTTCAATTTGCACTAATTTAATAAATAGTAATGTAATTCATAATCATATTTTCATTTATTATAGGAACAATCACAACATGTAATCTATATATATATATATATATATTAACAGGTAAAGCTTAAAGAAAGTTCAATTAGAATTTGAAATTAGAATCCAATTTTGTGTCATGTATCTAAATTTATGTAGAGACCACATTATAATTATCTACTTAAGTTTATGCCATGTGTCCACTTAAGTTTTTTAATCTTTGTGTTAAGTAAGTTAATGAGTGCAAAATACTAAGAATCTAATATTAATGAACTATTAAATTATAAAAAAAAAAAAAAACAACAACAACAACAACACATTCTATCTTAATAAAAAATTAGAAAATAAATTATCATAATTAGTATTAAATTTAGGTAAGAAATTTAATATGTGATTAATTACATTTATTTTTCAAAAAAAATAATTTGACTAATTATTTATATTTTTATGATAAAAATTGTGTTTAATTCTAAATGTATCTATATGCATGCATTAAGGCATGTGTTACATGCTATTTTTTAATTATTTATAATAAATTGTGTTTAATTTTGAATACATTAATGTATTTGCATGAGTTACATGCTAGTATATATAACTTCTGTTGTACCAAAAACAAAACAATACATTTTTTTCTCAAGAATTCAAAGGTAATTTTGTGAAATATTAATTTTTAATACTATTTGTTTATAATATTTTGTATATCATTAAAAAGTATATATAATTTGGAAATTATTCTTTTAGTTTTAAACAAACTTTTTCAAACCCAATTTTTTCTACCATACAATCAAAAACACCAAGAAACGTATCTAAAAAAATTAATAAAACTCAAAATAACTACAATTCAAAATAAATAAATAAATAAAAGGGAAAAATAAAAGATTGTAACTCTTTTTCCTTTTAAAGAAACCCAAGGGTACAATTCCAAAGGGAAAAAAAGTAGAGAATTTTTTTTTGAAAAAGAAGAAGCATTGTGTTAATGTTTCATAATCTAATGTTACATCTAATCCAACGTGTGAAAAATGAATGGATAAATAAATAATTTTAAGCACAAAATTGAATTTGTTTCTTAAAAATCTCAAAGAATACACTAATAAGATAAGAAAGATAAAGAACAATTAAAATATTCATAAACGCTTAAAGAAATTACTCAAGAATTTAGGAACATCATATAATAAAGGCATAACAACCTGAAAGCTTGAAAATGTGTTGAAAACACAAGAGCTGTTTAGACCCTCAAATTAAAGTTACGACTCGATTGATTTTACAGTAACTTAATACTAAGTGCGGAATAGTGTAAATGAGAGCGGATAAACAAACAAGCTACTCTAATCCATGAACTTAACAACACAGTAGTAAAATGGAATGTAAAAGAGTAGAAAAGAGAGATGCAAACACAAGATAGCACACTGATGTGTTATCGAAGAGGAAACTGAAGAACTTGGCGAAAAACCTCTCCATCGCCCTCCAAGTAGTAATCGATCCACTAGACAATCAGTTGGGATATATGGGTTAGTAAGAGACCCTCCAAGCGTAATTTACCAGATGTACTTAAGCCCTCCAAGCTCCTACTCCAACAAGGTTTCTCGAAATCGTGTCTTGTCTAGCTCTCCGGATCCCGCAACAAGCTCCATGTTGCATCTACCATCCTTGGCTTCTTCCAATGCTTCCCAGCAGCACCAAAACCTCACTTGACACTCTAAAGGGTGTGGTAAGTGTTTGGGCCATCGACCTCTCAATGGTATGGAAATGGAGAGGTAGGAGTTGAGGAAAAATCCACAAGCAATTGTGTAGAGAAATGTGGGTATAACAATCTCTAACTCTCAAGTTTTGTGGCTAGGGTTTTCTCTCAGAAGCACATCTCAATATTTGTGGGTAATGTGGGTATATATAGTGCATGTACAAAAAGTGTGTATTAGATAGTACAGCTTGGCAAAACAGAATGTTTCGCGAGTGTCTCGCGGGAAGGCTTTACCCGCGACTTACTCGCAAAACACAGTTGTCTCCATCTGTACTGACTCTTCGCATTCCAGTCATGTGTAAGGAGCAAGCATCACTTCGCGGGATGCTTAGTAGCAAGATACCCGTGAAAACTCTTCAGTCTTCAATTGCTTGAGTCTTCACACACTCTCTCTCTATCACACAACCCTTACAATTAAATCCCACAATAAATACATGGCACAAAAGATTGAATAAAATTACAATCAAATTTGGCACAAAATAAAAGCCAACAAAACACATAGTTGTAAATTACAACTTTACAATCTCCCCCTTTGGCTATTCCGTGACAAAACCTCTAAAACAGACTCTAGGTTTAAACGTGAGTTTGGGAACAGTGGCAAAACTCACTCACGCCTAATCTAGAAGCTGTGAAGCACTTGCACGTATATACCTGTAACCTGAAACACTTGCGCACAAACAAAACTTTCATTAAGCTTAAGACAAGTTGAACACAAGGTATGTACATGAGCAATTAAAGTGCGATAAAGTTTGTAAACACTATAACACATGTAAGCATATCTTAATCATGCAAGAATAGTCATTAAAGAATGACTGCAATGAACATTTAGCTAGTAAATGCTCATCCGGACATGCAATGCAATTAAGAACAATCCCAATGATCAATTGCACGTCCAACACTCAACCAATGCAAAATACACAAGGTATTTGCATCTAGGAAACAAGATCCTACTAGGGCACAAGTGTGAGGTACTTAAGACATATTAGCAATATCTTAAAATTATAAAAAAAAAATGCTACAAAGCATTGAGATAAACACAAATATTGAATATTAAACTGAAATTAATAACAATATACTAAAGCTTTAAACAAAAGCAGTAAAAACAATAAACAAACATTATAAAGTTGTTCTTTTCCTTTTGAGCTCACAAAAACTCCCCCTTCACTATGCACACTTCCCTTCTTGTGATGCTCTCCCCCTTACTGTGTGCTATCATCCAATATGTACATTCTATATAAGGAGTACGCTCTCCCCCTGTTTGGCACGAACAACTAAAGGCTCTCCTCTAACTTGCATTGAATCTCATCTAGCTATGTCTCAATGGCAGTAAGGCGCATATGAACTTGGTTATTTGTGGAGTAGATGACATTTGCAAGTCCTGACACATGCTCATGCAAACCTTCAACCAAGATGGTGAACCAGTCTGCGTGAGAGCTAGATTAACCTGGCTGAGTGCTAACAGTCAGAGGCTCAGGAATGTGAGAAGATGTAGTCTTGGTAGTGTGAGCAGCTGATCCATGACCTAAGTGAGTGACATGTTGAACAGATTCACATTTTGGTGGCGTGGACAGATTTTTCTTTTACCGCTCAGCAAAAGAATGACTTTTGCTCTTTTCAAGAGAGGATATAGAAATTGGGCGACGACGAACTAGAATCTTTCCATATTTTGGTGGATGAACTCCTTCATGCAACATGATTTTCATGAGAAGACTGCAGAACGGAAGACACATTTTTGCTGCTGATCGTGCTGCTGTTTTTCCTATAGTCTGGAAGATATGAGCACATATGTCAATCGGAGTTCCTGTGATTAGATCACACAAGAACTGTGCCCATCCAAGATTGATGAAACCTGTGTTGGACAATGGATATAGATTGAAGAACATGATGAAGGTGGGAGTCTTTAGTTCAGGTTTGAACTTCGTTGTTCCAATGGATGTGCCTTTTGCTGAGACTTCATGTTCATCTCCAAGAATATGAAGTATACTTGTCACTGCAGGAAGTCTGTCATCATATGGAGAGCTATCCACATTTGCAGGTCGAGTGATACGAAGAAGCTTTGCAAGGTAGTCCGTAGTGATGAGGAACTCTTTTCCTCGAACCCAACACTGTAGTTCTACTCCAGTGAATCTTGCATTTGAGTAAAACTCCTTAACTAATTCATTAATTGAATCCTCAAAGTTTCCAAATAATTCAGGCCAATCCTTGTCTGCAAAAATCCTAGGGATAAGTGTAGATCCCAAGGTGTCAAACTGGACAATACGTTCTACCACAATGGGGGCGTCCTGAAAAATGTTGGGAGAAGGTTTGACAATCCAGGGGAGTCTTGAATCTCTCGCTGTTTGAGACTTCAAAACGAGTGTCGTGTCCTTTTTGACATTGGTGATGATGTAAGGTCAATTACAAGGTCTTTACCGCGTGAAGAACGGTGATACATCTACACAAATGAACACACAACGAAGAAACAAATGCAAAACAAAAAGAAATAGACCACAAAACTTGATTAGATCCAAGTTAGTCCAAAACATAAGTAAAACACCTTGAAACAGAGTAAAACCAACTCAAAAATACATGCTAAAACATGTAAACATAAACACAATGCATGAAATTAAGTGAATGTGCATGTGTGTGTCTGGGCTGTGCATGTGCTGATGCATGTGAGTACAGTAGGTGGTGTATGGGTGTGCCTAGAGGATGCCTAGTGTGTGCATGGCATGGCATTGAGGCACAAATTGGGAAAATATGTAAAAACACATACCCTTTGACCAAAACATGTTATACATGTTCAATCAAGAGTAAACCGAAGCAAAGAGACTCATTTGAGTCCAATTCAACACAAGAATGTCACTAGGGCATTCTGTCAAACACCTAACATGCAACAATGCACTACAACTATGAACAATGCATAAACATGGTGAAAACTGCCTCAATACATGCTTAAATTGCCACAAGGGGCACAGATACAAACACAGTAAATGGGACTCAGCCTAATCAAAGTTTTGAGAAAATTTTCACAAAAATAAGAACCCTAACCCAGTTTTCAAAAATCCCCAATTTTTTAAAACCATAAGCTAAAATCTGCAAAATTTAAGACAAAAGTGAAAACAATGTTTAGGAAAATATACCTTGAAGTGATTTTGCAGAGATTTTTGCTTGAAAATGATGGGGTTTGAGAGAAAAGTGAATTTGGGTTGAGAGAGGTTCGAGAGAGGCAGTGCGAGGGAAGTTAAGAGTATTTGAAAATATGTCACATCTGCTACATAAAAACTGGAAACACATGTTTTTCGCGGGTTAGACAATCGCGAGATTAGTCGCGAGAAGCACAAAAACTTTCACGAGAAGTATTTGGTCGCGAAACAGTCGCGATAGCCTCTGTCTAAAATTGAAAAAAAATCCAGTTTTTGCCTAAAAACATTTCGCGAGAAAAGTTTAGCCGCAAAATACTTGTGAGGCAGTAGTGAGACTCCCTGTATGAAAATTTGACTTTTTAATTTCCCTTAAGAACATTTCGCGGGAAGCTCTAAGTCGCAAGCTTCCCACAAAACAACCTCTGAACCAGTTTTTTGAAGAAAAACACAAAAATGCATTTTGAACAAAAACTGAAAACACGAAAGTATAAAGACACTTTCAAAAACATATAAAGCACTCAAAAATATTTTTGGATTTGATCAACTAGTAATTGAGCATACACATCACATTTGATCACGTACAATCACACAAATGAGATAAGCATTAATTGAATCAAAGTCTTATGTGTTGTAGGTGAGTATCAAATCTGGAATGGTCCTTAGACCAGAGTGAACCTTCAATGATCAATTCAAACAAGTCATACACAACTAGTACTCAGTCAAATGAACTATCTCAATTATAGAAATGAGCATATATGACCTCCCACAAGAGAATGATTACAAATCAAAGAAGCTTTTCATTTGGCTTATGCATAAATTA
Source organism: Quercus ilex subsp. ballota (assembly GCA_032727855.1). Taxonomy (NCBI): domain Eukaryota; kingdom Viridiplantae; phylum Streptophyta; class Magnoliopsida; order Fagales; family Fagaceae; genus Quercus; species Quercus ilex. The sequence goes on along the minus strand of CM064916.1, from coordinate 51,735,438 downwards.
TAACATTTGATCCTTCTTGGATGATACATCTCTTTTTGAGATCAGTGCTCGAAATTTTTGATATTTCAACATTGAGAATTAGCCTTTGGCTTTTTGAGCACCATACATTTTATTAGAAAAGTCGCTTTCCCTTTTTCCTAGTCAAATACTAGTATGTGCGACAAGCTTTTGCAGCTCAATATCTCTTTTCATTTGGAGATTTACCTTTGGTGAGCTCTATTGCAAAAACTTAAAAATAAAGTGGGAAGATATATAGGCACAAGTCTATGCAAGTATCAAGACCATCAAGACAATTGACCAATCATTCATGACAAGAATGAAGATCTAGTTACAACAATCACACATAGTTTTCAAGATTTCTCTCACACAGATATATGTGCATACATAACAAGCTAAGCTCGTAAATGCACTACGCCATTAGTATGAAGGTACTAGGCCAAACTCACATGTGATATACACAACACAAGTGATCAAACTTTTTGAAGATTTTACAATTTTTATGGGTTTTTGAATTTTTTGAACACACTCAAAAACAAACCAAATAAAGTAAGATCAACAAAACAAGTATAAGAAACATGCTATAAACCAGAAGCAGTTGACACAAATTGAATTATGTATGACATGATGCATGAACATATAACCCTAAGCATTGGAAGTATTAATACATGGACATAGGAGGTGATCATGCATGAGTACCCTTCTTCACCCACACATCACGTATGTTTAGGGTGATATCCCTATAGGATTGGGTATGAGTGTTGTGGCCTTCAAACCTTCTGGAGAAGCTTGCCAAATAGGTGCTGAATGCATCAATCATTTTCATCACATCCATCACTCCGGAATTACCATCTCGACCTCTTGATTGCTCAACAGCCCAATTCCCTTTGTCATTTCTTGGTCCTCTTGACCTTTGATCACTTGCATTCTTCAATGCCCTCAGCTTATGACAATTTGGTCCAATGTGTCCTTGAAGTCCACAATGATGGCAGAAATGTTGAATTCTCAAACCTCATTGTGACTTTGGGAGTGATTTCCCTTGAACCTTAGGCTTGACCACTGATTGGTTAGAAGGCATATTCAACACCCGTCGGTCAGTCACATTCTTATTCTTCTCCTCTTTCACTTTCTCAGCCCTTGTGGTAATTACCATCGGTTCTTTGGCTTTTACAAACTTCACTTCCTTGGAGACATTGACAGCTGAACTACTTTCTCCAGTATATCCCATTCCGGTTTTGTCTGAGAAAGATTTTTAATGAGAAAGGACTTCATCAAGCTTCTTAGAAGAGACTCGCTCTACTTTAGCATTGGCTTGGACCACCTCAAGCTCAAGGAATTTTATCTTTGAGTAGGCTTCAGTCAGCTCTCCATTCATCGTCTCTATTTCACATTTGGCCTCCTTGTATCGCACGATGAGACTTCTATAGTCCTCATCTGCCTTCTTCATCCTTTTAACGGCTGCCTTGGCTACCCTTGTATATTCTCCTAACTTCTCAACGAGGGAATTGTAGTTTTCTTGAAGTCCCACTGCACTTTCATCTTCTTCAGCATCAGATTCTTCTACTACTCCCATTAACTTCACTTCACTATGTTCACCGAGCTCTTCCACTAGCAAACTCAAGTCCTCTGAGGACTCAACATGAGCAATAGTCATAAAAGAGGAGTAATTCCCTTCTCCATCACAACTTTCTTCCGAATCTGAATTAGAAGAACCCGAATTACTAAGTGTTGTGGCATATGCCTTGCCCTTTCCTTTTAGATAGTTGGGACACTCCTTCTTGAGATGTCCATGGCCATTGCATTCATAACGCAAAATGCCTTGAGGAGATTGAGTATCCTTCCCATCATTCTTTTTAAACTCCTTCCTATCACCTTTAGAGGATGAAAACTTCCCTCTACTAAACGGTTTCCCACTGTTCATCATCTTCAGAAATTTTCGGAAGTTCTTTGCAAGAAATGCTACCTCCTTCTCTACTCTATCGTCTTCGGAGAAATCATCCATTCTTTCAGTGATGGTTTTAAGAGCAAGAGATTTACTCGACTTATAAGAAGGTAGTCCCAGCTCATATGTTTGGAGATCCGATGGGCTCTTGGATTTTGATCTCATCCAAATCTTTACTTTCCTCTATAGCTGTGAATTTTCCTCAAAAGCTCTCTAACAATGATCGAAGGATTTTCCTCACTATCTTTGAGTCCTTCGTTTTCTCACCCAAGTTGAACTTACCAATCACCATCTCGTTCAGCTTGCTATAGAATGAGTCGAACAACTCTTCTTTACTCATTTTCAGCTCTTCAAATCGAGTGGTTAGCATCTGTAACTTAGTATCCTTCACCTTCTTTGTGCCTTCATAGGTGGTCTCTAATATCTCCCAAGTTTCCTTGGCAACTGTTATGTGAGAAATCCTGTGAAACTTATCTGGAGAAACACCACAAAAAATTGCATTCAAATCTTTACTGTTAGCGTTAGTTGCTGCAAGTGCTACTTTATCCCAAGTGGATTTAGCGGCCTCTGGCCTAGTCCATCCTACTTCTACTGCATCCCAAACAGTATCATCAATTGAGCACAAGAATGCCCTCATTCGGACTTTCCAAAAGGCATAATTACTACCATCAAAATATGGTGGAACATTTAAAGATTGAGACTGGTCCATCTTAAACGGGGTCAAGGATTGCACTAAGGTAATTAAACCACAGCTAATGCACCTGCTCTGATACCAATTGAAAGTCGAAAATGTGTTGAAAACACAAGAGCTGTTTAGACCCCCAAATTAAAGTTACGGCTTGATTGATTTTACACTAACTTAATACTAAGGGCGGAATAGTGTAAATGCAAGTGGATAAACAAACAAGCTACTCTAATCCATGAACTTAACAACACAACAGTAAAATGGAATGTAAAAGAGTAGGGAAGAGAGATGCAAACACAAGATAACACGTCGATTTGTTATCGAAGAGGAAACCGAAGAACTTGGTGAAAAACCTCTCTGTCGCCCCCCAAGTGGTAATTGATCCACTAGACAATCAATTAGGATACATGGGTTAGCAAGAGACCCTCCAAGCCTAATCTACTCGATGTACCTAAGCCCTCCAAGCTCCTACTCCAACAAGACTTCTCGGAACCATGTCTTGTCCAGCTCTCTGGATCCCGCAACAAACTTCATGTTGCATCTGCCATTCTTGGCTTCTTTCAATACTTCCCAGCAGCACCAAAATCTCACTTGACACTCTAAAAAGGTGTGGTAAGTGTTTGGGCTATCAACCTCTCAATCGTATGGAAATGGAAAGGTAGGAGTTGAGGAAAAATTCACAAGCAATTGTGTAGAGAAATGTGGGTATAAAAATCTCTAACTCTCAAGTTTTGTGGCTAGGGTTTTCTCTCAGAAGCACTCCTCAGCATTTGTGGGTAATGTGGATATATATAGTGTGGGTACATAAAGTGTGTATCAGATAGTACGGCCTGGCAAAACAGAATGCTTCGCGAGTGTCTCGTAAGAAGGCCTTACCCGCGAGCTACTTGCGAAACACAGCTGTCTCCATTTATACTGACTCTTCGCATTCCAGTCATGTGCAGGGCACATGAATCACTTTGCAGGATGCTTAGTAGCGAGATACCCACGAAAACTCTTCAGTCTTCAATTGCTTAAGTCTTCACACGCTCTCTCTCTATCACACAACTCTTACAATTAAATCCCATAATAAATACAGGGTACAAAATATTGAATAAAATTATAATTAAATTTGGCACGGAATAAAAGCCAACAAAACACATAGTTGTAAATTACAACTTTACACAATCCACTACTAATTTGTTAAAAAAAATAATTACAAATAGTGAAAGTAAACTGCATAGAGACCATTGTCTTCAACTGTACTAATTGTTCTTCATTAGCTTGTCTAAACTATTTTGTTGTTTTCCAAATAAATTAAAACTTGAAAACAACAAAAAATTTGACAAATTATAATATGATTTTCCTCAAATAAGATCAACAACAAACATCATTCATTAAAAGTATTTAGTGTTGTAAAGAAAATGACAAAAAAAAAAAAATACTTGCATCAAGGAACACATATGAATTAGTCAATAATATTCATCAATCTAAGGAAAAGATGCAAGAAAAATAAAAAATTTCAACAAAAAAAAAAAAAAAAGTTGAGAGAGAGAGAGAGAGGGAGAAATAACCTTTTTTGTATGAGAAAAATATGCAAAGTAAGAAAGAGAGTAGCAAATTTATAGTAAGAGATTGGGAATAAAAAGAATAAAAATAAAGGAAGATAAATGGGCAAAATATTATTTAAAGTTAAAACCGCCCAAGAGGAATATATATAGACAAAATTTTTGTTTTGATTTTCCATTGATTTATTATTTAGTTATAATTAAAGTTAAAGTAGATGAAGATGTAAAGTTAAAACTGCCTAAAATGAATTTTTAAAGCCAATATTATTTTATATTTAAAATTGTAAAAAAAAAATTAGATGTAAAAATATATATGAAAAAGACTATTAGTGTGGTCAATGACGTGGCAGATGTGGTGGCTTAATAGGAACATAACAACAATAAATACTACACTTCATCTTTTAGAGATATATATATATATATATAGATTAGACATATTAGATATATAGTATTATATTAGATAAAGTTTAATTATTGAAGTTTGCGTTAGAATTAATGCACTCAAAAACCAATTTTTAAATGTTTTAAAATAATAAAAGTCTTTTTCACATACTTAATTAGTATGAGTTTATTTAGCATAAAAATTTTATGTTCTTTCTCATGTATCTTTCACATATAATATTTATCCACTTGTATTTTTTTTTATTACTTTTGTTAATACTATTGATTATAGTTATTGCGGCTTGTTAGGGTTAGCTTAAAATTACTTAATTTGTTGTTACGGTTTTGATATACAATTGTAAGTTAATTAGTGTCCTCTACTTCTTTATATAAAGACAAAGCTCATGTGTAAAATTAATTAATACGAGGTCAGTTCTCCCAATTTTAGCTTATACTTTTCTTGAATTTTAGTATTCTCTTTTTCTTATTCTTTTTTTTTTCTTTTTTAAGGATATAATGGCCCTATCTATTAGAGACAATTAAATATTGATAAATGGAAGTATATTTAACCAATTTTTCTTTGTTTGATTATGTTCTCTTTGTGTTGGTACTCAAAAAATTTTGATTCATTTAGATTATGAACAAAGTATTTGAGATTGGGGTCTTGGGATTTGGTGGTGAGAATGAAGTGGTTGAGGAAATGTTCAATTTTAGAAATAAAGTCTACCTTTTATCTAGATCTTTTCTTTTTCTTTTTCTTTTTTTTTTTTGGAGAAAGTATTTAGATGTTTTTTTTAATTATTTTTAGTATTAAATTTATTTTATGGTATAGAATCCTGGAAATTTCTAATAACTATGCAATTCCTATATCATATACATAGATTAATAAAGAAAGCTCACTCAATAGTTGGAAACTACTTCTAGGATAAGGAAAATTTATAAAATGTGAATTAAGAAAATTAAGTTTCAAAGATTCATATGGGTAACATTATAAATACTATATAACAAAATGAATATTATATATGGGTCTAAAAAAAATAAAAACTATTTTTAAATGAAATTACTAGGCATTGACGCATGAGGACATTATCTATTAAGAGTAATTATAGGTTTACCTTCCTAGTACAATGCAAGCTAAGAAGTTTCCAAATAATTAAGTCAATATAAGTTATTTACACTATTACTAAGCTGAAAGCTCTAATCTATATATCTATATATATAATAATATGTGAAGCAGAGAAAAACTCAAATTAGAATTCCAAATTAAAGTTTCAATTTTGTGCCATGTGTCTAGATTTATGTGGGTACCACACCATAATTATCCTTCTAATTGTTCAAGTAGAACCTGAAATTGGAGTCCAATTTTACTATACACGTGTACAATCTAATTATTTTTAATTTTGCTGTCAAGTGCAGAAGCCAATGAGATGAAATTAATAACATATTAAACACTCATGCTTTGGGAATCGGTAGTACCAATCTAAATCCATTGGACTTTCTTCATGATAATACAACTGTGAAGCATGTATAAAAACAGGCACAAACCCATCTCTCTCTCCTTCTCTCTCTCTCTCTCTCTCATTACCTTTAATACGTAATCTAAAAAAAGAGATTGAAGAGAATTTTTTTTACCAGCCATGCAACTTCAGAGGTTTTTTCTTCACACAAATGCCCATCATGTTACAAAATGACCTATCATAAAACTACAACTTTGAGGGTTTTTTTTTTTTTTTTTTTTTAATTTAAAATTTTTTAAGCTACAAAAATTTCAATCACCATTAGAGATTGAAGATTCAAAAGCGTGGATGGATCTTTTGGATAAACATCCTCACCAAGGTTCATCTTTCTGTGTAATTTTTCCATTTAGTTTTGAATTCGCCCTTAGTTGGATTTGGAGGAATGAAGGTACAACCAGTGGGCACTATTACTCTACCCGTCGTGGTAGAGGCGTATCCACAGTAGATAGTTAAAGAAGTAAACTCGTTGCAGATTGTTCGTCTTCCTACAATGCCATCATTGGATGACCAACTTTGAATAATTGGAAGGTAGTGACATCTACCTACCACCTATCTGTCAAGTTTCCAACAAATTATGGAATAGGACGAGTGCAAGGAGATCAGTTAGTAGCTAGAGAATGCTACTTAGCCATGTTGGCCATGGATGAGCATGTGCTGACGATGAATATAGAAGAGAGAATGGTTGCTGTAGAGCCCACTGAAGTACTGGAAGACGTTCCCCTATATGAAGGTAATCCTGAGATATTTACCAGAATTGGAACAAGTATAGAAGAGAAGTTGAAGCAAGACCTTGTCTAGTTCTTAAGGAAAAGCATTGATGTTTCCGTGTGGAGTCATGAAGACATGCTAGGGATTGACCCAAGTGTCATTACTCATCATTTGAATGTGAATCCATCCTGCAAGCTTGTTCATCAGAAGAAGAGAGTCTTTGCTCCTAAACGAGATAATACTATCAAGGAGGTCTAGAAGTTAACCACAGCAGAATTTATACGAGAAGTTTGTTACCCGGATTGGTTAGCAAATGTGGTGATAGTCAAGAAAGCTAATGGCAAATGGAGAATGTGTGTAGACTTCATCGATTTAAATAAGACTTGCCCTAAGGACGCCAGCAGGTCATCAATTGCTAAGCTTCATAGATGCCTTTTCAGGTTATAACCAGATAAAGATGGATGAGGCAGATCAAGAGAAGACATCCTTCGTTACCAGTCAAGGTTTGTTTTGCTACAAAGTGATGCCCTTCGATTTGAAGAGCGCAGGGGCAACCTATCAGAGGCTGGTCAATCATATGTTTCATCCACAGATAGGACGGTATGTAGAAGTATACGTGGATGACATGTTGGTGAAAAGCTTGGATGAGAAGAAACATCTGGATGACTTACAAGAGACCTTTAACATGCTTAGATGATATAACATGAAGCTGAATCCAAGCAAGTGTGCCTTCGGGGTTTAGTCAGGGAAGTTCCTAGGATTTATGGTTTTACAAAGGGGAATTGAAGCAAATCCTGATAAGATCCAAGCGATACTAAATATGGAGCCACCAACAAATGACAAGGAAGTCCAGTCCCTAATTGGATGAGTTGCAGCCCTAAATAGGATTGTTTCGAAAGATACTGATAAATGTTTGTCATTTTTCAAGGTTTTCAAGAAGGTATTTGAATGGACGGACGAGTGCCAGAAGGCCTTTCAAGATCTAAAGGCCTATCTTACAACAGCTTCTCTATTAAGCCCATCTATACCAGGTGAGTAATTGTATTTATACTTAGCAGTGTCCCCATATGCATAAAGTTTGGCATTGATTAGAGAAGAAAAGAGGATACAGAAGCCTGTTTATTATACAAGCCGAGTGCTAAGGGGAGTAGAGGGATGATATCCTATGATGCAAAAGCTAGCCTTTGCATTGATAAGAGCTTCTAGGAAGCTAAGGCACTACTTTCAGGCTCATGTCATCAATGTCTTAACAGATCATCCACTCAAAAAGGCAATCAACAAGTTGGAAGCCGCAGGACGACTGATCCAATAGGCTACAAAGCTTAGTGAGTTTGATATCAGGTACTAACCTAGAAGTGCAATAAAGGCTCAGGTTTTAGTAGATTTCATTGCAGAATTCACTCCAAACCATGGCGATTTAGACGAGGTGGATAAAGCTAAGAGATGGGTCATCTATGTAGATGGTTCGTCCACACTATATGCAAGAGGAATATGAGTTATATTGAAATCCCTGGAAGGGAACAAGTTGAAATATGCAGCTCGTCTACAATACCAGAAAACCAATAACGAAATTGAATATGAAGCCCTCCTCAAAGGGCTATAATTAGCTATGTCCTTAGGGGCAGAGTTAGTAGTCATCCAATGAGACTCTCAGTTAATCATAGGTCAAGTGAATGGAACATGTGAAGCTAAGGAAGAAAGAATGAAAAATGATCTAAGCATGGTGAAGCGCTTATTAAGAAATTTAAGGAAGCCAATTTTCTTCAAGTTCCAAGGAAGGAAAACATGGAAGCAAATGCCTTCACAAAGGCAGTGTCAACAGATGGGTCGATGGACGAGCTTGATGAAGTATAGTACATTCCTAGCATAGATCTTCCAGAGGTGCAATAGATAGAAGGTGAAGAAAACTGGATGTCCCCAATAATAGCTTACCTAAGGGATGGAAGGCTTCTAGAAGAAAGAAACGAAGCCAGAAAGCTAAGGATCAGATCAACTAAGTATGTCCTTATAGACGAGGTGCTATATAAGAAAGGCTTCTCTCAGCCTTACCTAAAGTGTTTAGCTCCAGACGAGTCAAACTATGTATTGAGGGAAGTTCGTGAAGGAGCATGCAGAAACCATTCAAGAGCTAAAGCACTTGCCCATAAGGTCATCCGTGCAGGTTACTACTGGCTGACCATTCAGGCAAATGCTAAGGCTTATGCTAAGGTGTGTGATTAGTGTCAACGCCTCAACAACATCCCTAGACAACCATCGGAGTACCTCACCTTGATGATCGCCCCATGGCCCTTTGCATAATGGGGATTGAATATTTTGGGTCTCTTTCCAATAGGAACAAAGCAGATGAAGTTTTTAGTGTTGGGGATTGATTATTTCACTAAATGGATGGAAGTTGAACCCTTAACAAAAATTACAAAACAGAATGTCAAGAGTTTCATCTGGAAGAGTATCACCTGTTAATTCGAGGTTCTTAGGGTATTGGTGTCAGATAATGAAAGGCAATTTGATAACACACCCTTTAGAGATTTTTGTGAACAACTTGGAATAAAGAATCATTATTCCTCGCCCTCCCACCCACAAGCAAATGGACAAGCTGAAGTTGCAAACTGATCCTTGTTGAAGATCATCAAGACTCGGCTTGAAGGGGCAAAGAGACTATGGCCAGACGAGCTACCAAGTGCTTTTTGGGCTTACAAGACGACTATGAGAAATCCCACACGGGAAACTCCTTTCAAACTAGCCTATAGAAGTGAAGCAATCATTCATGCAGAAGTACACATGGCTAACCACAGGGTGATGAAGTATTAAGACGAGAAGAATGAAGAACAACTTCGTCTTAACCTTGATTTGATAGACGAAATAAGGATGGATGCAGAACAGAGAACAGTGAGGTATAAAAACCTCATAGCTAGACAAAATGATGCAATGGTGAAACCTAGGCACTTCAACATTGGGGACCTCGTCCTAAAAAGAGTCTCCTTAGGAACTAGAACCCGACCCATGGAAAACTGGGGCCTAATTAGGAAGGACCCTAAAGGTTATCAATTATGAAAGGCAGGGATCATACTACTTAGAAGCCCTAGATGAACGAAAATTAAAGCACCCTTGGAATGTTGAGCACCTAAGAAGATATTATCTGTGAGGCATCATCCTAAACGAGCACCATCATAGACTTGTATCATCATGGACGAAGTTAAAGTTATGTGTTACTTTCCTCATATTTATTTGTGTTAGTTCCTAGTACTACATGTTTTTAGTATTTTAATTCCCTAAAAGTGCACTAGCTTCCAGCTTGCGCACTGTCTATGGACGTAGTTGTGATGGACGAAGTCATGAACTTAGTTCGTTTGTACATAAGTATTTTTAATTCCCTTAAGGCACCAACTTCTAAGTATGTGCCATGCTTGTGGACGATATTTATGTTGTGTAAATACAATTTGGATTTCCAATGTATATAATGTTGTGTGAATTTCAAATTTTCATGTTGTTGAAGTTCTCATTAAAACTAATCCACAAGAAGGCTAAAGGCCCAAGACAAGCAAAATCTCTGGACATAGGGAAGTAACGTCTATAAGCTTTTTAATTAATTAATTAATTTATTTATTTTTGCACTAGGGGCATTGGGCCTTCTTAGTAACCTTTTTTCTAAAAACTCTTTTTTGTTCTTTCAAAGACTCCAAGATTTTCCCAAAGCCTCCTTTTCATAGACTCCAAATTTTTTTCAAAAGCCTTCTTTTCAAGGGAAAGACAAGAAGATCCATTTGACAAAGCTTCTTCCAAATCATGATGATTAATTGTTCTACCAATTATTTTGTTCCAAAGAGGGATTTGACTTCATTCAATCCATGTAAGGACTTTTGCTAAACATTCAAAATATGATAAGAAAAGCTCCTAAAAGGCAATTAAAGAAATACATCCATTCATCCAAATTTCTCAAACTACATACACTCAATCCCAATCTCTCAAGATTTTGTCATATCATCAGAGCATTTGAACTCTTATTCCAAGAATTATTTATTAAAAGAGTTTAGGTTGCTGTGCTTACAAGAAAGCATCACTGGGGATAGGAAGCCGCCTTTGATAACCCACATTATTCCTTGACACCTATTACAATAATTATCCATTGCTAGCCAACTCGAGCCTTTAAACAGTTAGCCTGTTTTTCAATGAACCCACTAAAAACTTAAACCTTGGTAGGAAAATTAAATATGCATGCTTAAATCATATAAGGAAGTGTTGACCTTATGGCTTCAACACCACTTGGTAAGATCCTCAAGGAAGACAATGAGAGCGATCAAGTTCAAAAAAGAGAGTTCATCAAAGCTAGGTAGAAAGGAAATCCATCAAGGCGGGATAAGGTTTTGAGAAAACATCAATTTGTGAGCAAAAAGAGAAGGCCATCAAGATACAAAAGACTCCAACATAAAAAAAAAAAAAAAAAAAAAAAAAAAAAAAAGAGAGAAAGAAAAAGAGAGAGAGAGAAGTGAATGGAAGAATTTTCATCTAGTTGTGAGAGAATATTAATTCATCAAAAGAGACAAGGGACATGAGATTCCATGAAAGATCATTCAAGTTGAGAAGAATGAGCAAAAATAAAGATTCATCAAGAGAATAAATTTAATCAAATTGAAGAAGATGAGAAAAAATAAGACACATTTCATTAAAAAAAGTGTGTTCAATCAAGTCAGGAAAAATGAAAGTGCATTAGAAAGGATAAGAGGGTATCAAGGAGAAATACAAATTCATCCAGGAAAGATGAAAGTCTATCAAATTGAAAGAAAAATGCAGTTGAGTGAAAGTCAATAAAGTTCCAAAACCAAAAAAAAAAAAAAAAAAACAAAAAAAAAAAACAAAAAAAAAAAAAGAAAAACAAAAAAAAAAAGAAAAACAAAAAAGAAAGCCTGCTAGGTTGAACACTCGAAAGGGCGGCCTAGGCAAAAATTAGAGCAAAAAAAAAAAAAAAAATCTTTCAAAAAATTGAGAAGAACAAAAATGAGAGTGAGTGATTTGAACACAAGATAAAATGCTAAGAAGACCAAAAAAATGAAGTTGTTAAAAAAAACAAATCAAGACCAAATGAAAGGAATCAATGAAGATTGATCGGTGCAAAATTGCAAGTGCACAGTATCGTAGTTTTATAGTAAAGTGATAAGAAGAGTATCGTCCTTAGGGATTGATAACTTACTTTTGACAAAAACCAAAATTATGCTAAACTCGATTCTATCTAGAGAAGTCACTAAGGTCTTTGTAATTGGAATTTAAAATAAAATCAATTTAGAGAAAATAGGCAGAGGAAAAAAAAATGTTGCTCGAAGATCAAATTAATGGGAAGAAAACTTCTAGGAAATCGATTTCACCTAATTCCTCACTATGCTTTATTCATCTAGCTAATTGAATTTAATTCTCTCTGTTTGTTAGCAATCTCCAAAAAACATCCAAAAGCCTCTTTCAACAGTCAATTGAAAACATTCTTATTCATCAATTTACACAAGAGTATGCAATTTAATAAAGCAAGAAAGTATTAAGACCAATGATTTTAATACTACACAGGTTCATACAAGTTTTTCGATCTCTATATTTACCTATGCCGAAAGATTCAAGATCTATTCTATAATTCCCTCTTTCGACAGCAAAGCACAGGATCAAAATCATCTAATTAATGGCAGGTTAATTAGAAGTAAAAAGCTCAGAATAAATCAGACAAGCATGAAGAGAATTAATTCAAATTAACATGGAAAAGCAAGCATAGTTCGGAATTAGATTACATCGTTTTCCTAGAATAAAGAAAATGTAGTTCATGCTGAAAATTAAACTCAACAGAAACGAATTCACCAAAATTTTTCTGAGAAGATTATAAGGAAAAATTGAACACAAAAATATGCTTCAGCCTCCCCTTTCTTTTTGTATTAGCTTTTTTTCTTTTAGTTTTGGCGCCCACACTTTCTGGTTCAGCCCTTTCTTTTTCTTTTTTTCTTTTTTTTTTCTTCTATTTCAACGTTTTGTTTAAGCGCTTTTTTTTTTTTTTTTTTTCTTTCGCCTCTCCTCTTTTGTTCAGCAAAAAGCGTGTTGCACCCTAAAGCCCTAACGTGTTGCCCAAAAGCCCAACACAGTCCTCTCTTCAGCCCAAAAAACCTTACTCTTTTCAGCCCTCTTTTATTTGAATAAATCTTTATTTCCTTCAAAACTGCAATAAAATTTAAATAACAATAATGAAGTCTAAAATCAACAAAAATAAATAAAATTAGACTAAAGTTTAAATTTGAGAAGTGATAAATTATGCCAAATTATGCAAGTCATCAAACACCCCCAAACTTAGAACTTTGTTTGTCCTCAAACAAAAAGAAAATAAAATAAAAGACAACTACAGACAATATCAACTAGACCCCATAGAGAAATATCATCACTCACCAAGCCATGATTTGAATTTAGTTTTCATCGCTAGTAACTTACTCTTTTGGCATCGAAGATAGTAGGAAAATCAATCAAAAAATTCAGCAATTTGTCAAGTAAGAGTTAAGCATTTACTTCAACCTAAAACTAAGTCCTTGAGTGTGTGTGTGTGTGAAATAGTCAATTTAACTCCAAACCACTAGCAAATTCAGATAAAAGTAGAACAACTAAAATCAGAAGAATTATCTCAAAACTTCAACCCATAAGTCCAATTTTCAGAAATCCTCTCCACTAATGTAATCAAACACCAAAATCAGAGATCAAAAGGTCTTTAATCAAGGTTGTAATGATAGGCCACAAGGTGAGGGCTAAGAAAGAAATGGATATGGAAAATCAAAGCAAACTGGGAAAATACTTGGTGGAAAGAACAATAAAAAAGATATCCACAGGATTCAAACCATAGCTTTTTCTCGACAATATGCTCATATTGATGACAATATTGTTGCTATACTCAATAAGTGGAGTGCTTTTTTTTTTTTTTTTTTTTTTGGTTCAGCCATCTTGATAGCCTTTTCTGATTTTCAACCACTTTAACCCTTTTTCGATTCATGCCTTTCACTTTCTTTTCTTTTCACACTTTGATCAAATAGAGCAAACATAATGTGGATAATTTAATTTGAACTAACTTCCTCTTTAAATGCAAATTTCCACCAAAGTATTTTCTCAAAATGTAAGGTAAATTCATGGTTTTTCAGGCTTAGAATGGGAATGTTTTATGTAGTTAAAAGAACAAATAAAGGCTTATGTAAAATAAGGCTCAAGGGGGTTAACTATGGGAATACACCATGTAATGATGGCGTGATAATCAGGACGGCTGGGAAAGCTTTTTGGTTGTGACAAAAAAAATTGCCTAGATCCTTTCTCTAATGTTTGGTATCAACTAGGATTTCGCCTCAAGGATCCATCAACGGATTCTAGAGCAAAGCAAGATTGAACTTTCCTGATCCAGTTAATTCAACTCCTTTTCTTCATAGGCAAAATGGAGTAAAGAAAAATTGACTATGTGCTCAATTATTTTCAAGGACAAAAATTTAAATCAAAGTACCCACAGAACTTTGCCTAACATAATAGCAAATTTTGAAATTTTTTCTCAAAACCATCCTTAATCACAAATTTCAGAGTCATAGCGAATTCAATCATACTCAAATACATGCTTGATAAGAGAATCCAACAACTCAAGACTATAGGAGTTTACACCCCCAAACTCAAACAAAACAATGTCCTCATTGTAATTCAAAAGTGAGACAGATTGAAGAAATGAAAGGAACTTCCCTGGTTTTATGGTGAATCCGCATTAATTTGTAATTTTCAGCTCTTTAATCCTGCAAAATAGACCAGCATCAAAATCCAAATTATTCAAATAAATAATAAAAAATAAAAATAAATAAAAATAAAAGAATAAAAGAAAGTTTTATGGGCTGCCTCCCATAAGCGCTTGTTTTATAGTCTATAGCCAGACTTTTCAATCTTCATCAATTAGGATTTCTAAGAGGAATAAATGCATAGTTCCACTCCACTTGTTCTCCATAATAGTGCTTCAATCTTTGACCATTAAATCTGAATATATGCCCTGCCTTGTCCTTCAAGTCTATTGCTCCAAAAGAGGAAACTTTGTCAATTGTATAAGGACCTGTCCATCTTGATCTTAACTTACCTGGGAAGAGTTTTAGTCATGAATTGAAGAGTAAAATCTGCTGTCCTGGAGCAAACTCACGCCTAAGAATTTGTTTGTCATGCCACTTCTTTGTCCGTTCTTTGTAGATCTTTGCATTTTCATAAGTATCGTTCCGGAACTCATCCATCCCATTCAATTGAAGAAGTTGCTTTTCCCCTGCTGCCTTCAAATCAAAATTAAACTTCTTTACAGCCCAATAAGCTTTATGCTCCAACTCAACAGGGAGATGACATGCTTTTCCAAACACTAATCGATAAGGAGACATCCCGATAGGTGTTTTAAAAGCTGTATGGTATGCCCACAAAGTATCATCAAGCTTCTTTGCCCAGTCCTTTCTATTGGTGTTGACCGTCTTCTCAAGGATATTCTTGATTTCTCAATTTGAAATTTCAGCTTGCCCATTAGTTTGAGGATGGTAGGCAAGTGCTATCTTGTGCTTCACACCATATTTAGAGAGAAGGTTGTCGAACAAGTTGTTGCAAAAGTGGGTCCCTTCATTACTAATAATAGCTCGTGGAGTGCCAAATCTTGTGAATATGTTCTTATGCAGAAATTTGAGTACTACCTTTGCATTGTTTGTTGTTGCAGCAATTGCCTTCACCCATTTTGACACATAATCAACTGCCAACAAGATATAAACAAAGCCAAAAGAAGGAGGAAACGGACCCATAAAATAAATTCCCCAAACATCAAATAGCTCAACTTCTAAGATATTTTACAATGGTAGCTCCTAACGCCTTGAAATATTTCCCATACGTTGGCACCGATCACAAGTTTTCACCAAAGTATAACTATCACGAAAAATAGAGGGCCAAAAGAAACCATTTTGAAGTACCTTAGCCACTTTTCGTGTTA